>KV751319.1:21204672-21215945 GCA_001698575.1 Mola mola | reverse complement strand
AAAGATGTTCACCTCGAGTGAAAAACACACACTCTGTCGCTTCATCATCATCTTTTCACCTTTGAAAACATCTGCCTCCGTTTAGTGAGCTGTCAATCTTCTCTGAGTGGCAGCAGCTCCAGAACACACACACACACACACACACACACACACACACACACACACACACACACACTTTGTTTCGAGCTGGCTGTGTCTTTCAACTTAAGGATGAAACTTCACTTTTTCTCTTTGTTTCCTCAGTCAAAGGTAAGTCTACATGGAGCCGAATGTTCAGGTTAAAACCGGATTGAAGCTGAATGAAAATGCTCCATGTAAACACCTGATTTACAGTCAAAAGGTCAGAGGGGGGAATAAACCCATATGATCAGGAGAAAAAATCTACCACGTAAAGAGTGAAGCTGGTTGTATCCTGGCAGCGCTCTTTTTGCCTTCCATCCTGACGGAAACATGTGGTGACACACGTCCACAACACCAGCAGCTTCCAGGCTACACTGGGCCTCTGTGCTTCTTTTTAATTTAAACACTTATTGCACTAAACATGATTGGATGCCTTGATAATCGGAAAATAAGAAATAACTACCTATTCAAACATGACAAAATGATAGAAGAATCAAACACATTAATAATCGCTGGAAGATTCTCAAGACCACCACCTAAAAGGCCAAATCCCACAATAACTTCCTGCTTTATGAAAAATCTTCATCAGGACAGGAAGCTGAAAAAACAGTCAACAAAGAGGTGAAACAGCTGCTGAGGAAAATGACTGCTTGAAGTCTTCATCACTTCTGTCACACTGCTGTTCGGATTAAATGTGTCCAACCACGTAAACACCAGAACGCATCAAATCACATCTCACGTAAACACCAGAACATGTTAAATCACATCCCACGTAAACACCAGAACATGTTAAATCATGTGACAGAAATTTCTATTTCATACTAACCCTATGTATCCTCATGTAACCTTTTGCATTATTGTACCCTCAGCTGACGTTCTGTACCCAAATCATGCATCCTTGTATAACCTCTCATGCTGTTGTGCCGACTGCTCAACCTTGTAGAATCACACGCTTGCAGTAGCTACTGTTATCGACATACCACACGGGAGCTGAACGAGCTGGCCTGGAGCAGGTCAGCATCCCCTCTTGCGTGCTGATTACACGCAAAGGCGGCTATCTGCCCGTAAATAAGTAGACTCACAAATCATGAATGTTCCATAACACACACAGACATACGCAGCTCCCTGCTTAGTCGGATGATTGCACACAAACATACACAATTTATGTGTACGTTTATCGACACACACATAGAGAAACAGACAAAACAAGTCTCTACCACGCGTCCATACGCACACTCCCTAAGGTCACATGCACTCTTACATGCACACAAATAGACACCCATTCACAGGTGTACATAAATAAGGCCCAACTGCTCTCAGCTCTCTGACTGTAGACTTGTTCTCCCTTGCGCAAGGTACAATAAAGCAGTCCAGCTTGTAACCCACTGGTCCGGGTCTTCTGATTCTTTCATCTTCTCCAGATTGACTGCGGCTCAGCCAAGAACATAGATAAGAGCTGCCATAACTGTTTTTGTGACCAAGCCTCCCGTCACAATCACATCCAACAGTTGACTGGAAGTCCTCAAACGAAATGAAAAAATATGTGCCGGTAACTTCAACTACTGATTCTGGAAACAATTGTCGATTCTCATTGGTTGTTCATGGCTGAAGAACCAAGAGATTTCCTAACCTGAAAATGACTCAGGTTAGGACACTCAGGTTAGACTCAACCACAGGAACTTGTTCCGCGACTTGTTTTTCTTGTCCTACCCACAAACAAAGAATATGGAGGCTCATACCCGACAGCGTGATTCCTCTTTATCTTTACATCGCTGCTATATTAACGGTCAAATTCGCACATATTCAAGCTTCTCTGCTGCTTCAAATGAGTCCAGCTGATCACGTCATCATCTGGTGCCGCCAACAGGTCCATTTTAACGACACAGTTCCTGTGCACGTTACCCACAACTGCAGATGAATGCCAACATGTCATGTACAATTATCGTGTTGTTAAAACATGCTCAGATTATGTAAAATGTGTTTTTCAATCAACTCAGACATTAGCAACTGTTAGTTTAGCATTTGTAACAACATATGACGATATACAGTATGTCTGCATCTTGACTCAGCTTTCAAGCATTTCATCTGCAATCTCTGTTGCTTTCTTCTCGTTGATGTTTGCTTGTTAGTTGATAAACAGTCTAATGCTGTCATGCTAATTGAATCAATTATAAAATGCTAAATTTTACATGTTATCATCACATCCATGAAAGGGCTGACATATTGTTCTTAAAGTTATCATATAGGTACAGCGAGCAGAATAATGGAGGCACAATCTGAGCTGAGTTGCTAATATGTGAGTAACATATGCGATTGTGTCCGTCATGTTGGAGATTATAGTAATTGTGGTACCAAAACCAAAATAATTTGTCAATTTTTGATTCTGGTTATATTTGCTATTAGCTTTAACTCGCTGGTGTGCATTTGTCCGTTGAATCATAGCTTTTATAAAGCTCATATTACTGCATGCAAATATTTGGATATATTTTACTTCCTTGGTTTGACTGAACGGTTCTTGAATCTGTGATGCCAAAACAGACCTGTTGATCTGAATTTAAAAAACAAATCTATGCTATGATAGGTAATGACACCTAGTTACCCGAAGAGGCACATTATGCTACTTTTGAGTAACAGCTAAACTGATGGTTTCATCAGATTTCAGCAGGTCTAAGTTAGCAGCTGGGTCACGATCCAAGCAGGAGATGATGCGTCCTACAACAAGAACTGGATGCTTGTTAGAGAGAAGAGGGCAGCTGACGTAACCAAATTAAAGCTGCTGAGAGAAGCCGGCCTGCGGAGGATTCTGTTTGTCTAACGCTGCCTGTCAGAGCGCCACTCTCAGGCAAAAGTGTCTCATACATTTTATTGGTCTTTAAAGAGCAGATGTGTGATCGTTTTCATGAGAGATCATCTCTGATTAATTTCAGGAACGCAGCATTAAAAGGAAACTGGAGGAACAGTGAAGCAGCTGAATTACAGATGGAGCGCAGGAACATCTGCACAGTGACTGGCTGCAAAATGGAGTTTAAATATTTTAACACCATGTGCTGCAGAGACACAACTGCCACCATGCCTGAAGACACTGACACACTGTGTTATGTGAAGCAAAGCATCTCAGCCAAAAGGAGACATGAAGAAGTTGGCTTGAGCACATAGAGTGTGCAGTAAAAAGCCGGCGGCTAAGCGGCTTGATGTCAGATATTTATCCTGCTGAGAAAAACAACAATGAAACAGCATTTGGAATTGAAATGAATCATTTATTGCTGTTGCAGCAGCCAATATAACTTTTCATCAGGAATATAAATGAGAGACAAGATGCCGAGGCAGCGACGATCAGCACCGTCACCAAAACAAATTCATCAAGGACTTGCTGAAAGACAAGTTATTTGTCTTAGTCTAAGTCCTGCGAGACTGCAGGAGAAAAACAAGCCGTCACACAACAGAGAAAAGATCACACTCATACGTTTCATAAATGTGAAGGATCAGCTGGCAGGAAACAAGGGCAAGCCAGAAAAGCGCACTGTTGGCACAGATGTTCCGCCCAAACAGTTTAATCAGCTGCGATTCAGTCAAACCAGTGTTAAATTGTCATAACGCAGGTTCAGTTAGCTTTAGTCTGCCCCACTGTTGGCTAATCTCTTCCTCACTCAGTCTTGTTCTGACAACACCAACATCGTACACACCTTGTCCCACAACTCATCAGTTACACTCACTTTTCAGTCTTCACTCGTATGGGCACTTTTATCACATTCCAGTCAAATATTACAAATTAATCAACAAAAAACTGGATTTAACTGTAGCTGCACAATAACATTCAGATTCTTTTCAGATCTTTTCATTGAAACATTAATAAGGTTCATTGCATTTAAAATGAGCTCGGTTGTTTTCACACAAGTACAACAGAAGGATTCGTACACGTTCCTCAAAGACATCATTCACCAAAGTGACCAGTAAACTGAGGTCTGAATTCTCTTTTCAATTATTAAAATCCTTTTGGTCATCTGACAAACGGACAGCGTCAACATCTGCTTGGTTACCAATGTTAATCTCTAATAAAAACAAGTCAGAATAATCCTCAACAATTCACCAAACAGCTCCAAACCCTATTACAACCAGGAGCAAACAGGCCCCTCCCACAATCACCCAAGCCCTCCAACCAGCAGCCAGAAAGAATGAAAGCTCAATGCCCCGCCCACCCGTTTCCAGTGCACCCAGACCAGAGCGAGAAGAAGCCAAAGACCCGAAGACAGAAGAGACAAATCAACAGAGACGTCCTCCCCTGTGATGTCAACTGGACGGGACTGCAGCTCAAACGAGCCCTGTAAAGACAGAAACACACACACGTTAACACGGCTGCTCGGGCACAAAACGCACTAAGAAACCTGATCCTGACGTCAGGCACACGTCCGGAATGGGCTGACCTGGTCCTGCTGGATTACAAACTGACATATTTCCGACCCCTCTCTCTCCTGCTCTCTTTCGCCGTCTCCTTTAGCCACAACGCTACATGGAACTCTCAGTGAATTGGAATTGTGAAAGCTAATCATTAACCTCCGTAGCTAGACAGCCCCCAGTGGCCAAATGTGGCTCCTCCTACAGGAAACTGTGTAGGCGGAGAGACTGTCTGAAGACAACAGGGACGCTGTGAAAGTGCAGGATTCTGAGGTTTCCATCAGACAACATATGATTTCACTTTCACAAAGAGGAGGAAATGTGAGTTTATACTCAACCGACCACACAAATTAAAGGATTCTTTCCTTCGATAAAGAAAAGATGAGCAATCATTTTGCAATATTTTACTATTTTACAGTTTTGGTCTAACAAATTTTAAAATGGAAATTCAGTCAGAATTAGTTTTAAGAATCATATGAGGAGCGCAGAATTGAGTGAAAGTAAACTTTCGGGGCCAACAGTGCCAGTGTACCTTAGTTCAACCACAGACATACCGAATGAGACAAACTGTTAGCTTAGCACCAGAGTGTTCTGACAGAAGCTGGAACGAACCCTCCAGCAGGGGCGCTCTTACCGGGCGTTTACACCCAGTGTACCCAGCAGAGCCCTGAACACAACAAATAACAGCAAAAAAGTGAAATTATCTCTTTCTATCAAATCACTGAAAGTGTCAACCATGGACAACATTCACCGTCCTCTTTCGCTCCGGACTCATTTGTAGACACGGCTGTGGCTGTGTCTCACACCTGTTGAAGCACAGAACATCTGCACGGCCTCATCAGATTACTGTTACCACCCAGTCCCATCTGCAGAATGGCTAGAAAACATGATGGAGTCACCTAATGTTCTTCATTATTTTATCCACAATATCCAATATCAGATATTTTTTGTGAACTTTGGTCATGATTACAGTTTGAATTCTTAATTTCTGGTTAAAAATCAAAGCTAAATGTTTGTGATATTAAAGTTAAGAAGTTATCTGAAGCATTTAAAGCCAGACGGAGTGTTTCACTTCCTGCTCATTACGTACTGCTTCCTAAAAGAGCAGCTACCAGCAAACTGTTCACACCGAGGGGCAATCAGGCATCATCAGGGCGCACCGATCAGAACGTTGGCAGAAACCTGATCTGCACTGAGAAAGAAAGCACCGAAAAAACTGTAGCTCTTACAGAAGGTCCAGTAACACGCAACTGTGAATGTCAAAAAAACCCGTTCACCCTGCTGTTCTCCGACAGGAGTTACAGGAGTATCTGCCGCTGTCAGACAGGAGGTACAGGAGCATCTGCCGCTGTCAGACAGGAGGTACAGGAGTATCTGCTGCTGTCTGACAGCAGTTACAGGAGGAGGTATAGGAGTATCTGCCATTGTCTAACAGCAGGTACAGGACTATCTGCCGCTGTCTGACAGGATGTATAGAAGTAAATGCCATTAACTGACAAGAGGTACAGAAGTATCTGATGCTGTCTGATAAGAGGTACAGAATTAACTGCTGCCATCAGACAGGAGGTACAGTAGTATCTGATGCCATAACACCAAACTAAGAGCAGTATTTTTCCTCAGGCTGTGAGACTAATGAATTCATCCCCAACATGTCAATCATTTTTGTTTTTTGTTAAGTGATTATTTAGTCATTAACTTTAAGTACTTTTTGCACGTAGCTGAGGGAACTGCAATGTGTGATTTAACGTATAATCTTGTGTTACAAAAAAATGACATTAAACCTTCAAATCTTGAATGTTTGATTTTAAATAGTAATTAGGTAATAAAAAGGCTGTGTTGGCAGCTGCCATCAATACACTTGACTGACACGTGTTGGTGGGGGCAGCAGTAAGTTAGAGGAGCCTGGAGGTGGATGATGATCTGGGTTTCAATGTGCACATTATTTTATAGCTAAAATACCTAAAAAAGCACTTAACTTTATTGATAACTGATGAATAGAATAAATGTGATATGGTAGGTGTCAGTGTCACTGTGGTACAGCTCACTAGCTCCACCCACAGGCACTCACAGTGCTCCTCCACAATTATAAAACAAAACAAAAAAAACCCATTGTCATCAGTTTTATAAAACTGAATCCGTAACTGAAACCTTGTTTAAACACACTCAATTAGGCTGAGCTCTGCAGTTCAACATTGGATCCAGTCTGAGTGCTTGTGTCATTTCTGGGCGCTCAGGTTTGGGTTCAGAAACATTTCGGTCTAACTTCAGACTGCAGATCAACAGCCAGGTTTCTGTGTTTGTTACTGACCTTTGGCCTGCTCCAGGTCAGAGATCAGCTCCTGCTCTAATTGGTTGGGAGGTCTGTAGGGCGGAGGCCGTCTCAGAGGGGGCAGGGTGGAGGCTTGCTGCTGCAGCTGTGGAAACACATCAGAGAACGTCAGCAGGTAATTTTACTGTGCTGGTGGAATGTGTGAGGAACGCCTCCCCAGTGCTGCCCTCTGCTGGACTGAGCAGGACTCATGGATGGGGCTCCGTGTGTTCTTACCGGAGACTCTGTCCTCTTCGCTCTGTGTTTACTGTAGCTGGGAGCCATCAGGGACACGGGCTGAAACACACAGTGAGACAGTGGCTGTCATCTTGTTTCTATTCACATCTGTGTTTATTTATGCTTAAAATCAGTTCTGGTGTGAAATATCACTCGTGTGCAAAGTTAAATCATGTTTTAGTTCACATGATATATCAACAGCAGAAACAATTAGTCAACGCAAAGGTGTATCCCCGAAAATCCCTGATGTCCAGCTCGGCGGGAGACGCGTCAGGACATCGATCTGCATCTTGTGTGGTTTAGCTTGGCTGATGATTTCTTTTCCTGACAAAAAGCGCCACCTGGTGGCCAATCCTGACATCAGAAAATGCTAAAAATGTGCTCAGCTGCCGACGTCATGGATATCTACTGGTATGTAAAAGAAGCTTGCGCTGCCATGAAGGATCTGTGGCGGCACCACTGATTCCATTAAATCCCTTCGTCCTGTCACCTACACCAGACAGGCTGCTGACAGTGTGCAGAGTCACCGTGGAAACAGACAACTTGATGGTACAATGAATCTCAGGTACAGGTGACTGATGTTTGATCTGGGTGGACGTCAGAGTTCTACAGGAAGTGAAGTCACACCGAGTCACTTAGCTCAGCGACGCTTTCGTTTAGCTCCTCCCCCTGTGACACAGTGTGAGTGTGTGTTGGTACCCGTGGGGTCGCTGACAGGCTCTGGACGACAAAGACGACGGGACTCTGAGCTGATTTGATGGCATTGACGGCCTCCTCGTGACTGGCAGCTTGTAGGTCGACACCTGACACCTGCACACGCACAAAGACACACACACACATTCACACACATATACACACACAAACACACACACAGACACACACGCACACACATACACACCGTGAGTGGGCCTTGGATAAACGTGGTGTTTGTACATTATTACAGAAAACAGATGGTAAGCAGGTCATTTCAGGATGAAGATGGGAGTTGACACACTGATGCCTCCGAGGTCAAAGGAGGAACAGGAAACGGGACCAGGCCTACCTCCAGGATCTTGTCCCCGGTCTTCAGACACCGAGTCTTGGCGGCAGGACTGTTGGCCAGGACCTGTTTGATGAAGATGCCTTTCAGCTCCTCTCCGTTCCTCAGACGCTTGATGATGTGGCGACCTCCCACGATGCTCAGACCCAAAGACTGACCCTCCTCGGGCCACACCTCCACTCTGGAGAGCAGAAACACGGTGAGTCCCCCCGATCAAACCTCTACACTGTCGTCCCTCCAGTGTGACGGAGCTGAAGGTGGAGCTCCGTGTGCAGTCAGTGTGGATCTAAAATGTTTTGGTTTGTCAGTCGTGGTCTCGAGAGAGACCCCGATTGTGGACGTCAGGGCAAAGACAACTGAAACGGGCCGTAGAGACGTCAGCCGACTGCCAGCGGACACGCTGTTGGTTCCATTTACGTGGAAGTCGGATGTAACGTCCGAGTCGACAGCATTCATTACGAGTTGGTTAACAGGTGGGAGAAGCAGCCAGTTGTTTTTTGTATAACAACAACAGTGATGGTGTCAAAGGTTGGGGGTTACAACATGTCCACAGACAGAAGCTGCACAACACCGTCAGCATCACTCTTTTCATTACAGATGCTAGTAACTACAAAATGTGACTGGCATCCAGTGCACCAGAGGGCGGAGCTAGTCTGCACGCGTCAGTCAACAGGTCATCAAAGAGCTGCACGTGCGCGCCGGCAGCAGAAGTAAGCAGGCTGAAATGATTGGATTAAAACGTTTTACGAGGGTCTGGTTGTCAGAACCAAAGTTCTACTGGTGGATTCTGGTTCTTCCAACAGGATCACGACCGTTTCACTTTTGCATAAAATATAACGTTACAAACGAGCTCACTAACCAGCCATCAGTACAAAACCACAGTGACCTCTGGTGGTCAGCCCCCTCGCTGTTACAGCATCTCGTTGGTACGGTAAAAAGGGTCTGTAGGGAGAGCCTTAAAAACCATCTACTGGTCATTTCACTCGCTCGGTGTGGCTGATTAGAGGTGAAAAATGGGCAGGAAACACTGCAGAAACTGTTCGTCACTTCCGTCTCTGTTCTTATGCAGTCGCTTGCTGAGCTGAAGAGCCAATCAGAGCGACCCTTCCCTCTGCCCTGCCGACAGTGTGGGACACAGCGAACAGACTGATGGCTGTAGCTGATGCTTAGTGAGCACGCACTGAAAACACGTAATGCTGAGACATCACGCGGTGGGTTCCGTGTCATCTGGTTGCATCGTATTAGGACTCCTGCCTCTCTACCTGCGGGGGGGTCCCCAGTGACTGAAGGCAGGGGTTTCCTCTCCCTCGCCCTCCTCTCGCTCAGGAAGATCGCTGCAAACACACACACACACAGTGAGCCTGCAAGCATCCACAGTCTTTGGAACCATCTGGAGGTGAAGCAGATCTCCTACCTGTTGCCTCCTCTGATTGGTAGAGAGGCTCCTGCCTGGTTCCGCCTCTTCCTCCTCTCTCTGTCAATCATCCTGACAGACCTCCACAGACAGACAAACAAACAAACAAAGTTTAAATTCAGCACAATCCTGTTAGAAGAAACTGTGTCTTCAAGATCAGGATGGAAATATCAGGTTAATGGTCTCTAATCCAGAATATCAGCCTCAGAATAAAGTTAACCACTGGAGGGCGACAGAGGAGGGTACTGACTCGGTGTCGGTGTCTGTCAGCGTGAGCTCAGAGTCAGCCTCAGAGTCCCTGGAGTCTGGAACACCTGCGCACACACACAAACTCACCCATGGACCACACAGATTAACTGACTGTTCCTCTGGTCATCATTAAACAAATTTTATCTGCTCAGGAAGTTTTAATGTGTTCACACGTGTTTTCTGAGGTGAGAAGACAAACAGACACAAGTTTGTTCTGATCCTCCTACTGCTAGAGTTAAACCTTCAGGTGTCTCTGTCAGATCTGCTGGTTTGAAAAGATCTGACAAGGTTTCTGACCCAGAAAGAGGTTCACTGCAGCCACGAAGCTTTCACGGTCTGATCGCTCCAGCTCCTCCTCCTCCTCCCCCTGCTTCTCCCTCCTCCACGTCTGAAAGAGAAAATCACACAAAGCTACAATAAGAATTGGAGACTCTGATGTTGATATAAATAACTAATAATCACAGCTGGATGAAGTTTATCAAAGGTTTTAAAAGAAAACTTTTTTTAAAACTCTTCATTTGTTACAAATTATGTTGTTGTTCACTGTTAAAGATTTTTAATTTAACTTTAAGTAATTAAATCTCTCCGATAAATATGGCAACATTTCCCAACGATCCCATCTGACTGAAGCCTACTGAAGCCCAGACTTTTAGCATCTTATCATGACAGGGACCTGTTAGCTTCAGCTTCAGTCTGTTAGCATCTTATCATTATGGGGACCTGTTAGCTTCAACTTCAGTCTGTTAGCATCTTATCAAGACGGGGACCTGTTAGCTTCAGCCTCAGTCTGTTGGCATCATATCATGACAGGGACCTGTTAGCACCATATCATGACGGTTAATTTTCCTACGGGGATTAATAAAGTTATCTCTATTTCTATCTATCTATGACACAGACCTGTTAGCTTTAGCCTCAGACTATTAGCATGATATCATGACGGGGACCTGTTAGTTTTAGCCTCAGACTATTAGCATGATATCATGACAGGGACCTGTTAGCTTTAGCCTCAGACTGTTAGTATGATATCATGACCTGGAGTCTGTTGGCTTTAGCCTCAAACTTTAAGCTTTGAGTAAAAAATCAGAAATGTACTCCTTCACCTCCTCTGCTTCTCTGGCCGTCCTCAACGATGCGACCTTCCACTCTTCCCATGATGGAGGAGGTTTCCTGAGGAGGGAACCTGTGCTCTCCTTGACTCTCTCCATCACTTCCTCCTTCTTTTTCTCTGCCTCAACCTCCTCATCCACAGCCATCTCCCTGCCCTCCTCCAAGGGCAGGAGGTCAGAGGTCAGAGAGGAGGTGTAGCGAGGCAGGCCTCCATCCAGGATCAGCTCTGGCTCCTCCTCCTCTTCTTGTTGAAGGTCATCTGGTAGGATGGACTCCTCACCGAAAGCCTGGAAAAAAAATTGAGGCACACAGGCAGGTCAAAGGTCACAACAGCAATTCAAAGGCTGAGGATGAGGATGACAGTAAAGAGATGGAACCTGACACAAGATGTTTTTGGAATAATTTTC
>KV751319.1:21164943-21204556 GCA_001698575.1 Mola mola | reverse complement strand
GGAAGACAACAGGAAGTCTCATCACATCATGTGATAGCTCCGTTAGCTATAACATGCTGCTGTTGCTAATAACCAAAATGATAGGGTTGGGGATACCTATCAAGCTCTGTGGAAGGAGAAACCGCCATCGGAGTGGGTAAAAGACATCGACAGGGGGCGGAGCTGAAGGCTGGGCGGTGACGAGGTCACATGTTAGCATCACTGGGATGTGAAGCCCGCCGTCTTTCAGACTCGTCATGTGCTCTGACAGACATGAGGCTCGGTCAGGGAACCTACCTGGTGAGTAAATGAAGAAATAGAAACGTCTCCTGGGTCGAAGATTTTTGGGAATCCAGTCCAGTTGTCCAACCCAACCCTCCGTCTGCTGCTAACTGCTGTCCTGTTAGCTTGTTGTGAAGCAGGCTAAATAACGTCCCACACCAGACTCAGGCCAATCTGAACCCTGGAGCCTTTACACCCCTGCCGCGGTTCGTTTGGGTCGGGTTCGAAAGCAGGCCCAGACCTCTGGCGTGAACCAAACAACCGGACTCTGGTCCGCTTGAAAGAGCTGGTTGGAAGTGAACTCCGGAGTGGTTGACACCAGACCATCACTGCCGGAACCCCATCTACACCAAATCACTGCAAGAGGACATTTACACGTCATTTCCTCTTTCTGTAGCTGAAGGAGAAGCTAGCAGGTCGTGGCTAACAAAAGGAGCAGCAGGGGACAAACGTGGATCTATGAATAACAAAAACACCTGCTGGAAATATGGGCAGGAGAGAACATTTCTCAACTGTTGGAGAACGTCCAAAGAACAAGGAGGAGTTCGGAATCTTCAGTGAGAGAATGAAGCAGAATGGGTTCGACCCAGGTGTTGAGCAGTAGCGCGTTAAAGTTGAGAAGCTGCCTCAACAGCGATGTGGCAGCTCTTCAGATATTAGACACATTTATTTGATGTGCTGACGTCGACAATATTTTGAACCCCAACTGGAAAACATGGAAAAATAAGCTAGATTATATTTAGGTGTGTTAAATTAGGATCTCATCAGAACCAGCCCTCTTCGTGGGAGATACTCCTCATTGGAGAACCTCTTTTATGAAAGGCAACAGTCATTAAAGGAATCAGTGCATTTATGTCATCTGCTGATGAGCATCCAGATCAAGATGAGCAGGAAAGCAACCTGCCGATGCTCCATCATGTCAGCTGCAGGAGAAATTGTGAGGTTTTTTTATTGTTACCTGCCAACCGTCAAACCAATTTTATAGTCTGATTGAGATTCGCCTTTTTGAACGCAAACCTGCAGGTAGATGAAACGGTGATTCCAGTTTGCTGGTCCAAGGAAGCCAACTGTCGTGTGTGAACACAGCCTAAAGCTTTTTAAAGTTGGGATGATCTGGAGTAACCAGGCGAGGATTTCTGACGGCCGTTTTTGAGCACCGCAGGTGTGTGAAGGTCTCATTTGAGAAGTGAAAGAGTCAGAGAGCGTTTTGCTCCTCAGTCGTCTCCTCTCTGCAGCTCCCCGAAGAGCTCTCCTCGTACATACTGAGGGGATATCCTGTTCTGAACATTCGCAGGCACTAATGACAACACTTAGGCTAATTTCCATCCACCGAGCCTCTTCGTCAAGGACTCTGCTCCTCTTCTTTTAATTTGGGCCCGGGAATCAGGCCCATCACGGCCGTTTAATGGAGGCGAGGAGCAGACGCTAACTGATGCGTGTTGGCCGTGACTGCCTGGACTCATATTGAGAAGATTTAAAGACCTTTAATGTCTCGGCCATTAGGCAATGAAGACGGCGCAGGAGTGGGTTCAGCTCTGGGTCCAAACTGCTGCATGATGGGAGCACACCGTGACAAATGACCACTGCTGTACGGGCCAATTGGGCGCCCGATGCAACGACGCTCAGCTTCATCAATTAGCAGAGCCAATGATGCCAACATGGAGCTTTTGACAACAGTCGTCTGTGTAAAATCTGGTCAGAACAGTCACAGTGACCTTTGAACTCCAAGGTCCAGGCCGCTCATCTTTGAATTCACATGGACATTTGTGACAACTACAAGAAATTCTTGATGCTCATAATGATTCTTCGAACAAATTGTGGAAAAAGTACCTTAAACACTTCATGTATGAAATCTGCGTCCCGACTTTGATCAGAGTCTCGGTCGGTTACAGAAAGAACTCAACAGGTCTCAAAACTAATCTTTTTGTTGTTTCGTTGGTGTTCGACAACCACGCCGCTCTCAGCCATCTATATGTAGATATGAATGGACAGGAGGACAGGAGGATGGGATGTCTGTGCTTCTGACTGATGGAGAGACGGTTCTGAAATAACTAAACAGAGACCCATGAGGATCTCTGCACTGGCTTCCTGTCAAATCTAGAACAGAGGTTAAAATCCATCTCCTCACCTATGAAGCCCTAAACGGTCCTGCACCTTCATATCTTAAAGAGCTTATAGTGCCTTTTTAGCCAACTACATCACTGCTCTCCCAAAATGCAGGCTTACTTGTAGTGCGTAGGATCTCCAAAGTTAGTCTGGGAGGTGGAGCCTTCAGCTGTCAGTCCCCTTCTCTCTGGAACCAGCTCCCAGTTCAGGTCCACGGGCAGACACCCTCTCTCCGTTTAAGAGTGGCTTAAAACCTTCCTTTGTGGTAAAGTTTATAGTGAGTGCTGACACAGGCCTGCACAGAGCTACGCTGCTGAGAGATTTCCCATGATGCACTGAGCTCCTCTCTCTCTCTCCACTCATTCCTCTCCCAGTAATACTCATTACTAACTTCACACCTTCTCCCGATTCCCTGTGACATGTGAATGTGGTCCTTCTGTCTGCCCCCTGCTGGCTGGTGGACAGGTGATCATGTGCCTCAGGATCATCGATCAGAATCACCTAGCACTGTTTTTTTGTTGTTTTTTTTTTTTTTCCACAGAGGACGGGAGATCGTTCACCTTGGTCCCAGCACCACCTGGATCCATGGACAACACTTGACTCTGCATCAACAGACTACACAGATTAGCCAGACCTCTGCAGTCTTGGACTCATGGATTTAAGGCCCGCCTCCGAATTCATTTGACTGGACGATAAGAAAAACACAAACGATATTAGGCACTGTTCTGCTTTTTAAGTTGAATTTTCTCCCCCAAAGTGAGGATCTCAGACCTCAAACACATGACCTCCGTTTTTCAAACTGATCCTGTCCACTCATGTTAAGTTCTTCAAGTCATTTTTGTCCACATGGACACGTAGAAACACATTGTTGAGTGTTAATATAACCGTGACTGCACCATGTTAGCCAATCAGAAGCAGAGACAAAATGTCATTACTGATCCACACAGATTAAACAGTTCAGAGATTCTCTGACAGGAAACAGTTAACGTTTACATGAGACTCCTTTACCCATTGAAAAATGATAACTTTGGAGGTTAAATGGTTTGTTTGCAGCTTTGGGGGACAACCTAAAGAGCTGTCCGAAATCTCAATCAGGTTCTTCATGACATGTGTCCAAAGTAATCAATAACCTGGAAGTGAAAAAGAAGAGGTGAGCGCAGTGAAGCACATCAGTGACTGCACATGACCTCTAAAAGTTAACGAGGTGTGGAATTTTAACGGGGGTCTCTGGCTGCTCAGCGGGCCAGCTGCCTTTATGGAAACCCATCAGAGACCTGTGGGCTGTGACAAACCCTCTTCAGCAAAATGGGCTGCAAAAAAACAGGAAATTAACCAGCAAAGGACAGAGTACTGTGGACTACTGCGGAGTACTGCGGAGAACTGCGGAGTACTGCAGAGTACTGCAGAGTACACAGGCACAGCAGGACTGATGAAGACAGAGTGACGATCATTTCATGAGGAAGAGGATTTTTTATCTGTCTGTTTTCCCATCAAAATAAAAACTTTTCAAGTCATAACTCGGTTTCTGCTAACAGGTGGAATTATACCTGGAGGAACCGTTACCATGGAAACATCCACAGCTCCAGTAAATACAACCAGCCATACGCTTCACTACTTTAGCTTTTTCAGCATAAATCCGGTTTAGTTATTCTAAGCTATACTTAAGTATGTGTTACAGCGCCCCCCAGTGGTGGTTAGTGCTGCTTTAGCAACTTGGTTACCATTATTGCTAGTTGCCTGGATATAGTCATTACAATTCCAATTGTGTGATCAGATCAGTGATAAAGGCTGCATCTGGTTGTATTTAACATCCTTCATAAAATTGCATGTTTTGATTATTCAGCACTCTGCCTCTTGCCTGCAGCAGGGGAGAGGCGGAGCTTACCTGCTCTGCCATCTTCTGACTTTTAAACTAGTCTACTATACACTGCACTGTGGCGAGTTCTACCATTGGAGTAATTCAGCCCAACAGGTTTAAAGCAGACACGGATTCCCAGGAAGAGGAGGAGGAGCTACTTGTAAAAGTTGATGCTTCAGAACGGTAAGTTTTGTGTCGAGAATGATAAGCCCCACCCCTGCAGGTCAACATGTTCGGTTCCTCTATCTTTAAAAAGAAGGCAGAGCTTGTCGGTTTGAAACCTTAGATTTCCACCGGAGCTCTTTCCATCCAGTGAACATGTGTCTGTTTTCTAACTCTCTCTCCGCCTGCTCCTTCATCATCAGGGTTCTTTTTCCATCCGCGGAGATGCCTCTTCCTGCTGTGTCTGCATCAACAGCAGTGAACGAGAGGCTCAGAGGGAATCCCTTAAATGTGATGGAGTTTCCTGTTCGACACGACACATTCATTCACACACACACATTCACTGATGCTGAAGGACCAAAGTGTCCTCAGAATACCCCCCGCCCGCTCACTTAAGAGAGCGAGACGCTGTTGGCTGAGCTGATGGAGCACTTTATGCCGTCCAGCTGAGTCAGCAGCTACACAGACAGAGAGGAGAGAGCGAAAGAAGGTGAAACAGAGGAGATGAAAGAGGAGAGAGATGAGAGGAGGAAGTGAAGGAACCACAAAAAGAGCAGAAAAACGGGCCTCTGAGACAGATCACCAGCACTCTGTCCATTCGGTTTGTTTGTTCACGTTCCTTCACCAGCACCATGTTTGTTTCCACTTGACTTTTCTCAGTTCATCTTCCGCATGTCAATAATCCTGCAAACGCCAGAGATTTCTTCTCTGAACTGAGAGACGGTCCATCTGGACGCTTCAGGGAGGGGTTACAATGTGTGTGACGGCGTCCAGACGCCTTTCGATGATTACGGGAGCGTCACTACCAGCACGCAGAGGCTCTTTCACACACATCTCATCAAGCTTTCAAGCTGCGCAACATCGATTTCATGCGAAATCCTGACTCAACGCAGGCGCAGGCTGAAACAGGGAGGCGGTTTAACTTCCTGTCAGAGGAAGCTGTCCATGCGCGACTTCATCAGAGAGTAGGTGGTGTAGGTGCAGCAGAACACACTCCTACACAGACGCCAGGAGCCTCAGTGTCCCCTTCCTGTCTGACCAATCATGACGCTCCTTTTGTATCATCAGTAACTAATTACACCCAAACTGATGATAAAAATTAACATTTGAACAAACATCAGCTTGATAAGAATCATAAATAATAAAAAACACCTTTGGGAAACATTTATTTATGTATTTTCAGTTTTGAGTTTGTCCCATCTGCTAACATGGAGGGGGAGGGGCTAATGAGCTATACTGCAGCCAGCTGAAGAACATGTCACATGTTATAGTTGTCGGCAACACTTGGTTTCACAGCTTGAATCCTTTTTTCCCCCCATCATGCTCCATATATGTATTTATTTCTGGCTGAAGCCTCGTTAGCACTTCTGACAGGCAGAACAATAAAGCGAACTGAGGTGAAACGAGGGCGAGGAGCGAAGGATGTGGAAGAGGAGAAAATCTTAATGGACCAATTACGTCTTCAGTGAGACACACCGTCTGTCCTCAGAGGAAACCCAGCTGATCGAGACGGTGGTCAGGTGTCTACGCAGCCACACCAGAACCTCGGCTGCAGTGAGCTGATGTAGAACGACACATTCTCATTAACAATATCAGCTTTTAGCCCGCCAACAATTCACAAAGTGCTATGAAGTTTGCTGCTGAGTCACATCACAACAAGAGATTCATGGGAGTAAAAGTTTGGTGGTGGACAAGGCTCGTTGCTTCAGGCAGACAAACTTTTCCTTCCTTCTCCACTTCCTGTCACTGACAGAGCCGCTCAGACGTGACCGGTCAGCTGTCAAAGGCAGCTGTTCACTGATGTTTCCCATGTTTACAGATTCATTTGCCTTGTGTAATCTTCAGAAAACATCAGAAAACAGCGCCCTGGACTTGGAAAATAGAAACAGGAAGCGGAAAAGGAACCAAAACTGGACGTGGACCTGGTTTACCGTGTGTAACCACACACGCATGAACTTGTCTGCTGCTGCAATCAGGCCAGATTTACAAAATGTTCCAGCCTCTCTGACAGGAGCAACACTTTTCTTTGTTTGGATTGTAAATCTAAAAAAAATCAACTCTCAGGAACATTTCTCTGATTATCACACCAGTTTGGTTTCACTAAATGCTCCGCCCACAACTTTTTCTGATTGGTTATGCTGAAACTGTGATATAACTATGGTACATTTTGGAGTTTTGGAGTAGGAAGTACAATATCAGCCTGTGTGTGTGTTACCGGAGGGACAGGTGTGTTGCTGTGCTCCTCTCTGCTCCTCTCTGCTCCCTCCACCTGCACAAACACAGTTCCGGTCAGACTCCTCATGTGAAAGAGGAAAACGCTCTGTTTGATTAGAGACCAGGGGGCAGAGTCAGTCGTACCACCACAGGCTTGCGAATGCCCAGGCGGACCATGCCGGCCGGGACGGACTTCAGGACGTCCACGGCCTCGGCCAGGGTGAGCAGATCCACCTGGGTCTGGTTGACCGACACCACGAATGACCATCACGCACCGATTGGCATCCAGCGGGTCCTGGAGAGACACCGTTCATTGTCAAATGTGTTCGAGTTCAGACTGAAAGCTGCTTTCTGATTATCTGTAGCCAAACTGTAAAATTTACTGCAATTATGCTTGAAAACAATCAACAATATGGTCATGGTTTTTTTGAGTTTCCTGAGAGAAGGCAGAAATGTATCTGAGAAATTAACACCCAAACGCTCAGCCGATGGAGAGAACGACAGGACGATGAGGAGGTTTGATTTTAGGTGAACTGTCCCTTTAATGTAGATTCGTAAACGTGCTTCTGTGTCCCAGCTCTCCCCATCACTCAGTAAAATGTGGCAGCAGATTCACCAGCAGGGGGAGACAGAGACCAGAGAAAGGACAAACTCCAGCAACTCGTGGAGGTGGACTCCTGATTGGCCGGCAGTCAGGAGGTCAAAAGTCAAAGCATCAGAACAGGGGAAGGAAGGAATGTTCAGCATTTGATGGAGGACAGAAAAACAAAGCAGACCAGTTCATGACCCAACAGAGAAACGAGCATCAGGTCCTGGTCACCTGACAGCTGTCTGAGAGGTTTCACATCATCAGCCACCAGGATAGTCAAACAAACCAAACTAAGCCTAAAAGGTGCAAATGATGTCCAAGTGTACCCTAGGGTGTGACATCACTGTGGGCTGGGCTACTTTGACCCAGAGACGACAGACGAGGCGCTGCTTGTTCTCCGGAACTCACCAACACAAAGTCTTTGTAGTTTGCTGTATAATCTTCTCTTGCTGTCAATTTCAGTAATTTTCCACATCACGTTTTTCTAATCTTATAAAAGAAATGTAAAACAGATCAAATCCAATTTTTCCATCATTGTATTATGTTTAGTTCGTTATATATAAGAGTTAATATGAGCTGCTAAATTTAAGAACGTTCATTAAAAAATATGAATCTCTCCATATGATAAATTGTATTCTCGTGCAGAGACGTCAGTTGTGGTGTTATGCTGCTGTATTGATCAGATTTAAATGAAGAAGATGAAGATGGGATGAGTCTGCCTCTTTCATCCAGTTTAAAAATCAAAGAAGTCTGGAGGTAATTCATTATTCCGACTTTTCCCAGAAAATTTGGACAGTAGGAACTCGACAAACAGCCCCGTCTGTCTAACCTGAGTAACCACAAGTACAACGGCGTCCTGCCAGAATCCAAACCCCTGGGCGAGCCGTATTCGTCTCCAAAGCCCTCTCCTGGTTGGGGCAGATGCACGTTTTGTGAATTCCCCAGTGCTGAACCCTGGGCATCACCCGCACTGCAGCGCAAGCTGCCGTGCCAAGTTTCAGGCTGTCAGAACAAAGCCAGCGCTGTATTTTTAGACAGAACAACATGGCTACAGGTGGTGAGGAGTCAGAACTCGAGTCCTCCACTCCTACAAGATCCTCCAGAAAAAGAAAGGCCTCTGCTGTCAAAAAGTGGAGATATCAGAAACGTAAGAGAGGCAAAAATAAAGAAATTAAAAATGTACTTTGCCAAAAGTAGTGAAATGTTTCCACGGCTGTTAGTGCGCAGGAAACAATGAGCAGGGTTTTGTGTTTTATTTTTTGGATATGTAGGTTGCAGAGTGTCTCCACAAAGTTTTTATGACCTACATGATGTCAGTCCGAATGAAACTTTGGAAGATTTTAGTACTGAAATAAGCACATTTTTTAAAATGTTTTTGAACTTTCAGGGTCTCTGAAGTTTGAGATTATGAAGAACTAAACTTTCCAGTGTTCTCATGATGAACAAACGGTACAATGGAGGGTCACTGCGAGTCCCAAGTTTGGTCCAGCCCATTTTTAATCCCATTGAAGGCAAAACTCGATATTTTACACAGCAATGTTCCTCCAGTCCTCAATGCACCACAGCTCTACCAAGAAGGTCAACCTCATCCGTCACCTGTGACACCACGGCAAGGAAACCCCCAACACCTGCTAACATCCGACACACAGCTGCAGCGGTGTGCGATCAGAAGTTTCACCACAGAACACATAAAGAACACAGTGAACCTGACCTTTGACCCTTCAAGTGAAAAAATATCATCTTCAGCCTCAAGCAGTAGACTTAGTGTATCAGTTCTGGAATTGTATTCTCGTGCAGAGACGTCAGTTGTGGTGTTATGCTGCTGTATTGATCAGATTTAAAAGAAGAAGATGACATGAGGATGAGTCTGCCTCTTTCATCCAGTTTAAAAATCAAAGAAGAAGTCTGGAGGCAATTCATTATTCTGACTTTTCCCACAAATTTGGACAGTAGGAACTCGACAAACAGCCCCGTCTGTCTAACCCGAGTAACCACAAGTACGACCGCGTCCTGCCAGAATCCAAACCCCTGGGCGAGCCGTATTCGTCTCCAAAGCCCTCTCCTGGTTGGGGCAGATACACGTTTTGTGAATTCCCCAGTGCTGAACCCTGTTCTCAGTTCATTTTTGAGACAAACTGGAGGACATGAGAGCTCCTGAAGAGAAAGTATCTCGATGGTCCCCTGGTGACTGGCTGCCACGCCACCATAAGCTCCTCCCCCTCTCTGTTAGCAGGTCAAACAAATGTTTCCCAAAGACAGATTCTGTCATTTCCGCATAGTTCATATCATGATTGTTTACTTTTAGAATCACTTTGGTTTGTATTAGTTATTGATGATGTAAGATGGGGTTGAAGGGTCATGACTGACAGCTTCAGTGGGCGGGAGCTCGATACTGTGGTTCCACCATCACGGTCACTTTAGTACACACTGACTCCAAATGATGTCACCAGTGCAAAATGTTTTCAGTCTGTTGTGGAAGTGGAGACGGAACCACGGATCGGAGCAGCTGTCCTCTGATTGCCTCCAACCATCCCTCAGAGTCAGAAACAGGAAACACTTTGGCAGGAGCTGCGGTCTGACGCGCCCTTAGGCGAGAAATGTGGAGGGCGGATAGACGGACAGAGACGAAACGCCGAAGATTTGTGGGAAAATTTGATTCCTTCTTGTTTTGTGAAAATTGGAGCTGAAGGTTCAGTTTTGCTGAGGTGAAACATTCGAGTCAGAGCCTGAATTTTCTTTTTTCACTTTTTTAAATCACAGACACATGACGAATATAAGATGAAGACAGTCATATTAATATATGTGCTTTGGTTCAGAGCTTCTGATATTAAAAAATATTATATTCAAAGCATCAGGTCACAGGTGAGACAACTTCTGTGAAAATTTAGTGTACAATGAGGACAGTTTTTTTCTGGTCTGTTTTTAAAGAGACAGGACAGTAAGCACAGTTTTCTTACGTGAGGACAGTTTTGTCTTCAGACGTGGTTCTGGGAGAAGATTCAAGTTAAAGGACAAAAACAGTCGTCAGAAGAATGAAAGATGAGGGTGTGTGTTTCAGTACAATGCAGTCAGTGTTCAGAGACCAGCCGTGATGTCATCACTGGGCCTCTGTAACGACCTGAAGAGGAGGGAGAGGGGCCAGGATGCGATTGGCTGCTGTGTGTGGGCGTGTTCAGTGATGGAGCTCATCAGTCCGCTAAGTTAAAGTCACACTGACACAGAACACAAACGCCTGGAGCTTTGGAACCAGCGGACTAAACCAGTTGGGTGAATGTGAAGAAGCTCAAACTTAAAGGACCTGCAGCCAGCAGGGCCGAGAGCCAACAACCCGTCCTGGCGCCTCATCCCACAGACCTGTGAGGAGACGGCAGCCAGATAACCACTCCTGAGGCTGGCGATCCACACCATGGAGGCAAAGATTCCTCAGAGTAACCGTGAGCGCGCTCGCTTGGAGGAGGCCAATCAGGTTCAGAGTTTGAGATTAAACTCAGCTGCTAACAGCGATGCCTTTCACTGACAGCGTTCTGTGCGACCCGTTACATCCCAGCTGACTGAGCCGTACGTTAACTTATAACACAAAACTAATCCATCTTGTGTCCTCCATACACTTCTTTGACCGATTCTTCTTCTCCGCTGCCAACTGACCTCTCGTACTTTTATATGCTGCGTTCATGTGAGTTCAGAATAATCTGAATAACGATTTTCCCCCTGGGAAAAGCGCATGGCTTCTCATGTCGGAGGAGCAACATGAAGATATAAACATGGTAGCAAAAGTCATTTTGGCTTGGTTAATGATGAGAACACTTTTATTGATTCTCATATTGAATATCAGTTATTGATGACATGCAATGTGAAATATGGTGTTAATGTGAACTGCTGTCCATGCAGAGTGACCCCGATTAGTCAGAAGCATCATTGTTTAGCATAAACTCTGATAACAAGTTAGCTGAACCTGTCTGAAGCTATATTGTCATTGTTTCACCTTATCTGTTTCCTTTGCTCTTTGTTGTCATAGAAACAGTGATAAACCTCAACCATCTTTTCTGAAGCATCCATGATGTTCCAATTTTAACCCCTCAAAGCTCATCAACACAACCAACAAGGAAGACCCACTTCCCAATTCAGAAACCCCCACCTCCCACATCACCTGAACGCAGCATTAGGGTCCACTGGACCGAAGTAGGCAGCACGGGATTGGTTCATTTTGAGTCTTGACTTATTCAGACCTTGTTTTCCATTCTACCTCTGCTTTTAAGCTTTTCTTAACATCTAGGAGGCCCCACTCAGGCCAGAGTGACCCAGTCATGTTTCAAGACAACACAGCATAAAAGGAAGAATGTCAAGTCAGCATTTAACATTTAAAAATAAATAAAACCAAAATCAAAAGTCATTCAAAAGTGGGTAAAGTGGCTGAAAAACCCTTAAAATGCCATTATTTCCTTGTGAATTTTTGTTAATTCTTGTTCAATTTTTTTATTTTCATTTTATATTTATAATATTATTAAATTTACTATTATTTTACTGTGTTTTATTTTGTGAAGTATTCTGTAAGTTGTAAAAAATATTTATGAAAATAAAGTTGTAGGAGGAAGGACATAAACTGAAAGAACGCACACACACCATCTTGTTACATATAAAAGAAGCTTAAGAGAATATTTCTGATTTACAATCCTGCAGTTCAAATGTTTCACCTAAAGAAAAACAATGATTTTTACCACACACACGCCCGCTGGGCAGAAAGTGTGTGTGCAGACTGACATGGATGTCGACCAACAGGGAATTCACCTGAGGCCCCCCCATCTGGCTGGGCTGGATCTAAAGAGGAGAAGGAGGAGGTCTTAGAGGTGAAGCTGTGCCTAAAGATAAAGTGCGGAGCAGGGCGGGGGGAGAAATCAACCAAATTTACTCCCTAGACAGAGACGATTCTCAGCTTTCAGCCTTTCAGTCACTGTAAAATCAGAAACAGAACAGGAGGGTCGTCAGGGCTACGTGTTTCACACCATGACACGTCAACATCGGCCGAGCGGACGATCTACACCACACACTCCTGAGCCCTGAGCTCACTGAGCTCTCCAATCCGTCCTGCTGACACTGTGTGTGTGTGTGTGTGTGTGTGTGTGTTCATCCACCAGCATCACCGCAGGCAGGACGTCATGTTGGTTCCTCTAAAATACGCGAGCGCATCACTGATCTTATTCTGGTGAGACATCATCTCCATACGTTCTGCAGAGATTTCACTCTGCTGACAGCACTTCATCAAGAAATACTCACGTGACGAGCTCATCTGAATCATGACTCTTGTCTCTGAATTCAGAGGAAAGTATGTGATTTTTAAAATCCTCAGAACTAATTCTGAGTTTAAAGACGAAGATAGATGGGAGAAATAAGTAAAAATCCTGACTGAGACAAAATGAGAAACTCTGAGCCAAAGGAAGGAAAGATTTGAGTTTAGAATGAGAATTCTGAGTTAAAAGTCAAAATTCTGACATAAAAAAGAAAAAAAGGGAGAAATCTGAATTTAAAATCTACATTGAAAATTCATTGAAAAAAGGTCAGAAGCCTGAATTTTTCTAATGTGTCCTGACCCTCTGGGCCACCACCTGCTGACTCTACCTGTCCACTGACACATCATGTGACACGAACGACAACAGTCTGATGTAAATGAGTGCTGAAAACATAACTTACTGTAATGTCACTTCGTCTTTCTTACTTTGGGCATTTTTTATTTTTTTTAGTAAATTCTCTTTTTAGCGATTACATCTTTAAATATTGAATATTTATATATTTATAATTAAATTGATCAACACAGCAGTGCACTTTTTTGTAACTGTATATTCTTGGATTGTTTTGTATGTCCACACATTAAAAATAGAACAGACACACAGACAGCAAGACCACGTCACTGGTACCTGGTAGTCCAGGATGCTGAAGCCGAGGCCTTTGTCTGTCTCCTTCTGCAACTCCAACACCTGAACATCTGGAGACCACAGTGCCAGCTCTCCTTCTTCCTCCTCCTCCTCCTCTTGGGTGTGTTGGTTCGTCTCCTCCACCAGCACCTCCTTTACAGGAGACACCTGTTCCTGACACCCCCGTGACAACAGACACATAAAACAAATAAATATTCAAAGAAATCCAACGTTCACACTGATGTGATCAGATGTTAATTGCTTTCATCAGTTATCGATGATATAAAAATCAGCTGAATCATCATGAATGACAGCTGAGCTCCGATTGCGACTGACTTCATTGGGTATATAAGCAGGGCTTCGCCACATGGCTCCACCCCTCAATCACAACTGCAGAAACTCCAAGTGACGTCACCACATCAAGATGACAGCACTCTCTCGAAGTGTTTAGTAGGAAGCAACTGGACTTCTTATCTTGTTTGAAGATGTTTCGCCTCTCATCCGAAAGGCTTCTTCAGTTCTGAGGGTCAGTGCGGGAAACCCAGGTATTTAACCCCGAGTGGGTAGAGACAATCACCAACAAAGAGGACGTGTTTGAAAGCAACAGCCTCGGGGGGGGCGATCCTCTGGATAGGCATCATGTGAGTCGTTAAGGTCACATGAGCCCGGGTGTGAATGCTTCCTACTAAACACTCCGAGATCAAGATGACCTGGATGACTGAGAACCTTCACAGACATATGACAGCGCTTGTATCAAGAAGACGTGTCGGCCAGCTTTGTTTAAGTCAGTGTGGTCAAAGTGGTCGATGATGTCACGCATGCACAGGGAGACGGGGTACCTGTCCAACTGTCCGCTGCTGATCAGTGGCGTTTTCTCTCTGTTCTGTCTGACTGCAGAGCATCGACGAAAGTGTCAGCTCGATCTGAACACACGACACACACAGGTCACACGTTTGATTTTACTGCGTGTGTGTGTGTGTGCACGCGTGCACTCTCACCTCCTCCACACTGGGCTGGAGCGGTCTGACTGCTCCAGGTCGGAGTGCTGGTTCAGGCTCCGGTTCAGAGTCTGGTCCTGGTTCCAGGTCAGAGGTGGGGTGTCGGCAGCAGACCAGAGTGAAGGGAGGAGGCACCTCTTTGAGGAAGGACACCACCTCCCGACGAGACTTCCCGTAGAGCTGAACGTCGTTCACCTGCACACAATACTTCAACACTTTTGACAATCTAACTTGCTGTCTGTTTTGATTTAAATTAAGTCTGTTTGGTTTTAATATCATGTTTCAAATGAACAACATTTCTTCTTTATTTGAAGTACCTTTGTTTTGATGTAAAATGTTTGTTTTTATCAAATAAGTCCGTTCTTAGTTAATTTTAAACAACTGGATTTTAAATGTCTTTTATTTGAAATATGTCTTTTGATTTTGGATAAGTTATTTTAACTTTTATTGTCCATATGGGGAAATTCATCTTACATATAGTGCACAATCGCTTCACAAAAACACCTCAGAGCATTAAATCATACAACGATGAGCATTGGTGGTGTTATGTGATTTCTTCATATAATTAAAAATTAAACCAGTAAGACAAATAAGCAACTATTAAAATATGTTTTTTAATTTGAAAAGTCTGGTTTTATCTGACATATTTCTGTTTTTATCTACAATCCGTCCATCCATCCATCCATTTTCCACCGCTTATCCCGTCAGGGGTCGCGGGGGTGGGTGGAGCCTATCTCAGCATCTTCGGGCGAAGGCGGGGTCACCCTGGACAAGGGGCCAGTTCACCGCAGGGCTGACATATAGAGACAAACAACCATCCACACTCACATTCACACCTGCGGGCAATTAACTTGCTAACCCCCGGTTTGCATGTTTTTGGACTGTGGGAGGAAGCCGGAGAACCCAGAGAGAACCCACGCAGACACAGGGAGAACATGCAAACTCCACACAGAAACACCCTGAACCGGGAATCGAACCCAGGACCTTCTTGCTGTGAGGCGACAGTGCTAACCACTGGACATTTACATAAAAATTCATCTGATTGTGATATCTGGTGACTCGTCTGTTGCACTCTAAATTTTGGTGAACCTGACTCTGATCTAACGAGGCCTCGGCATCGTCAGCATCTTTAACATTAGTCTGACCTCAAGGAGCTCATCCTCTGGCCTCAGCACCCCATGTCTGTCCGCGGGACCCCCAGGAGCCACAGAGGAGACGTAGTGGTGCCCATCGAACGAGTCCAGCTCGACCCCCAGGCGCAGAGTGTGGATGGGCAGCAGCTGCACGCAGCGACACGACACAGGAGAAATGAGTCAAACACAGATGTCAGTGACGGGTCGCCTCAGATCAGAACATCTCTCACCTTCGAGTATTTCTGTAGTTCTGCATCATCTTCAATGACAGGATCCATCCTCACCACCTGAACACACACAACAGTCTGGTTCAAAGTAACCTGACGCTCATCGGTGCTAAAAATGGAGCTGCATCAAATGAAGCCACTTCACCAGAACTTGGTACTGTGGTCCCAGAGCCGCCTCCCATTTAGCCCTCAGTTCTGCATCTGTAGCAACACACACACACACACACACACACACACACACACACACAGAGTTTTAAGAGAGGTGGGAAGTCTTGTAGTCCTCTGAAAGAAGACATGATCCATGATGACACTGACAGAAGGTGGCACACCAGCGTCTTCAGTTTTATTGAGATGTTTATGTCACCTGTAGACTTGAGAAAACATGTTTCTTTCATCGGCTACCTGAATTAGCAAAAGAAGTTTTTCATTTTTAACAGAAATTTATTTGACCTGATAATCAGAAAAATGTTGAATATTGGATCACAGTAGACAGTATATACAGTACATCCATCAATCCATGTGTCTGTCTGTCCCTCCATCCATCCCTCTAACCATCAACACTTTTCAGCTCCTCCAGGCCAGACAGCATTCATGATCCCTCCAGCGAGTTTTGGCTCAACCAAATGCCCAAATCACCTCAGCTGGCTCTTTATGATGCTCCTTACCCTCTCTCTGAGGCTGAGCTCAGCCCACCTTCCTGAGAAAACTCATTTTGGCCACTTGTACCCATGACATCAATCTTTCAGTCACTACTCAAAGGTCATGACCCCAAGTGAGTGTTAGTACCAACTGGTAAATTTGCATTTCAACTGACACCGCACCAACCTGTCCATCACGTCTTCCATTCCACACGACTCATGAACCAGACACTGAGCATTTAAACTTCTACACCTGCGGCAGTGACCCCCTCAAAAAAGCCCTGAGAGAGCAACCACCTTTTCATCTTTAGTTGAATAATAGAGAAAAAACACGGTCACATGAACTGTCGGGGAGTTTTAGAAGTTTTAGCATACACACAACATCAGCTGAGCTGTGGTTCTGCTGCGGCAGGACATCTAACAGTCCTGTGTTTAGTACTTCACACAACCAGCAGTACTGCAGTACAACCAGGAGAATACATGTAGAGCAGCACTGCAACTCCGCTCCACGCTGACGGTCACCTCATTGGAATTCTACAGTTATAAGCAAAAAGCCAAATGACTCAAACATAAACTGTAAAGTAAGCAGCTCCATCTGTGGAGACGCTGTGTGTGTGTGTGTGTGTGTGTGTTCTCCATCGCAGTTTGAACGTGAAGCGGTGAGCGTCAGAGCAGATCACCCAGCATCGTTGGTGTGAACTCTGGTCAGCCTCATTTCAGGCGGCAGAAACCAACCAACGTGTTCTCACGAATCTCCTCACATGTGGAGGTGTTCTGCAGGTCTGGCGCCACTGATTAAATTAGCATTGCTAACCTCTGCCTTCATGGGGCAATTAATCTGCAGCATTTGGCTGGATAAACAGGGTAATACATCGCCGTGAGGCCGTCAGACAGCTCGGACACTTTGCATTGGTTGGCCGGGGAGCAGGCGGCCAGTGTGCGAAGTGTTAGTGTGGCGTTTTGGCCACTTAGCAAAGGTAATGAGGAATAAAAAGAGAGGAAATATTTCAGAGAGGAGTGCTGTCAGAGGTCTGTGCGGACATGTCTGCAGGAGCTTTTTACACACTGATGCCCACAGTACTGTGTTATAGCTCCATGACTCACCACCCGCTTCATGTCACTGCAGATTCATTCTTCACTCTTTTCAGGGAATATTTAAAGGAGAACTCCAGCATTTTTCAGTCAAAAACCTGTTTCCCACGATTTAAGGCTCTAAAACTTCACCAAAAACTGAATTTTCTGAAAATGAATCCATTATGGAGGAAAAATAGCAGAGTTTTCCTTTACTACTGATCAGTTCATGTTAATATTTACAGGAACTAAAATGCCTTTAAATATTTATTAAAACCAGTTTGTATTCTAACATGACATGTTTTGTTTTGTGTGTGCTCACCTCTCAGCTGTTCCGTGTCGGAGTACGTCTTCTCCAGCTTCGGTGCCGCAGCAGCAAACCCAGACAAGCGAGTCTTAACCTCCAACGACCTCCTCAATGACACACGAGATGACTCCCTCTCCACTGACATACACACACAAAGAAACACATTTTCTACTATTTCTGTGCTTCACTAGGTGGGTATCTTCTCTGAACAGCTGTTTCACAGTTTGTATGAATCACTGCAGCACTTAAAGTGGAGCCTGCGGCCCTCGCGCATGCTGCTCTGACCTTTCACCTCCTGACTGATGATTACTGCTGACAATCTATCAAACGGAGGTTTATTTTCCTGTTGCAGGTCTCTGTAGATAATAGCGGCGCAGAGAAGAGCAGAATATAAGAAGCTGAAAACTGGAGAGTGAATACAACTGGTTTCCAGTCCTGCGCGTCTCATGGCTAATGAAATAAAAGGCATCTGGGGGAGATAAGAGCCCTGCGCTCCTCTTTGTTTGAGAACCGCTTGTTTCTCTCTGGCCTGGAGGACGACCGGTGTAGGCCGCCGGCGGATCGCCAAACAAAAAAATGACCCTGAAGCGGGGGAATTAATCTTTGCTGACGCTGGCGGAGGAGGAATCGAAGGTTTTCTGTGGACAGTTTGGGAAAATTACACGGGCTTGTAAACAAATTTGTCATCTTAATCTGGGCGAGGGGAAAGCTGCTGCTGACAGGAAATAGGAAACAAAGCTCTGAGTTAACTTCTCTCACTGCAGCAGATTACTGTTTTCATACAAAATAATCAGGGAGGCCCATTTTAGTGTGAGACGGAGATTCATCTGCCGCACAGGTCAAAAACCTAAGCTGACTAAGAGCTTTAGGGGCACCTGCTGTGAAACATGTCTAACATGTCTTAAACTGACTTCAGAGTAACTGAGTAGTGACAAAGTGCATTGAGACGTCTCCAGCATGTGGGGTTGGAGCCGCTAAATGGAACACAGCCTTCTTTAACTTTGTGTTCGTATCAAAATGTCGGCCATGAAAACTGTGTGTGGGTGTGTCTACCTTTATCCAGTGACCTCTCCAGCGCTCTGGGTTTCTTCCTCACCACAGACAGGATGACAGTCTGACCCGTCCTCTTCATCACCTCCAGAACCTCCTGATTGGTCATACCGTGGAGACTGACACCGTCCAGCTGTGGAGACATACAGGAGGACGGAGAGACTCACAGGTGGAGGCGGAGAGCTGAGATGTGAAGTGGATTTTTAATAAACGGAGGTAAAAATATGAAACCTGATTTAATCAACGTGTGCACACCACTGCAGAACATTACCACAGGGAAAAAGTATTTGATCTCAGTGAATATACGTTTTTGGTTTCAGCTGATGTCACTTCAGATCAAAATGGTGGAAAATCTCACCAGTTTGGTGTCACAACATCCAGTTTTGTCTAATAAACACCACAACGAGGACCTGAAAAATAAGGTCAGGACAACATGTAGCTCGAGGTCACCAAGAAGCTGGACTACGATGAAGATGTATCTGAAGATGAGGTCTGGAAAGGGGCTAGCCACAACAGCTAGCTTTAGCATCGAGTCTAAGGTTCAGATAGAACTTATCAGTCCTCATTCATGAAATGTAAATGAACTCAGGACCAAATCTAATCGTGAACTAGAATTATCAACATTTACACAAATGTGATTCACACAGCTTCTTTCTCTTTCCAACATTTGTTGGTAGGTACAGTATAAATTGATCAAACGTACAGAAAAGTTGTTTATACGCACATCACGTTGGTGTTAGGCTTTCAAACAGGCAACACGAATGAAAAAGGTAATGTCAACAAACTTACTAAATGCCACAAACTTTATCTATTGACATTTCAATGTTAAAGCAAGAACTCGGACACGCATAGCAGGATCTTACAGCAATCAGTCGGTCGTGGATCCGGATGTTTCCACTCTGATCTGCTGCGCTGCCTGGAACCACATGCTTCACAAACACACCGACGGCATCTGAACAGGGCGAGAGTCACAGAGAGAGAGTGAGAGAGCACTCTAAGTTGTCTGAGTTGGGGTGAAACGTCAGGCCAGTTTGACTTACTGGTCACACTGTGAAAGTAGCCTACAACATGAAATTCTCCTATAGGCTCACATTGTCAAACACTGGACACATTTTTCTGAGCGTCTCAAACCAGATAAATGACTCATTTTGATATCAAATATGGTTCAATGTCATCGAACGGCATGAACGCTCTATGGGACCCACAGCATAGACACTCTGGGTAATGTGAGACCCAGGAGAAGGACCGTTTTTGGCTTCATGGCATCCAGATTTCTGACACCAGATTATGTGTTTGACCCATCGGCTGTATAGAAATATGGCTGACACGACAGCTCCTCAAAACTGAAGCCAAAACATCTGGATCGCCTCCTGGTGGCTGCCTGCAGTATAGCTTTTAAGCCCCTCCCCTAGACGTCAAATAAATGTTTTCCAAATAGCGTTTCTGTCATATCAGGTATTTTGTTTCCTGTCGAGTCTCACCTTGGCTGGTCAGGGGGTTGTAGCCAATGATGGAGATGCCGAGGCTCTGGCCGTCCCTCTTGGTCAGAGGAACTTCGTGGATCTCGTATCCCTCCACACACACACACACACACACACACACACACACACACACACACACACACACACACACACACACACACACACACACACACACACACACCACGTGTTTCAGCTCGCAATCGACTCCATCAAACGCAGTGCTTTCATCCTCGGAAATGTTTGGGCTCACCGTCCTGCTGTGCCGCCGTTGGGGGGGCGTGCCCGGCAGCTTGGGGGGTGGGGGTAATGAGGAAATAGGGGAGGAGTCTGGAGGCAGTGGGGGAGGTGGGGCTGTTGATCGCGGTCCCTGGGGATCCCTGGCGATCAGCATGGTCACGTGACTCCCGCACCCTTGCAGCACCTTGACCACCTGGTCGCTGGTGAGGCCGCTGGTGGGCGTGGCCCCGATGCGAAGGATGTGGTCACCTGTGCGGAGACGCCCATCCTAATTGGAGTAGAAGGGAGGAGGAGCATAAGATGCTGATCTCAACAGCCGAGTTCTTAATGAAGAAAAGATCTAGTTTGGTGCATTGATGAAAATGAAATGTACTGGACGGTTCGTCTGAGTTTACCGACAGCGCTCACCTTGTCAGCCACGCTGTTCGGGACCAGCGTCCTGACCACCACACTGGTCGTCTTCCCTCCCACGATGCCGAAGCCCAAACCGGAGCCATCGTTCACCAGGTCGATTTCCTCCACGTGGCCCCACTGCTCCTTCAGCATGAGACAGAAGACATGTTAAGGGGGCCAGCAGCTGGTCGGCAGTAAAGACTGCCGTCTCTCCAACACGATGGAACTAGAGGACGCTTCACTTGTGTAGCTCAAAAACAAACAAAAAACAAAACAGCGGCGTCTCTTTCCCAGTTACTTTGAAATAATCCGTAGAACTCATTGTGAAAGGTTACATGAAGGACCTATTTTCTGTGTGTATCACTGCGCAGGAGCAAACATGTATCCCCTCTGGTGAGCTAACTGAGCTAATTCATGTATAAAGTCCTTCTGGACAGTGCAATTAAGACAGACTATTATTAAAACTGCTCACAGCTGAAACTAAAAATATGTATTTTAAATTCTAGGTGAACGGTCTTTAGTATCCATGTTTTTTTTTTTAAATAACAGTTGAGTATTATTAACATTTTATTTGACTTTTGATGTCGTTATTTCTCATGTTTACATATTTAAATGCTGTGCTGCTCAGTGTGGGGAGTGGTGACTTATATCATGTGACTGACCTCATTCAGAGTGGAAACAACATGTGCATGTGACCTTTAGGACCAGATCATTCGTGGCAGTTCAGTTCTTTTTGTTTTTTTCAACATGTTTGGGCACTTACGGGCACATACTTCAAGACAATAATTTACAATAAAAACCACACATGTAAGCTTTCAATGGGTTTTTATTTATGTTTTTATCTACTTCAGGAGATATTCAGGTTTTGGTGAACATTGGTCAGAAAACCCTCAGATTTAAGAGCTGCTTTCAAACAACATTCAGATTTTAAAATCATTATTTTTCTAGGTTTTAATAGGACAAAGACAAAAGTGAAAAAATTAAGCTGCTGAAAGCTGAATTTGAGTCAGAACTTCTTGTTTGAGCTGAAGGCAGAGGGATTTGATCCAATTATTTGGTTTACCAGATGGCTGCATTGGAAACACATTCATGAATTATTCCACACGTTCATTTCTGCTCGGCAAGGTTAAGCTACCGATACACTCAGCTGCTTATCTGTCCTGAGGTGAAAGTTCGCCAGGCCGAGTACAGCAGGTAATTACCAGCTGACAGCACTTCCTCCTGTCTGATACTAGCAGCCGATCAATGATACCCACACAGAGTCGAATCTTCCTCTGTCTAATGAAACAAACGCCCTCATCAGCCGATCTGATGCTCTCAGCCAGTTGACTGCTCTTGCACAACTTCTGTCCTCGCCTGATCACACATCTCCACCTGTACTCACCTTTACATTGATTCTGTGGTGAGAACTGTGAATCAGCGCTACAGTAAAACGAGTACTCGGCAGTCTGTACCGCACTGATAGGGTCACTGTGTGACCAGGTTTCATATGCACACACTCTATTCGTAGGCACGTAGAGTACCAGCTCATTTACCAGCTCTCTTGATGTAAACAAAAAGGAGACTGATGTGAAGCAACAACTGGCTGAGTGGCTTGTCTTCATTGAGAACTGTGGCAGGAAATAGTCTAAATTCTGACAAACAGGCAAATTTCTGACAAAAAGAATAAAAACTCTGAGGAAGAAAATATAAAAAGGAGAAAAGTCAGAATGCACAGGTAATAAATGTCAGATTTATGACAAAAAAGTACAAATTCTGTGAAAAAAAATCTAAATTCCGCTGAAAAAAAAGCAAAAATTTGTAAAATAAATTAAAATGTTGAGACAAATTCTGAATTCTGGGAGAAAAGTCAGGATTCAGTGGGAATAAAAAAGAGAAAACTGATCTGAGCGCCAACACATTTTTCACACGTGACCCTCAGCCGTATGTCGGATACTACAGACTCTCTCTGACGGACTGGAGCGTGTTATGAATAAACTCGATTGTCAAAGAAACTCAATTCAGCTCTTTTCCTCTCAGATGGGCTGTTTTTCAGATTTCTTTATCTGTTATTTTTGATGATTTTTAAGAAAGTGGTAATCTAATGGTATACTCCAGAATGTGTTTGCTGACGCGCCGTCATATTGGAAGGTTGGAAAACATTCATTAAATAAACAAAAGCTGTAGAATCAAACTGAACAGTCAGTCTTTGCGAGCAGCGTTACGGCGGACAGAGGGGCTGAACAGCGGGACTGCAGGAGCAAGGAGGAATCTCGGCTTGAGGAGAGGGACAGTTAGCCGGGCCCGGCAGCAGCAGTAACATCCCAGGCAGGGTTGTGTTTTTAGGGCTGCGGCTCCATTAAACGTGACCTCGATAGGACTGGGACATGAATACAACAAAAGCAGGAGGATGGGAAGCCTGGTATGCAGGAGGTGGGCCGGACCCAGCGAGCCAGGGGAGGAGGAGGGGAACAAACAAGAGGGCCAGTGTAATTCTGTGTGTTAATGAGCCGACAATAGAGCACTGACTAAACGTCGATCCTCAGCTCGCATCAGCACTCCAGACCTGATCTGCCACTCGTCAAAGTGACAGCGCTGCTCTGTTTTCTAAAAGTTCTTGAACCTCAGGCGGCGTTCTGTTCTTGATTCCGTTAGCACCACATCTTCTGCACGTTTGTCCAGGAAGAGGGACCTCTGACCTCTCAAGCTTCTCTTTACTTCTCATTAACGAGCTGTTGTTGGCTGCTTGTGTTTGCTCCCAGATGTTGCAGTGGGACATTTAATTCACTTCAGATAAACTTTATTTTTTCCTTCATATCGGGACATAATAACAATTTGGAACAAGATGCAGGGATTCAAACTTTAGCTGAGGTTGTGTTCAGATGAATATACTTTATTCCCAACTTCCATCCTGTCTGAATTATGGACGCTGGTGATGGAAACTAACACTGGTCACAGGAACAATCTCTTTTTGTTTTGCATGTTGTTGTTTAAACCAGAATGAGCTCAGCTGTCTGACTGTTAGTACAGCCACAAACAGCACAACAAGTACCAGAACTCTGCAAAGGACTTCAGTTCAACATTTGTTAAATACGCTGCTAAACTGAGGGTGAATTATATAAGGACTGCCGCTGTCCAATCACCATGGTTACTACATTACCTCTACTTCCTCCTTTGTGTCACCCACAATGAAAGTCCAAAGGAAAGAAAGTTTGTACAGGGGAGGTTGGAAGACAGAAATGACTCATCAAATTACCTCCTCTACATCAGTCTTTCAGTACAAAACACTAATTCCAGATTTTAAGATTGCACATATTTCAAAGACCTGATCCAGACGTTGATTAAACAAAAGGTCATTGCTGTTATGTAAAAATACATATTTCAAATTGGTTTTCATTAAAAAAAAAAATCCATTTGTAGTCTTAAAAACCCCCAAAACAAATTAGGATGTAATTCTACACCTTTGTCTCATCTTGTTTGTCGGGATCTCAGAATATGCTACTTAGGCCCCGCCCTGTCTCCGCTCACTGCTCCGCCCCTCACCTGCAGCCGGAGCAAGGTGGAGCCGATTTGCTCAGTCATCTGACTTTTAAACTAGTCTACGATACGCTTCACAGTGGCAGCTTCTAACACTGGAGTAACTCAGCCACACATGTCTGAAGCAGACACGGATTCCCAGGAAGAGGTGGAGCTACCTTAATAAGGTCAAAGCAGGATTGTCTTCGAGGGAGGGGGTCTTTAAAGAAACTAAATCCTCCCTGTGGTCTGATGCTTTCTGCTTTGCAGCTACAGTGAAAGTTTCGGTTAAAAAGCTGTAAACAAGAGATGTCACTCCATCGATGAAGGTGAAGACAACGATTGAATGTTCAATGGGAGTTGAAGCGTTTCTTTAAAAGGTAATGAGGAGTGTAACCTCCTGTCTCCTCCTCCAGACTCTACACAGTGTGACCTTCGACCCTTTTTGTGGGTTTGATAGTGACATCGTTTCCTCCTGTTGTTCTCTCTCTCCTGCCTCGCTGCCAGTCTTTGACACGCCTGTCATGTCGACATTCATTGATCGCGCCCCGGCAGACGTAAACACATATTGTCAGGAGCGATGCTGCGAGCGGAGCACTAACTTGATTTCCAATCGACTTTAAGGTCGTAAAAATCATCACAGTCAATGTCAGCAAACTTATGGCTCGCCATAAAAGAGAGGTCTCACTTTGATGCGGAGGTGTGGCCTCAAAGTGACCTCCACTCATGATTGACGCCCTCTCTGCCAAGCTTGTTTTGAGTGACAGCCAAGCTGCGTGTGTGTGTGTGTGTATCTGGTTTCAGAGATGTTGGGATGTTGACAGTGCTGCTGGTTGAGTTTCAAACTCTGACTTTCAATTCATGCAGAGATAAAATCTGCTCAACGTGCTGCAGATAACGGCCATTTTAAGTGCCAGGAACTCGCCGACAATATTTTTAGATAATTGAACTCTGAATATTGATTTTTCTTAAAATGGATCCTAAGGATTCAGAAACATTATTTCCTGTTTCTGACAAAAAGTTTTAGTATCATTGTAATCTGCAATGGTTCTGCATCTTTAATTCCATAATCCAGGATCTGCTGCTGCGCAGCTGAGGAAACATCAACACAGATTCAGATTACTGATCAGAAATAAGATATGTCTGACTTTTTGACAGATTTGGAGAACTCGGATCAGAGGTTCTCGGCTTGTGGATCCAACACATGGTCACTTTGAGGACATGTCTTTATTTTCCCTTCTGATTAATTTATTTGGAGGCACATGAAGCTCACACCTGTGTGTACGCTGCGATGGTTAGCCTGGTTCAGCATAAAGACAATAAACTAAACGGGTTAAAAACACTCATCCGTTTACTCCCCAGACACACCAACACAACAGCTTTCTGGGGCTGCTGGTGGATCATCAACAGTTACATTCAGCGTTGCTGGTAATTTTAGACTTTTCTTACTGTGTGGATGGCGGCAGCAGGCTGCGATGATGCGTTCAGGAGGTGGTCACGGGCAACCACCAGCTCCACCTCCTCTCCAGGCTGCTGCAGGAGAGCAAGGGCCTGCTGGTAGCTGATCCCTGGTTCCAGAGGGCTGCCGTTGATCACCAGGATCTGGTCACGCTCCTGCAGACGCCCATCCCTGCACAGCAATAGTCAGGACCTTCAGCATGAGCAGCTACACGGCTAGCTGGTTTAGCTTCAGTAATCAAACTGGTCGGCTAGCTTTGAAATGCTAAACAAACAAACACGATTTTATTATTATTTACTGTTTAGAGGACCATTCCAGTGTTTTGACATTTGATTACTCTTCTCCCATATGCAGTCGAGCAGATTAAAGTGAAATGGACTGACACACAGTGTTAAAGTGGCTGTCATGTCCTCTGGGCCGAAGAGGACAAAAACTGTCCAGACAGTTACTGATTCAAAGCGAGCGTCTGCGATGGCACGGGGGGTTGTTAGTGCTCGGACTGGACACCGGTGCCTGTAAAGTTCCTGCGCTCGGTAGAGCACATACCTGAACCACACCTCAGAGATTAGAATATCCAGATGTTTAGTGTTTTCACTGACCACAGATCAGGATCCACATAATCGCCTGGATGATGTCAGTGGCTGCAGTTTAACATTTTGTTAAAGTCCATTTTTAACGGGGGAGGGTAAGGCTTACATCAGCTTGGTATTAATACACAAGGTGCATTTTGTATTGAGTTAACTCACCACGTCATTAGCTAGGCAACTAAAATTCTAATATTTTCTGTTAGTTTTAATAATAATTCTTACACTTAATTTTGCCAAAACCTGTCGAATCCTTTTTAAACTGTGTCCCTCTGAAAAACTGGTCCGGATCCAGAATCTGATTGCTGATCTCCACCAAAACAGAGTAATTTGATCCTCCTAAGATAATGAAGACGTGCACCACATTGTTCACCACTTGTTTTTCCACCATGATTTTATTAATGCTTAATTGATTTTACTTGCTTATTTATTTTATCGATTCACTATTATGTTTAACTTTTACTGTGGCCTATTTATATATTTCATGTACTCGAGGTTTGCTGATGACATCTTATTTTTAATTATTGTGCAGCACTTTGGTCAACTGAGGTTGTTTAAACGTGCTAAATAAATAAACTTTGACTTGACTTGACTTTTTTAGAAGTGTTCATCTTAAAAAAAAGATCCAGAGTCTGAATCTGGATCCTGATCCAGATCAGCACCAAAATAATATAAATTGAACCTGGAGGATAATGAAGCTGTCCGTCAAATTTTGTCAAAAATGACAGATTACTGTTGTCCTCCCAAAAAACTGATCCTGATCTCTGTCCCTGACTAAAGTCCAAATACCCGAATCTCATGAAATACTGACACTTTATGCCAAATGTTGTCAAAATTAGAATTTTTTGAGTTACATAAGTAACAAACACATTAAGAAACGGAGGGGAAAATATAACCTCCAACCACGTTCTTTTTCTCCCTCAGTCAGTCCCTGAAGCCACTCTTTGACTTCATGTGAAATGTGATTGGCTGATTTCCTCTTACACTCTGAAGTGTGTAAACAAGGTGCAGCTGATGCAGTGGAGCGTTCAGTGGTGTTTTTTTTATTGAAATATTATGGGTATCAAATGAGGTGCTGTACTGGTATCAAAGGGATACTTACCTTGGTCCCACATGATGATGATGATATTTTCAGGGACCTCCTGCTTTTTCCATTTTATTGTGGTGTGATATTGATCTGAAGTTTTCCAATTAATCACACTAATGTTGGCAGGAATAACAGCTGACATGAGTGTTGTTGGGAATTATGGGTAATGCTTCTGGACTAAGTTAGATCTCATTTTTATTTCAAGTTTCAGCTGGTTTGAAACTGGTTGCATTTCAATTTCTCTGTGCTTTTGGGACATATTTACCCATGATTCTCCAGAGCGGGAAGTTTGCTTGTGTCAGTATTACTCATTATAATTATAATAATACACATATTTCTAATAAACGTGGAAGTACAGAAACACAGAGAGAAGTTTCATATCTCTGGAAAACAAAATGACACACGTGAGTGCGCATACTTCCACCACTTGTATGTGTGCCTTTGAAACCTGATGCATTTCCTGACCAAAAGTTGATCAATTCATCATACCCAAGTCACATTTCATTCAAATCCAGGCACAAATGTTTGTGTTATGTAACAGACCAATGAAAACAGGTGAAAACTTGTGAAATGATGAGCAGCGACAGACCTGTGGGCGACGCCTCCAGGCTGGATGTGTTTGACAGACACGCCCTCACTGCTGCTTGCTGCCGGATTTAGGCCCACCACGCTGAAGCCAAGACCTCCAGAGAGAGGCCGGGTCAGCTGGACCAGCTCTGTGTGACGGCCCTGCAAACCCCACACGCACAAACACAAGAGTTTAGCAGTTTACCTGCGTGCACACTGTTTCTGAGCATTTCATGGCTCCACCCACCTTGGCGGCAGCAAGGATCCATTTCTGCAGGAGTTCGGACGAGGGCGGAGTCTGATGGATGGGTGGAGATGAGCCATTGGTCAGGATGGAGGAGGAGGCAGACAGGGTGGGAGGGGCCGAGCTGGTTGATGGATTAGCAGCGCTCATGATCAGCTGACCTTTTCTGGAGAAACTGAAGTCACTGCATGCATCAGGAGGCATACTGCTCAGCTACAGGAGGAGGAGGAGGACAGGGTACATGTTTAGTTATTTTCCCATCAGAAAAAACAAACTTCCGTTGTGTGAAAAACTTTCCTACAACGGTGCGTAAATAAGGACAGTATCCTGGAACGATGAGAGATAATCCTGCTCTGTGAGAGAAACTAACACCGAAACACACTCTTCTGTGAAACACACCTCCTGAATCACCAGCACTTTAGGTTCATGTTGGTTTATGGATCGAACTCCACGCAGGTTTAACATTAGAATTGAACTTTGATATGATCTCTCCAAGGGGTGTCTGCTCTGTCTCCAAGTTTTGCTTTCTTTCAGGCTTTCACACTTTGCTGCCTGTCTCCAGCAGATCACCCAGTGCTGCAGTTTGACGCACATCCTGGGAAAAATGCTGAGCCAGGAGCTCCGATAGAGCAGCCCAACTCCTCCGACAGGAGACAAGACAGAGGGGCTGAGAATCAAAGAGTGACACAGAGCGACAGAGAAAGAGTGAGAGAGTGACAGAGAGCGAGCTGGAGAGTGTGAGTGACGGAGAGTGTACAGAGCAACAGAAAAGGAGTGAGAGAGAGAGTGAGACAAAGAGTGACACAGAGAGTGAGAGACATACAGAGTGACACAGAGAGAGAGCGAGACAGAGAGAGAGAGAGAGAGAGAGAGAAGGGTGCTCTCTTATGAAGGACATTGTAGACAGTAAAGGAAGACATGGAGGTAAAAAAATGAAGCGTGGAGGCTGGGGGTAAGTGGGGAGGAGAGCGGAAAAAGAAAATCAATAGCTGCCTCTGTGGGCTCCCTGGCTCTCTCACTCTGAACAGGTAATGTATTAATGACCTTTACACTCACATTGTGGAAACTTATCAGTCTGCGGCTTATTTAGGCCCGGCTGACGGAGCAGGATCCTGAGCCATTTCATCAATACACCCCCGACAAGGCCGTTACTCAAACCAAGACACCAGATATTAAAGCTTGATAGATCCGCAGAGCTCTGGGGGAGGGGCTCTGCCGGCTTCCACCAACACATTCATAGACTCAGCTCTGACCTTCGCAGCACTTACAATATGAAGGCCGGTGTCACTTATTGCCATTACCTTAATTTGGACCGCACATTGTTTATTGTAAAGCCCAGCGGCTGAATACAAATGGAGACAACGTCCCCGCCCACGCTGATACCTCATAGGCTGCCAACACCTGGACATAGCTACACATGTATGATCAAATACACGCACAGCTGCGTGTACACGATGCACATTACAGAGGGAGCCCAGGAGCACACACACCTGCTCAGGTAATGCAGCAGTAACGAGTGGACAACATTCAGGCCATCCTCACGAGAAGACGCTCATCTCCGCTAGATCGTCATCAACAGCTCATGAAGCAACAACCGCTCAGAACGGAGCATAAATCTGCATCGGCATCATCATCACTATGACAACAAATTTAGGATAATACGGAGACATAAAACACACACGGAGAATCTGACCAGGTGAGGAACATGAAGAAAAACACAGGAAACATGAACGCAGATGCTTCCACAGAAACTGACAGCAATGAATGTACCAAATATTTAGTTTGTGGTGTCACTAAACATGCTTTTATTTTTCCTGGTTTAGAGCACCACATTAATATACAACACCTGACCCCTGTTGATAGGAGGAACGATTCGCTCCCTGTATTACACTAGTTTCAGACTCGTATCCACACTGAGGCTGAGCTTGAACTGCTTTCTGAATGAGTGCTGGACCTTTGGGGGATGTTTCTAATCGAGATCCTGAGTTGCTGTGAGAGCGTGATCTGCTTTCTGAACCGTTTGACCTCTAGTTGCAGGATTATTGACGCTTGAATTAGCTTTTGGAAAATGAGACATTCCTGTCTGAAGTTGTACTTGGAGGAGGAGGACGGTCCCATCTGCTTCATCAGCCCTCTTTTGTTCTGGTTTACTGGCTCATACCTGGTTTCTGAGCTTCCGCTACGGTTTTATAATTCCTTGATTATTTTATCAAGAGTACTACATGACCTTGCACCGGACTAAGATCCCTCAGATCCTCTGGTTCTGCTCCCTCAGCTGTTTCTCAGAACAGAACAAGAACACTTGGTGATGCTGCTTTCAGCTGTTAAGCTTGAAGCTGCTGGAACAGCTAAAAATATTAACATTTTGTAACTGAAGTGCATCTGCAGTGCTTTAAAATCATGATTCAAAATATTTATGCATTTATGTATGTATGTAGTGTCGACATGATGTGCTTTGGTCTGTGCATGTTGAACTTTGTTTGGCAAATTGAAAGGATCTGTGTAAACAAAGCTGGATTGGTGTCCTGCAGGCTGGAGGAGGTTTCCACCTGGTTCCGGAGCTGTCTGATGGAGTGCTGCAGGGTCAGGATGTGGTTGAACAGAGGGCTCTGCAGGGTCTCTCTTAGGTTCCCCATGGTGTCACTGTGGGTCCACTCCTCCCGCTGGACCAGTTTGGCCTGCAGCCGCTCCAGAGCTCCCAGTACCTGCTGCCGCTCCGCAGAGGACACTGAGGAAGAAGGCAGGACGTGTTCATGCCACAGGAATCTGAAAACATGCCAACGTGCAGCTCTGGCAGAGGATTTTACCTGTTGGGACATTTTCAAACATGGTCGCCCCTCGCTGCCTGTCTGTCTGTCGCTCTGGATCAGAAACAGAGGAGAACATTTATTTTACTTTATTCCAACATCAGTGTCATGTTTCAGTCTCATCGCCTCTGCTGTTGCTGATCATGTATAAACAAGGACAGGAAGTTTGTGTTTCCATTGTGCAGCCAGAGGACTTTTAATCTGAAACACATGCAGGAAGTATTGCAGGACAGAACTGTCTGTCCCACTATAACCAGTCCATTTATTCTGTCTGTTCCACTATAACCAGTCCATCTATCCTCTGTCCCGCTATAACCAGTCCGTTTATCCTGTGTGTCCCAGTATAACCAGTCCATTTGTCCTGTCTGTCCCAGTATAACCAGTCCGTTTATCCTGTCTGTCCCAGTATAACCAGTCCGTTTATCCTGTCTGTCCCAGTATAACCAGTCCATTTATCCTGTCTGTCCCACTATAACCAGTCCATTTATCCTGTCTGTCTCACTATAACCAGTCCATTTATTCTGTGTGTCCCACTATAACCAGTTCATTCATCCTCACTGTCTCACTATAACCAGCCTGTTTATCCTAGTCAGGCTAAACCAAGTTAAACCTGGTTTGGTAGCAGCTTCCCACGATGGTTAACAGAGTTCAGTCACCTGCTTCTGTCTGCTCTCACCTGTGTGATGATTCACACACGTCACAACTCGTCCAATCCGGTCACAGAGTCTAGGAGAGCAAATCAAATCCACTTTTCCTGCCGCTCAGACAACAAAGTCCAGCTCACCTTGTACCACATAACAAGTTAAACACTTTTCCATCAAGGGCAGATAAGACCGAGTCAGAGGAACGTGAGAAAACGTTGACACACTCGAGGGTCCTGATCTCACGCCTGGTGACAGTGTTTTGAAATCTAAATCATCTTCAACCATCTGGACCGTCCAGTCCAACGTAGGACCATCTGAGACGGAGAACACGTACAGCAAACAGGAAATCACAACAAATATTGTTTCCCTCAAACACTCAGAGGAGCCACAATGAGTCAGAACCATCTGATCACACAGAAACCACAGAGGAGCTGTCACCTGTGAGCTCACCTGAGCAACCAGGAAGCGAAACTCCGCGGCGCACAGAGGAGGGGGTGAAACTTCACGAGGAAACTAATCAATAAATACATTTTCTCGCTCCATTCGCTGTTCTTTCCTCACAGTGTTGATTTTATAAAAAGTGACGTTCGAACCGGTTCAATCTGCCCGGACCTGCCCGCAGGTTCAACTCGCGACAGGTGCATCAAACTTTAAAAACCGGACAAAAACACGGTTCAACCACAACCTACATCGATAATCCGGCGGCAGCATCACACGTGGCTTTTCTACGGTTTCGCCGGCGTCAACCGAGCCGAACCATCACCGAACAACTTCTCCTCCATCAGCGCGACGACGTGACGGCGGCTCGACACCGCTCGGCTAGCCGTTAGCGAGCTAACTTCGCGTCTTGAACGCGTCCTGGAAAAACACTCCTTTTCTAAAGTTTTGTGCGAATAAGCAGTCGGATGTTTTCGCCGCAGGTCGGTGACAACTTCACTGAAATAAGAGAGATTTAAAAGGAGTTTGAAGTGGAGTAAAACTCACATGAACTGGATCCAGTTTGGCACCAGTGTCACTTTAATGTTGCCTTTAGTGCCGTCGGAAATAAACTAACTGACGCGTCAAACCGCCCCTCGTTTAGAAGTAGACAATCTAAACAAGTTCAAATTGATTTTGTTGGTTTCCCTATTTCTTTTATTTTGTAATAGAGCATTTAATAGTATTTTATACAAGCTCACGTCGGGACTGCTATGAATTTAGAATCTTATTATTTCTAAATTTTAAGCATCTTGAGAACTATTTGGGCTTTGCGGTTTACTCAAGTGTTGTGTATTATGCGCTTAAATGGTACACAAATCGAAGAGAAATTTATTATATTACTAGAATGTTTTATGTAAAGACATTAATCAAGTTCAGAAAGTAATTTAGAGTTTTACATGACTTGTTGCAATTCAAAATGAAGTGAGTAACACATATATTTTATGAAAATAAAACATTATTTCATCGTACAACGCACATGGTGAAAAACACTGGTTATTCGTTGTCATGTCATCATCGCCTGAAATTAATTTTTTTCCGATAGTCATGAATGGCTCATCACATCACGTGACAGAGTCAGCCATGGCGGCCTCCCGGGGGAGGCTGGTTTGTTTACGCTCCGGGATGTGGAGCCTGTTATTTTATTGTATTTACTCTCACCTAAAGCCGGTTCTGGCGGAGGAGTCGGACAGCTGTGACAACTTACACCTCGGACAATATCCTTTGGTCAATCTTCACGGACGGACCTGTCGTCTAGCGAAGGGAACCTCCTGAAGCTAACGTTTGCCATAGCTAGCCTAGCCACAGCCAGCGATCAGCAGCTTCGTATTATTGATAATTACTAACTGTTTGTGTGTGTATACATTCACTATAAGCCGATTACAGTACGTATCTCTGATACTCCCCAAATCAGTAGATGTTTTTCATCTCATAAATAGATTTCCCTGCTAATAGTCTTTGTTGAGGAATAGAAAAACATTGAACACATTTCGTTTAGATTTTTCGCTGTAAGAAAGAGACGGTTGCTCTTTTTACCAAAGCTGTGATCACTGAGTGTACATCAGCTGAGAGCTGACAGGATCTGACACCACAAAACGATGAAAACTGAGACAAAACCGCGTTTGAATCTCTGTTTTTGTGATCATTTAGTTTGTTTTATTGATTACTGTGATGTATATGAATTTATTACTTGAATAACTCAGACATTCAGCCCAACAGTTTGAGTTCTCATAAAGTCAGAGATTGTTCGTATTCTGACAGAACAATCAGCCATCGGCTCTTTACCTGCCTTTATATTTAGCACAAGTTGACAGATTTTCAGAGGCTTATATAATACCAATAGTTTGTAGGTGATATTTGAGCTGACAATGACCAATCTGTAATTTTAGTAGAAATTGGATAACTGTTGAGTTCAACATCCAAGTTGTAAACGCATAAAAGAAAGTTGTGAATTCTAGTAGAGACCTTATGGAGTCTGCACAGTCATCAGCACTGTCAGCCGAATCACAGCGATGTCGGCCAGACAGATTAATCAACCTCTTTTATACTTGAACATCTGGAAGGTGTCTCCTTCACTCCCCTCACGTACCTCTGTAAGGAGCCGAAGATCGACGAAGCCACCCAGGAGCCGGAGAACTGCAGGGACATGACAGCCTGGGGTGAGGCGACTCGGTTCACTGCTGCAGAAGTTGACGGACACTTGGCTGTCCAGTCAGATGTCCATTTGTCGAGTGTCTGCAGAAACTCCCAGATTTGAGATGTTAAAACATGCCAAACACAAAGAATCACGCAGCTTCAATAGTCCAGCTGTGTGTGTGTGTCTTTGTGTGTCTTTGTGTGTGTGTGTGTGTGTGTGTGTGTGTGTGTGTGTGTGTTTTTTTCAGTGGAGTGTGTCCCAGCTCCAAACATCAGCTGTCGGTTCTCTAACGGGACAGAGTTCAGGTTCAGCGGGGAGGAGGTGGGCTTCAACAAGACCATCCCCTGCAGGAACGTGTGGGTGCTCACACACACTGTAGTAACGTGCAGAATGATGCCCAGTTTGATTGATTTTGATTGATTGTGACCATTTCTATTTACTGATGGATTCCTCTAAATGTGTGCGTTTCCTCTCAGGAGTGGTTATTCCTACAAAGTAGCCGTGGCTTTGTCTCTGTTTCTGGGCTGGCTGGGAGCAGACCGCTTCTACCTGGGATATCCTGCTCTAGGTAATAATAATAATAATAATAATAATGATGATGATGATAATAATCATAAAGATGATGATAATAATAATAATAATGATGATGATAGATAGAACTTATACAGCACTTTTCTACTCAGACACTTGAAATGAAATGCGGTAAAGAACCAGCCACAAATGTAAATGTTGGAAGATTGTTGAGGTCTTTTTAGGTTTTGAAGAGGATCTTGAAGTAAATGTTGTGCTGTATCGGGAGTCAGTGAAGGCGCACGCACTCACACGTTTTTTCCAAAATAGGATTTGATAGCAGGTAGACAGGGCGTGGCTGGTTGGAGCTGAGTCCAACGTCTGTGGTAGGTTCAATCAGCTGTCGGTCAAACGCTACTTTAATTCTGAAATATGAATGAAGTACATTGCGTCAGTCCAACAAACAAACACGTCCTCTGCTAGCACTCATTTATGTGTAAAAACTGTTGTTAGACTTTGTAGGAAGTATTTTACATTGATTTCAGTGTTTCAGTACATTTGGGGCTTTGTGGAGCCCCCTGGTGAATGTTTGAGGAGTTGCAACACAACACTTGAGCTCCGCCTGCAAACTCGAATTTGTTCTTTTGCTCTCCGAGAGACGGAGAGGTTAACCTTGAAGCTTTTCGTCCTAAAACATTAATGTGGCAGGTGTTTAACTTTATGACCAGGTGCATTTTAACCAGAGCGGCGATGTTCTCCTGCACTAACCAAGTATCCAGGGTTTACGAAAAGGATTTGGGCCACGTGAAAACTGGGTTTGAATTAGGGGCATGTTTGAAAAGTTTGCGTTCTGAGATTTAAGTCTTCAGTAGTGCCACCTGAAGCTAACATAAACTGCGACAGTGTGAACTCTGCCACAGAACCAAGGGAACTTGTTGGTTTCTGAAGCTCGTTCTGACACCTGCAAACTGACAGCAGGTCTGTGGACATCCACGTCCTCTTCAGTCCTCTGTGACTCTGCGCACATGCGGTAAACAGAACTGGTACTCCGTGTCGTCCACAGTTATCAGCGTATTCAGGCTCTTCCTCTTGTTCCTCCTCCTGAAGCTGAACTGACAGGAAGTGTGAAGGTGCTGATGGAAGTGGGCGGAGCTGCCCTTTAACATTTTCCATGTTACTGAAAGAGGTTTTGTTTGTCACTGATCTGCACACAATAAGAGTTGTGATTAGCACAACAACCAGAGTTATTATCAGCAGACGCTCGCGTGTGTCCTTTAATGAGACACCTGCAGTCGCACAAAGGCTGCTCGTGTGATTGGACGGAGGGCAGCAGCTCTGACGATCACCTGGGCTCACCTGGCCGAGCGGTCGGTTTGATGTGTGGAAATATTATTTTGCGGTTGGGGTTATATCACAGAGCAGCCATCCTGATGTTTTATCTGAGGGCGGCGTTACGGAGTCCCCACGGCTCCACTGTGGACGCAGCAGTGAATGGTGGACACGAACGTTCAGATTTCTGATTCTGATGATGCAAACGCGAGTCGGGAGACACTATCTGATTGTGTGAAACGATGTTTGGTTATCGCTGACTTCCTGTGTCCCTCAGGACTGTTGAAGTTCTGCACCGTCGGGTTCTGTGGCATCGGCACTCTGATTGACTTCATCCTGATCGCCATGCAGGTGAGACACACACCCGCCAGGTTCTGGTGGGACACTGGTACAGGGCCTGTATTCAAACAGACGATGTTGAGCTTTTTCAGTTAATTGTGTAACTTGTTTAAGCTAAGCCAACAGATTAGCTCAGCTCAGCTTGGCGTCTTCTGTCCTTCTGCTCCTTCCTTCTTTCCTGCTGTTGAAATTGCTCTAAAAAGCGGAGCTTTAAATCCACATTTAGAGTAAAATAAGAATTCCAAAATTATAGTTGGGTTAAAAAAAAGATTTTGTTGCAACTTTTTTCCCAATTCAATATTGATTTAGAAAATCCATAAATTGAGGATTTCTGTGGGAACGGACTCCTGTGGAGCTATCCGTGTGCCGCTGTAGCGTGATTGGTGTGATTGGCGAATCGACATTGAAGCATCATTTCCTGACATTGATGACCCAAAGAATCAAGATGGAACGGAGCTGTGAGGTTCTGGACGACGCCCAGTTCCATCCGCCTGAGGGGGATGTCAGCAGATCAGAGAGCAGCTGTTTTAAACACACTCTGCTTCCTTTTTCATGTCGTCTGGACACGTGATGAAGAGTCTCTGTTTCCCAGAGGATCCATTTCATCGCTGCGCGCAGCAGCACAGTGACATATTTTAGTGGGGAAACGAGCGCCCAGCCTGATGAATAAAGACGCGTCGACCTTCTGATGATTATTTACGTGTGTCCACCGCGCAGCGCGGCGGCTCTCCCAGGATGAATGATGCTTCCGGAAGCTTCTAATGGACTCTGAGAGGACGGAGACAGACGGATGGAGCGAGACCGGCAGGAGGTGAAGGGACCAATCGCTCCTTCCTGTTCAAACGTTTTAGATAATAGAGGCTGGAGATCCATCACAGGAAGTGTGCAGGCGGCCACCGGTGGATGGATGGACCCATAAACATGATGCAAATCTGGCGGCCATGTTGACGCGCAGCAGCGTGACAGCAATTAATGCGGCCGTTAAAGCTCGGAGCACTCGAGTCCCAAAACATGACGTGGTTAAAGAAGAGCCTTCAGGTTCCGTCGACTTCCAGCCGACTCTTGTTTTTATTCACATGGCTGCTGCTGCTGGTGTTGCTGCTGAAATGGTTACATCACAAAGTCCATTTTAATGTTTGTTTTTACTTTAAATAAGGGAAAAATGAGGAAAAACTTCTGATTTTCAGCATTTTTTTCTCTGTGATAACGACCCCATGACACACTCTTTATACTTTATAAGATACATTTATTTAAGTTTCAATGGCATTTTTTATTCCTTCTTTAAATTTGGGACATTCAGTCCTCCATAATAATTGGCATTTTGAGCCTATATTGTTGTTTAATTTTGGACTCCACTTACCTGATGGCTGTATCTGTCAGATGCCGTAAGATCGTCGTGTGTTTGCAGCTTTGTGACGGGGATTTAAAGAGTGTGTTTGACCTCTTCTGGATGTTAGCCTGTCTCCACGCGGCTCTTCGGTTCGGACGCTAAGGGTCTCGGCTGTGGAGGCTGCGGGTTAGTTGGGTTTCCTGCCTGTGTGTGAAGCATCGTGTGTTTTGTCTCCTGCAGATCGTCGGTCCGGCAGACGGATCGAGCTACATCGTGGATTATTACGGCGCCCGGCTGACCCGGCTGTCCATCACCAACGACACCTACAGGAAGCCACACCTGTCGCTGTGACCGCACTGACAGGCTGACACTGTAAGCTCAGAAGGGAGTCGAATCAGGGTCGCGTGTGGCTGTTTTCACCAGAAAACAATCTGAATTCTAAAATAATAAAAAGTCAGAATTGTGAGGGAAAAAAAACCTTTTTTTGAAAAATGAGCTGCTGTTCTCACGTTTCTTTTAAAAACGGCCCCAATCGTCGTTGGCAGTGTCCTGAAATCCTTCCCACTGACATATTTCTGCATTCTGCTCGCACACATAAAGCTGCTGTGCAGCCGTTTGACGTCTCCTGCAGCTGCTTTGCTTCAGACACAGGAATGACTCGGTGGCGTTTCCTGGGGTAGCTGTTCCGTTCCAACCCGGGACCTTCAAAATTAACCCAAACAGCCCAAATAAGAGCACCACCGTGTGTCATCCGATGAACACGAAAGGTGTGACACCCGCACACGGATCAAGGTCACACACGGCAAGCAGTTAAATGTCAGAGTGTAAAGTCCACTTGAGGAAAGTTTCTCTGGGGATGGACAGGCCATGCTGGAACATCACTGGGATTTTTTGTGTTTGAGTTCTGCACTCGTTGCCAGGCAGCATCATGAAGTTAGCGAGGGCGATCGCCTCAGGCTAACAGGAAGTCCAGACGCGAGTACGGTGTCAGGACTGCGTCTTTTGAAAGTATCAGATAGCAGAGTGACTCGTTTCCCTTCAGGCCTGCACTGAATGTTCCACGATGATGCTCTAACATCGAAGCTGCGGGGCGACCTGCAGGTTGGCCTTTGCGTTAGCAAACATTTGGTCTGTCATTTTCTCAAGTCGTGTGACCAGCTGCGGCGTTTTAGACCATTTCAAGATTTAACTTTAAAAATGTAGAAGATGGTAGTTAAATCCGTTTTCTTTGTGGCGTCTGCCGGCTCGTTGGTCTGTGTTTGTGTCTCCAGGTCACACGGAGGAGAACCGCCGGTTGGCAGAACCTTCTGAGTGTTTTCAGCTGTACATGGTCACGTTCCTGCTCAGCCTTCTTTCGTTCCGAAGTTTCACATCTTCATGTTCTGCTCACCGCGTTTTATGTCATATCGTCTGGTTGTAAGATACTCTGATGTTTGTAAATAAAGTTTGGAATGAAGTATCAAGCTGAGAAAGTTTTGTTTGTTTAAGGTTTATTAATATTTTAGTCACACTGATTGGATTCAGTTTTTCTTTTTGCTGCGGTGACGACACAAACCGTTTTGTTCAAATAGTGCCAGTAATCCGTTCGAAAGAATCTACGTCTCCTCCACGACGTCCCAGAGAGAAGTTCACGCTTTTGAAGAGTCTGACGCCCAAACAGCTGCCCAAAAGTGCAGCCAAAACATCCTGCTGGCTGGTTGCAGTACAGCAGACGGGACAAACTACAAACTCAGTGTTGGCCAAAGATTTTTCTGAGCCACTGACGATGTGGCAACAACAGCAGAGAAGCAGACTGAAGTGAGGACAGATGGAAATAAGTTATAGATAAGTAATTTTTGGTTATGGTAGGACCCTCAGTCTTGTTTCTGTCGTCACCCAGTGGCCCCACAAACCACCGTTAACAAGGAGACGTGTGTAAAACTGCGGCCAGGACGCACCGGCCTGAATCGACGCTGACCGGAACTTTTTTACAC
>KV751319.1:21140004-21155421 GCA_001698575.1 Mola mola | reverse complement strand
GCCCGGGGGGGGGGGGTTCAGTCTCGGATAGTGCTGAGCTGGGCAGAAACAGGCCAAAGCAATCGATTCGGTCTCTCAGCCAGCTGGTCAACACAGGCGAGAGGAGAGGGGGATGAAACCCGGTCCGGCCCGGGGCAGTCATCACGCTGGACCACCCATAAGAGCGGTGACGTGGAGTCATGAAGTTATGAGCAGGAAAAGTTTGAGGCTTACAGGGAAGGAAGCATTTTGTCACTTGCTGCGGCGGAGAGAGGAACAGGCGGTTACGGGGAGCATGCAGTTACATCGTGTGATTATCGTACATTGGCTATAATCAGAGGCCTGACGGCAGCGAAGGCTACAGGTGGTCAGAGTCCAGCGATTATGGAACCACAGGAGCGGCGATACGGATTCACAGGCACTACAGCTCGTCTTCTCATACACGGGGGGATATGCTGGTTTGTCTTTACTCTTCGCCGGCTCCGGAGGCTCGATACCAGAGTCCATGGGGGCCGTTTTTTGAGTCAGTGCATAGTTCTCATGCAGATCGGACTGCTCTGCTTGGATTCGCCGCAAAAAGCAGGATGGCGAGCTGACGCTTTCCGGCCCGCCTCCCGTCGATTCAACGCACCATGTGCTGGTTTTGCAACAGGAGAAATAGAGATCTTTGCAAAGGAGCAGCGACACGAGCTGAAAGAAGCCTCAGCGACACGTAGAGTCCACCGTGTGGCGCTGAAGCGCGGATATAAAATACCCTGAAGAATTCTGCCCCTCTTCACATCAAGCCGCCCAATTACCGCCCGACCCGACCCGGCGGGACGGGCAGAGCGGCAGAATTCCTCTAAGTCGACTCTCAGCGGAGGGGCAAGCTAGAGGGGAGGGGGGTGAGGTGGTTGGACAAGCTGCGCAGGTTTTGGTACGCGGGGGTTCGAGCAGAGGAAGCTGGTTTCTGGGGACGCTGATGCCCGGTTGCTCTCTCAGCCTCAGCTTCCTTCTGTGAGTCTCCACCCCCACCTCTCAGGCGGAGCTCCGGTGGGATTCGACTTGCTCGCATCGACCTGAAACTGTTTCAGACAAATAAATACAGATGGCCGACACGAGAGCTTCTCAAAAATGAAGCCGAAACATCGTGATGCCCCTGCTGGCTGGCTGCAGTACAGCCCATGTTGGCAGATGGGACAAAGCACACGTCAAAAGATGGTTTCCGTGAGCTGTGGCGGCCATCTTTGTTTGGGTCCACACGAAGGAATCTTCAGAATCTGCTGGTTCTGATGTCAGTTTGTGGTCAAACTGAACGAGCAGGAAGTCGGATCCTGTCCGCTGCGAGAATGTGATGCTGGGATGAGCAGCAGCGGATGTGTGGATGGACCTCCGGGCTCGGGGAGCAGGAGGAGGAGGAGGAGAAAGAAACAGATGGAAAAGAAAAAGAATCATGTTGCATACTCAAGCTGTTTATTTTCCTGCATGGAATGGTGAACACAAAAAAAGATGCCGAGATGCATTTATAGTAGGGGCATCCTTTGGCTGCTATGTCATTGTCTCCTGCCTAAAACTAAATTCTTAAAATGCATTTTTAAAAAAGCTCGCTTTTCTTACCAATTTTCCTCAGAATTACCCAGATTTAGCTTCATCAACACTGATGCAACAAAAAACCTTGAAAACATACAGCATACTGTAACATCCATTTACAATGGTGGTATCACCACGGCGCCGAACACGCCTCACCATCAACAGAGGAAGTGTCCTTAAATACATACAAAAGGAAAGCAAATGGAGAAAAATAAAGAAAAAACAAGGAAACAGGAAAGTTTTCAACTTGAATCCAGTTCCCAGAAAACAAACCAAACCAGGTCTATAATGTGGCCTCGATACAAACAATCAGAAAATTCACAACACTAGTTTATCCTCATTTAATCAATGTTACAAAAGTCCTGCATTATAAAATAGGGCAGCTTTAAAATCAGTGTAATTAATAAAACTATACAACATACAAACAGGTCTGGCCCTGCTGCTCTGCCCTCCGTCGGCGTCTCTTCGCTGCTGTACCACAACTAAACACACACAACACCACAACAAAAGACACACTGCCCAAACTATTGCTTTATCTTCCTCTTCAAAAAGGGTGCAATGTTCTCCTTCTCTTCCACACGCAGCCAGGAGTCGCTGATTAGATGCTCGGCCGCCTATCAAAAGGTTTGTTGACACTTCAAAATATGTCCGTGCAACTTTTTTCTTTAACTGATTTATTCCCTTCCCTCTTTTTAAGCCCTGGAAGCTGTTTTTTCATGTGATGCCTTTTCACTATTTAATTAATGTCATATTTAGTGCAGATAATTAAGGAAGTAATGCCCAACTCACGGCTAAAGGGTCGGCAAGAGCAGAGACGAAAGCAACGCAGACCCGTCTCACCACACGACGGCAAACCACTCAGTGCCGAGCCGTTTAACGTCATCAACAACAAACAAACGCTGGCGGGAACCTGTTGTGTGCGCGATGGAGAAGAAGTGGGACGAGTTTAAGGCTCGCTCGTGACCAAAGAAGGAAAAGAAGAAGAGGCCCGGATGTCGCACTGCGGCCGTCTGCTGGATTTTCCAAACAGGAAGGAAGGAAGGAAGTGAAATCCCCGAGCGACGTAGGCTCAGCTGGGCTGGAGAGTCGCTGCCGGGGCGACCTCACCATTTTTAGGGACCGACCACGCGGCACGATGCCGGTCACTTGGACGCCAGCTTTGGTAGAACGGAAAGAAAAGGAAAAACGAAACAAGTGTGAGCGAGTGCAAGCAGGAATTGCATATTTTATGTCCTCGTTACTCATCTCTGGGAACTAAAGCGGGAGAGCAAACAAACTAAAACTCAAATCGGGAAGACATGAAAACAAAAGGTTTTGATTGTTTTGAAGTAAAACGGATCCTGACGAACGGCAAGAAAAACGATGGCGTGTAACTAAAGTTTTCTACACGCTCGAGAGCGTTTTTCATGTCCACATCCACCGACAGCAAACGGTGGGATGAACACAAACAGGAAACGTTCTCTGTCCTCTCAGACACCAGCACGAAGATAAAAAACGGCCCCGTTTCTGTCCCACAGCAGCAAAATGAGAATCGGATGAGAAATGTGACGTTGGAATCGTGTTCATCCTGTCAGCTGAACCGAAGCTTCGGGACTAGAGAATCCAGCGTTCGACAGCAGTGAAGAAGAACCAGAACAGTTAGCTAGTTACCTATCAGAGACCAGGCACAGAAAACTAGACTTTAGTTTAATTTTAAGTCAGGCTTAGTGTAGGCACTAAATGATGCCTGCCTGTGGCGCTATGAATCATGGGTAAAATAAGACACTCTACAGAGGAGACAAAGAGGCGGACAGAAAAGGTGAGGCTGGCAGGAGAGGTTCTCCAGGAAACCCAAATATCCGGTTGTTGGGTCCTTTGGTTCCCTGAAGACTCTCTTCTGTCCTGCTTCCAGTAGAATCTGATCTTTTTTGTACTTGTGGTGTCGTTGTGTCTCCAAACTGGTGCTCTGACAGATTGTTGGTCAGAGGAGAGGTGGCCGATTGTTGTGTCTCAGACAACAGGCCGTCTGGAACCAACCCAAAGAGCTAAACTGTACTCACCGAGATGAACACAGCTGTTAGCTAAGCTGGAGAAACCGACACTAGACCGAAAATGGCTGCGAGCTCATCGGCCGGTACGAGATTTTCACTGTCATCTCCCCCGTCACTGCTGCCGACTCACGAGCTCGTCTGGAATGGGGGATGTGATGGCAGCCGGTGCTGGCCCGGGCTCAGCCTCGGGAAACTGGGACAGTACCGGCCGCTAAATATGAAAATCCCAGCGTTCCTCTCCAGCTTGGATGTGGAGGAAACGAAGACTCCACGCCGATGTGGAGCAGCCGCTCAGGACCGGACCGAAGCTCAAGGCACGTCGATGAGGAACAGCTGAACAGCAGGAAAAGGAGGCGGAGAAAAGAATGGAGAGATGCTGGGAAGCGAAGAGAGCTGGTTGTTTGTGAAGGAGAGCGACAGAAAGGCCTCGATGGGGCCAAACTGGTCGACGGCTGCTGACGGCTTTACAATATAGTGTCTTTATCACTAACTACATCATCTATGGAAAATCTGTCACTAACACTACAACATGCACTTTTTTTATTCTTTTTAACACTTTTTCACTTAAATTCACTTTTACCCGACGCTGAATGGTTGTGTGTGTGTGTGTGTGTGTGTGTGTGTGTGTGTGTGTATATATACTCATATATATAGTATAGGAAAGGAAAAATCCAAAGTGAAGTTCTTGTCGACTGGTGGACGAAAGCTTCCAGAGAGTTACCCTCTGCTCTGCCGCTTCATCGCTAAACCACACCCCCTGATTCAACTCGCGGCCCATTGGCCAACTGCAGGAATAAGTGCTTTTGATTGGACGGGAGCTCTAGGAGATCCGGCCAATCGACGGGTCGCCGGGTGGCGCCCGATAAAGATTATCTCGCCAACAGAAACGGGAGAAAACGTGGTATTTTCTCCTCATTTCACCTCGTGAGAAACTCAAACTCTTCGTTTTAATTAAATGATGTGCTCATTAAAATAAGTTAATTGCCAAAGGAAGAATTGATTGTTTAAATTTCTTAAAGGGATCCTACACGCTAACATCTTCACAAGATGAACAGACGACGTTAATAGACGATAGCTGCGATGACGGCTCCCCGTTCGTGGCTCGTTGTCTTTTGTACCCCGATATTTTAGAGTCCCGGAGGTGTGAGCGGACTAGGAAGAAAAATATATTCCATATATACTTTTCAGTAACTGACTTCAACACGCTATCTTACAAAGATATCTAACTCTCCGACAGCTTGCCAACTAAATTGCACTTTCCTCGCGATCAATATTCCTCTGGTAAACGTCTAGCCGCTCGCCTGCCTGCCAGCTTTCTGCGGCTCCACCCGCACCGCTGGATGGGGGGAGGAGGAAGAGGAGGAAGAGGAGGGGACTGGCTGAAATGGCGGCAAACAGAAAAATCGATGAGCCATGAAGCCGAAGCCTCGGATCCAACACATCAACAAACCCTGCTTCAGAGCCGAGCTCGTGGCCACACCCCCACCTGTAGTTCATCAGTGTGAAAGAGGCGGAGCTTTCCAGCCAGCAGTAGTCCGTGTCCTCGGAACGAGCCGCGTCGACCCCCCCCCTCTCTCTGACACGCCACCCAGTGTCAGGGGGTGGGTGGAGTCCATCCCAGGAAGCGTGAGAGGGCTCAGCAGGGGGCGTTGTTGGGGGTTATTATCGGGTGGAGTAACACCTCCCCTCAAAGTTTCCTGTCCTCTCCAAGGAACTGAACCAACGCTGAGCCCCCGCCCTCCAGCAGGACGGGGGTCGGGCGGCGGTTGTGGGGAGGGCAACTCTAAGTTCACCGGAAGCTCTCACTGCTCTCACTTCTCTCAGTCTGACGGCGTCCCCGCTGAGGGAGGGCTCAGGCTCCCATCAGCCTGGTTCTGGGGGGCGGGGTCTGGCACTAGATACGACATCGACACGTGACCCAAACAGTTCACGGAGTGGGCGGGGGGCCGCTGTAGCCATGCTGATTCTGCTGAGTCTGAGTACGGCGCTGGTGGGGGCGGAGTCAGGCGCGGAGGAGGAGGAGGAAGGTTGTAGGGGCGTTGCAGCTGGCGTCACAGGTGGAGGAGGAGGCTGCAGCGATCGGTCGTACAGGTGAGTGGAGGGGGAGGGGCCTCTGGAGTCCTTATCCCAGGTACCACTGTGGAGAGAGAGGCGGGTTAGAGACACACCCACATTCGTCTTTCAGTTGTGAAAACGGTGAAACTGGTCACACGCAAACATTTTATCGTTTTCTTCAGCGGTACTGAAACATGAGAAACGGGCGGATCAGCGTGGATCGCTGCTATCGATCCCTCCTCTGCCCCGTCCACTTCAGGTTCATCCCCGCCTTACATCATGTCTGGTTGCTAGGGACAACGAGACGGCCCGGGACGTGACTACCATCGCCAAGGCCTTCCATATGTTCATGCTGTTCTTCATCACTTTCTCTTCCTCGTCCCGCTCTGCACTTTTTCACACACACACTCGAGTGTGTTGCACGATTTGTCTGCTCTCAACCCTCAGCTGCTCGATGTGTGTGAGTGTGTGTGTCACTGTATGCAGGTGTGTGTGCGTGTGTAACTGTGAGTGTGTGAGTGTAACTTTGTGTGAGTGTGCGTGTGCAGTGATAGAGGAGAAGACTGGTAGGTTAGTTTTTAATCAATACAACTTGCTGACGCTGGACTTTTCTCTCTCTCTCTTGTGTCTCTGTGTCTCATGCCCCTCAGTCGCTCCCTGCACTGCAGCTTCTCTCTCTCTCCTGAGAAGACTCAGAAGATGAAACTCACAAGCCAGACACTGTGTGTGTGTTTGTGTGTGTGTGTGTGTGCTGACAGCTGTGATTCAGACTGTAGATACTCCCCACAGAGGGAGGAGGAGGAGGGCGGAGCAGAGTGAGAGGAAGATGGGGGACGAGGTAGAGACCTGACTTCCTGTCTGAGGCTCTAATCTCATTGGTTCCTGCTGCAGCTCAATCAGATGCTCGCTGTCTCTGCTGTAGCAGGAAGTCGATTGTTTGCCAGGGACTATTTTCAGCGGCGGAAGAATGTGACGCTCTGATGAGTATTGTTGTCAGGATGAACCAATTCTGGTCCTTAGTCATCCTCATCATAATCTGACTGTGACATCATGATCCGACTGTGAGGTGATAATCTGACTGGACTGGGATCTTCAGCTCCATGGGGCCCGTGGAGCTGCTTCCTGCCAGCAGAGAGGCTAGCTTCCTATTCAGTGCTGCGCCCACTTGAACAGGGAGATTAGGTAATCAGGTGTGACTTCTAGACTTCCAGATGTGACAATAAAATGCATCCACGATGTGCGCTAATGGGAAAACGTCTGTGGACACGTTCAACACAACGCACAAATGTTGAATATTTATGGACCAAAGGTCGTCACGTGGAGACTGAAGGAGAAATCTGACTGAAGCTTAACAAATCAGCTGTGAGAAGGGTTCGCCGTGCTGTTAAAACTACACTCCTGGGGTCCGTGAAGAAAATGTAAATAAAATTCTGCTTTTTCATGAACACAGAAACATTTTTTATGGTCAGAATCTGTAAACATCTGCTGATAAAAAGCAGAATTTATATTCCAACAGCATCTCTGTATCAGCCTCTCTCTCTCGCTCTCTCTCCTGTCTGGTCCTGAGTCAGCACTTCGCACAATGTGTGGGTGAGTCATGAGGTGGGCGTTGTGGTTTTACTGCATGTGTGTGCACGCTTCACCTTGAAGGCTGTGCAAAGCCGGTCTACACACACACTTATTGATCAGGTCTCTATACTACTGAGTACAGTGTGTGTGTGTGTGTGTGTGTGTTTGCACAAGGAGATGCCAACTGTTTCCCTCCATCATTGTTTCCACTGTTGCTCACGGCAACCACCACGCTGACCCATGTGGGCACGATGCCAGTGCCACACAGACACGGATACCCAGACTGTCCAGTTGGTCGCCATGGCGATGAGAGGATGTTGGGTTCGGGCCTAACGACGACCGCCCAGACTGACTTTTGTTTTGTTCCTGTGTGTGCGTGTGTGTGTGTGACTCTCAGGTCACACACACACACGCACAGTCACCTTTCACCTCCATCTGAACACAACAGACAACAACTCTGCATTTGCAAGAAATATTCCCACTTTCTCTCGTTTCCCCAACACCTCACTGACTTGCACTGACGTCATCTTTCTTGTGAAAGCACACGTCCATCAGTACACCTGACTCTGTGTGTGTGTGTGTGTGTGTGTGTGTGTGTGACAGAGTGCAGGCTACCACACACACACACGGGGTCAGGGTCTGTTTGCCATCTGATTTATGAAGAGCGTAATGATTGGCCAGGATTGACTTAACTCACACACACACACTGACTTAGCAGCGCTGTGTTAAATGTGAACGTTGCGTTCGCTGTGCACCTGCTCGATGGGAGATTAGATTTACAGGCCGGACGTGAGGCTCTTTTCCCCCATCTTTGTTTACACGTGCGCCTTAAGACCAGACAGGATCCTGCCCTCTGATTGGCTGTAAGTCACAGGTGCACACGTCAAACAGGGCTGCAGGTAGCCGGCAGCTCTGGACACAAAGCCGCAGTGTGTGTATGTGTGTCAGCGTGTTACCTGTGGCTGCTGGGGGATGTTAAAGCCGGGGTCTCTGGGTCCGACGCTGACGAAGCGCTGGGCTGGAGATGAGGTGGGGGTGGAGTACGCTGTGTGACACACAGTTTGTTAAAAACTCTCCATTTCCCCCACACAAACAGGTTTGCTTTAAAACATCATGATCAGGTTATCACATCTGAGTTAGACTTTGTTGTCATGGTAACGAGTGCAACATGCAGCTCAGGTTTGTTCGAAGGAGATTACCAGTGACTATTACCATGCAAACAAGGTTTACAGTTGGTTTACTTTGAAATAATCTGATTTGAAAAACTGAGCTGAGCTGTTTAGCCTAGCTTAGCACGAAGGCTGGAAGCAAAGGGAAAGTGTTAGCGTAGCTCCATCAGCCAGGACAGTTTGGGAAAAGCTCAGGAACGACAGAGATGTACCACATCTGAGCCCCACTCCCGCTTCCGGGATTCGGCGAGCACGATTAATCGTTTTGCCGCAGACTTGGTGTGTTTTTGCCAGACGACAACAATTCGTCAACAAACCTTGAAGTGAAAAATAATCCCAACACGCGTCACGTGTCATAGATTATGAATCTCACTTTACCAGTCAGCATTAGATCAACATTTAAACACTCTGTCGCAGATCCATGAAGTTTACACTAGTATGTGTGTGTATGTGTGCACTCACTGGGCGAGGTGGGTGAGTTGCCTCCCCCCTCGGCGGAGGAGGTGGAGGGCGGCTTGGCGTCGACGGGCAGAGGGACGGGCCGTGCCATCGGGGGAGGCGGAGGGGGAGGCAGCATGGGCGTCGGCAGGAAAGGGTTGTGGACCTTCCCCTGGGAGCTACCATTAGGCTGTGGGGGGGGGCAGTTACACATCATCAACAGGTCGGTGAGCTCGCTGCTGCCCTCTGTGTGTGTGTGTGTGTGTGTGTGTGTCAGCAGATTTCCTGCTGGTCATAAAGAATTCTGCTGCTGCTGCTATTTCACCCTGCTAATCTACAAGCGTAACAGCAGCTCCAACTGCACACGCTGATTCGCCCCGAAAAACCTGACCGATTATAGCGATCGCACTTGAGACGAGAGGCACGGCGGAAAACGCCACGTGTTTCAGTCTTCACCGCAGTAAAAGCACAAGATCAACAACAATCCTGCGTGTAAAACTAAAAGAATCAGTCAGTAGAGGCTGCAGCAGCCGACCACACGCTGCTCGAGTGGAGAACCAGGCACGACCAGCTCTTCAACCTGTCCTCCAACAGCGCGTTTTATAGTAAAATGACAGTTTTACTCAAAAGATAATACAACGAGGTTCAAAAGTAGCTAAAATGATCAATAATCAATAGAGAAAATACAATTTTCCTCACTTAAATGTAGTGGAGTCCAAGTACAATTAAGAGTTAAATATAAATACTTATAGTCCCAGTTATTACCTGTTAGCTTTAGCCTGTTAGCGTGATGCTACGACCTGCTAACTGCTAACTTCTCATGCTCATGCTACATTCACGTGATGTTGAAAGGTGGGAGTTTCTGAGTTGGGAAGTCGTTCTTCTGACTTGCTGTGTTCATGTGCTTTCAGGTGGTAAAATCTGAACATTATGGGCGTTTCAAAGAAAATGGTTCATTTTAACGCTGAGAGCGTTTAAAAAACCTTTTGTTTTATTGAATTTGTCCCAGACTTGTTGTTGCACCAATATATTCCCTAAAGCTTCACCGTCACCATATCTATGTCACTCTACATGGACAGCAGTTAACATTAATGCGCCATATTTCACATCACATGTAATCAATAACTGATATTTGATACGTGATGAAAAAAAACAAGGTTTCTTTCATCAAGCAAACACTGACATTTGCCGTCATGTTTATGCATTTATGACGGCGAGTCGGCAACCCATGTTATAAACATATGTCCAGGTCCCTGAGCCGTTTCCTGAATCGAGAGGGCATCCATGTGTATGTTACTAGTGGGAAACACGTTATTCCAATTCTGCCAACGTGACATGAATGCATCCATCAGTCACTGCGATACTGTGACCTGTTAGCTTTAGCCTCAGTGTGTCCTCAGGATGCAGCATCAGCAGTTTTACTGCAGTAAACTTCTGTTCCTGCCACGTATCAGGACATGATGGTGATTTTTATTCCACTTTCAGAGGCTCAGACCTCCATCGGCAGGAAACACAAAGAGAAAACCCACTGACCGTGTGTGTGTGTGTGTGTGTGTGTGTGTGTGTATCGATTCAGTGTCTGGACGCAGATATATCAACTATCTCACTGCAGACACACACACACACACACACACTGCAGTGTTTTCTGATCCCACCGCAGACCCGCCTCAGGTGTGTGTGTGTGTGTGTGTGTGTGTGTGTGTGTGTGTGTGTGTGTGTGCGCGTGCTTACGTTGAGGAAGCCCACCTGTCCGGCCTGCTGGGCGGAGTCAGGACAGACCAGCTGGACGAACTCCTTGAGCGTCTCCTGCGGGTGATACCTGATGGCCGGGTGGGAGAAGTAGGAGCCGGGCTGCTGCAGGATGGGGGAGGAGGAGAAGTGGAGGCTGGAGGGAGGCGCGTGGGGGCTCGCTGTGGGAGAGGGGGGAGAGGAGAGATTATTTCAAAAAGCGGGGGGGTAAAGACATTTATAGTTAATAAAGGGGGCGTGGTCTAGCATGCAAATGCACAATGATGGACAGAGCAGATGAAACAATGACAACAGACCATGATGCACCTCTCACACCAAGCTGTCAATCAAACAGCATCCTCTCTTCCCATCTCACCTCCTCTGTACTTCTGCTGTCCTTCTCTTTTCTTTGCTTTTTCATCTCCTCCCTCTTTCTCTTATCTCTCTTCTCCCTTCCCTCACCTCGGATTTCTCTCCCCCTCCCATCCTTTCCTCTCTCGTTTCCTCCCCTGACCCTCCTCCCTCTCTAATCTAATTAGGCCTCTAATTGGTCTAATATTCTCTGATTGCTCGTTAGTGGACGAGGCCTCGTTAAGGACTGTGATGTATAGAGCGCGGAGGAGAAGAGAGAGATAACAGGAGCGAGGGAGAGAGGTGGAGGCGGGTTAAAGCTGCTGCACTAATTCACTTAAAGTCTGCTGTGATTTATCACTCTGACCGAGCGTGTGTGTGCATGTGCACGTGCAGCCGTGTGTTTACAGTAATCATGGGATGGATGACTGTCTCTGCCCCCCATCACACACACAAAACACACATGAGTCTGATGGTTGCCAGGCAGCCTCACTGCAACGACAAAACCCCCAAAAGTCATGAGACATGGCGATGGTCCGTGACCACACTCCAGGAGGTCATCGCAAAGCATCACGCGTTTGCGTGGCCCTGACGCTCTGAGACAACCTGACCGGACCTTTAACGGTCCGCCTGGCGCCCCCTGCGGGACACTGCATGTGGACAGAAGATTTATCTTTTCTTGCCAGCACTGGAGCTAAAAACGTAAAGTTGTCTCCCCTGAGCTAAATTGATATCGATCGTCTCGTCCGTCGTCTGGCGGAGGATCCCTCCTTTAACAGCGCAGCCTGTGTGTGTGTGTGTGTGTGTGTGTGCGGTACTGCGTGTCCACGTAGTTCCACTTTGCAAATTGCCTCCTCCTCCGCTCCTCCTCCATCTCCCCCTCCGTCTCCTCGCCAACTCTTCTTTGAAGAAGATATTTACCATCACGATTGGATTGATAAACGATAAGAAGAAGGAGAAGAACTGAGATGGCAGTTTGCATTGCAGGGGCAAGGAAGAGGAGGAAGGAGGAGCAGAGAACTCCTGATGGACAGGAGAGAACAATGAAGGAGAAGGTGAAAGGAAAGAAAGAGGAGGTGCGGGGAGATGGACTGAAGGAGGAACTAATCCTGTGGAATCATCTGGAGGAGATCCAGGTCGAGGCCTCGCAACGTCACCGAAGAGGATTAATGGCGGCGGGGGATCAGGACGCGAGCCCAGTCTACCTTTAAGCCCTCCAGGAGCTCAGCTGCTCCCATCAGCTCCCAAATCATCTCAATCCTCTAATCTGCCGCAGCAGGAGCAGGATTCTCCCCACGGCGAACAGTGAGGAGACACAACCGGTCAGACGGGATCTCGAGCGGCATGTCCAGGAGGAACCAGGCTCCGCATCGGGTCCTGGTCTACAGGGGTCACTGGAGCCAGTCCAGGCTGTTGCTCCTCTTCACCATCAGCTGTGGTGTGAGCTGCTCAGGTTCTCCGTTCTCCAGCCGTCTGTTCTGTCCTCTGTGGACACAAACTTCTCCGCTTTTCCGCCTTCGGCACTTGTGTGTTTCGGTTTCTCCGTTCTCACACAGACGTTTGATTTAATTTTCTGTATGTGTTGTCGGTCACATGACGGGAGAACTGAATTAAACGATCGAGTCGGTCTTCACTGTTCTTACTCTACATTCAGCCGTACAAACAAGTCATATTCTCAAATACAGGCGCACACACACACACACACACACACACACACACACACACACACACACAGGCAGGAGGTGTTTCTGGGAGGATACCTGGATGAATCCGGCTCGGGGTTCAGGACACTCACACACGCATGCACACCACCCTGCCTACAGCCCACAGGTGTGTGTCCACAGGTAGAAGGACTTTACTGCTCTGCTGCGCCTCCTCCTGATAGAACCCACAGCTACTGAGGGGGGAGGGAGGGTGTGTGGGGTGCTGGGAGTTTTCGGGGGTGGACTTGTGGAGGACCTCACCTCGAGGCCCGGTAATGACGGGCCGGTGATGGTGTGTGAAAGCCGTTCGGGGGGAGGAGGAGGAAGAAGAGGAGGAGGTGGAGGCAGAGGAGGCGCCGCTCAGCGAAGGCACGGCGCCGCAGAAACCAGACTTCTCTGACTTCTTTAGAGCGCCGGCGGGCGGTGGCATCCCTGCCAAGAACCATGATGATGAGGATGAGGAGCGGGTCAGTGAACGTGTGTCTTCCTTTTATTTCACAATATTATGCACCTCAAACTCCCCAGGTGGGGAGGAGCAGGTCAGTAGGAAGGGAGGGAGGGCCCTGACAGGGGGCCGCAGGGTGACGAACATGTGACGCTGGTACTAATACGTGTACTAATACCTGTACTAATAACTGTACTAATACCTGTACTAATATTAGTACTAATACCTGTACTAATACCTGCACTAGTACCTGTACTAATAACTGTACTAATACCAGTACTAATACCAGTACTAATACCAGTACTAATACCAGTACTAATACCAGTACTAATACCAGTACTAATACCAGTACTAATACCAGTACTAATACCAGTACTAATACCAGTACTAATACCAGTACTAATACCAGTACTAATACCAGTACTAATACCAGTACTAATACCAGTACTAATACCAGTACTAATACCAGTACTAATACCAGTACTAATACCAGTACTAATACCAGTACTAATACCAGTACTAATACCAGTACTAATACCAGTACTAATACCAGTACTAATACCAGTACTAATACCAGTACTAATACCAGTACTAATACCAGTACTAATACCAGTACTAATACCAGTACTAATACCAGTACTAATACCAGTACTAATACCAGTACTAATACCAGTACTAATACCAGTACTAATACCAGTACTAATACCAGTACTAATACCAGTACTAATACCAGTACTAATACCAGTACTAATACCAGTACTAATACCAGTACTAATACCAGTACTAATACCAGTACTAATACCAGTACTAATACCAGTACTAATACCAGTACTAATACCAGTACTAATACCAGTACTAATACCAGTACTAATACCAGTACTAATACCAGTACTAATACCAGTACTAATACCAGTACTAATACCAGTACTAATACCAGTACTAATACCAGTACTAATACCAGTACTAATACCAGTACTAATACCAGTACTAATACCAGTACTAATACCAGTACTAATACCAGTACTAATACCAGTACTAATACCAGTACTAATACCAGTACTAATACCAGTACTAATACCAGTACTAATACCAGTACTAATACCAGTACTAATACCAGTACTAATACCAGTACTAATACCAGTACTAATACCAGTACTAATACCAGTACTAATACCAGTACTAATACCAGTACTAATACCAGTACTAATACCAGTACTAATACCAGTACTAATACCAGTACTAATACCAGTACTAATACCAGTACTAATACCAGTACTAATACCAGTACTAATACCAGTACTAATACCAGTACTAATACCAGTACTAATACCAGTACTAATACCAGTACTAATACCAGTACTAATACCAGTACTAATACCAGTACTAATACCAGTACTAATACCAGTACTAATACCAGTACTAATACCAGTACTAATACCAGTACTAATACCAGTACTAATACCAGTACTAATACCAGTACTAATACCAGTACTAATACCAGTACTAATACCAGTACTAATACCAGTACTAATACCAGTACTAATACCAGTACTAATACCAGTACTAATACCAGTACTAATACCAGTACTAATACCAGTACTAATACCAGTACTAATACCAGTACTAATACCAGTACTAATACCAGTACTAATACCAGTACTAATACCAGTACTAATACCAGTACTAATACCAGTACTAATACCAGTACTAATACCAGTACTAATACCAGTACTAATACCAGTACTAATACCAGTACTAATACCAGTACTAATACCAGTACTAATACCAGTACTAATACCAGTACTAATACCAGTACTAATACCAGTACTAATACCAGTACTAATACCAGTACTAATACCAGTACTAATACCAGTACTAATACCAGTACTAATACCAGTACTAATACCAGTACTAATACCAGTACTAATACCAGTACTAATGCCTGTACTAATATCATCACTAATACTGCTACTAATACAGCACTAATACCTGTAGTAATAACTGTAGTAATGCCAGTATGCTGTAACTGTACTAGGCAATAAAAACGCTTGCAGTGATCCGTAAAACCTTTTTTCAAGGTTTTGTCCAAAAACAATCAAATTAAAGAATCGTTGGACTGATGAAACAATTACTATTAAAAATGTTAAAGTTTAAATGGAGTATTTGGTTATTTTAGTACAAATACAAGTGGAGGAGTGTATTGTTAGAGGAGGCGGGATTTAAAGTGGCAGACAGAGGTGCAGCAGGAGGAGGAGGAGTGTGTCTGTTTGTGTGTGAGTGATGAACACGTAAAGATTTTGTCAGATGGAGAAGAGGTGGGGTTTACTCAGAAATTTGTCCTCTTTACACCTCTATCTTCCTGTTTATCAATCGCTGTACAC
>KV751319.1:21122447-21133075 GCA_001698575.1 Mola mola | reverse complement strand
CCCCCCCGCCTCCGGCCCCCCCCCGTCCCTCCTCTTCATCGCCTTATTGACGGAGAGCAGGATGGTGTGATGGGATGAAAGCAGGAGGAGGAGGGGAGTTTTCTGCTGAGCTCAGCAGCGGGAGCGAGCTCTATCTATCACTCTCTCTCTCTCTCTGTGGCCTGCAGACACACACACGGTCTAGAATACAGCACGAGCAGGTTGAAGAGCACCTGGCTGTGTCGCCACGGAAACCTGCCTCACCTGTCACTGAATCACCGGGCTACTGACAACATCCTCCTGAGCCGTCTGATGGACGGAGGTCATTACAAGTCATTACAAAATGTATATTTCTACTTGTACTCGTACCTGTACCTGTCCCTGTACTCGTACTTGTACTTGTCCCTGTACTTGTACTTGTCCCCGTACTTGTACTTGTCCATGTACTCGTACTCGTACCCATCTATGTACTTGTGCTTGTCCCTGTACTTGTACTTATCCCCGTACTTGTACTTGTACTTGTCCCTGTACTTGTACTCGTATGTGTCCCTGTCTCTGACCCCTCCTCCAGCGCTGCTGTGGTGCCTCTGGCAGCCTGCAGGGGGCGGCAGCAGGACTGTAAACACTTGTTTATTTGTTGTTTTCTGCCTGGAAACAACAAAGCGCTGTGCGTGTGTTGATGTCTCTGTTCTGGATCTTTTCCAGACGAAGCTTCTTCTCATCTTTACTGTCTTAATGATTTTTTAGGTCATTGGCTGAATAATTGCGCTGCTGTTAGCTGACGCTTCTCTCCTTTTTATCTGACTGATTCTTTTCTTTCCTGCTTTTCAATCTTAAAGCTCTTCTAGAAATTCTCACTGAATGCATGTTTTCTTGTAGTTTATCTGTCTTCACATCTGTTCTGCTGCCCTCCAAGGATCGATAATCAATAATCGTTTGATTTGAATGGATTATTGGTGCAGGACAGCATCGGTTTCATTATCGTCATTGTTATTATTAAAATCGCCACACATCTTTGTGCCATTTGTGCTGCGGTGCCCATATGGTGTTGGCACGCCACCAGCTGTGTGTGTGTGCGTTGCCAGGGGCGACAGAGGGCAGGAGGAGGGAGGGATGGATGAGTGTGAACCATGCAGGCCTCCAGCTTTATTCATCTTTTCATCCTGCGTGTGTGTGTTGGGTGGGAGAGCCTCCAGAACGAGGAGGTTCTGGAAGGTGCCAAGTGGGTCATGAGCCTCTTTGTGTGTGTGTGTGTGTGTGTGTGTGTGTGTGTGTGTGTGTGTGTGTGTGTGTGTGTGTGTGTGTGTGTGTGCGTTACGCCATCATATCAACTTAATCCTCAAACTGGGAGGAAAACTGTGTGTGTATGTGTGTGTGTGTGTGTGAGGCAGAATGAGTGTGTTACGTGTGTGTATGAACATCAAAGAGACCCACAGCTCTCAGTGTGCAACATATGTAACACGTAGGTGATGTACATGTAATCTTCACTGCAGTTGCCTGTTGAGCTGCAGGTTTTTCCCATCGTTTCCTCAGATCAACGACTCGCCGTAAACTTCATCGTGACGTCGGTCCATCTGCCGTTTTGTCCAATCAGCTCGCCAGGGGTTGAGACGAAGGGGGCGGAGCCGGACACGGCAGATATTCAAATATCAGTGCTGGTGTGTGTGTGAGTGGACCCTCACACAGTGTCACATGACTTCTGCAGGTGCTGTAATAACACGCTTACAGTAATATTTCAGGTGACGGACCAATCTCCGTCCCTGTGAGACCCTCGTCACGCTTCACGCTCGGGCTCCAACAGGAACAAATGCTTCGACGCTCACGACTCAGTCACACCCGCAGACAAACATCTGGTTCAGACGGAACACAACATGTACCAACTCAGCCTCAGTCTGAGACGCACACAAACTGTGTCTTATTCACTGGAAACACACATTTTGTAAAGCTGCTTCACTGTGCTGACGGGACTCTTTCCACGCCTGCACATACACACACATTTTCACCGAGCCAGAACCAGTGATGACATTCTGATCGGCCAACATGGCAGCAGTTCGTTCTATCGCCCCCTACTGACTTGGCAGCATTGTACAGCACCTAACAGTGTGTTTTTGTGTGTCCATGTGGACAAAAGTGTTTTGGAGAAGTGAGCCAACCCTTTGTGTCGTGAGCCAAGAAAGGCAATCAAGCGTATCACAATAAAAACTTTAGGTCAGATGACAAACTCCTGACACTTTGAGAATCACGGCTGAGACGCTGCCCAGTCAGGGAAGTGACACGTATGTGGCGTGATGATGCAGCACAGCTGTGGGTTTCCCCACAGGTGCGTCAGACACTGGGCACAGTTTCACGAGGTCTGTGGGAACTCTTCTGAAAACGGTTCACATGCTCAGTGAACTCACCACAACAGAACAAGAAAAATCTGAAAATGGGGTTTGGGTTGAAAAGGTTTTCTTGAAAAGTGTGAAGTGTGCTGCTGTGTCGGTCAACAGCTCACTTCCTGTTAGTTTTCCCCTTAACCTAAAACACGCCGTTCGGTGGTTTGTCACGTTGGTTACGAGTGTTGATGCTAAACTTTAGAACTTTGCTCAGAACAGGAGTCACACACACGCAGATACGCTGGAATCTCAGCTCGAGCGCTGAGCTCAGGAGAACACAGAGCCAAGAGAAAGAGGAAGCTGAGGGAAAAAGAGAGAGAGAACGGGGGATGATTAAGGAGTCCGCAGAAATACACTGAACTGACCAATTACATTTAATACACAGCTGCTACACTAACCCACAACCTCACCCTCTCTCACCCCGTCTCACCCTCTCTCTCTTTGTGTGCTGCTTTAATAGGATATTGATCGACAGAGAGAGATTCGATTGGCCTGCCGGTGAATTGTGTGATGGCTGCACAACGCCAAGGTCACCGGCTGCACGCGCTCTGTTCGATACCCCCCCGCTCATCTTCTGGTAAGCTATAGGCTTCAGTCGCCCTCGCAGACACCCCATTAAATAAGATCTCCCCCTTTCTGTCCTGCTAACGCCGACATGTGTAGTGCAAGTGTCCATACTACAACACATGTGAATTCATCATGTTTATGAGTAGATAGACTCACTCTCAGAGTTATTGGACATCATGGCTGACATGAGCCCTCCAGAAATCAATTGTGAACCATAAAGTTATGTTTCAGGACCCAAAGTGGAGACGAGTGGTCAGATTGGAGTCCTCACAGTCCGGCGGGGACTCCAACCAGGACTGTGAGGACGCTCACCTGACAACAGGCTACACTACAGGGACATCACCTGACAACACACTGCACTATAGGGACATCAGCTGACAACAGACTGCACTATAGGGACACTCACGTGACAACACACTGCACTACCGGGACATCAGCTGACAACAGACTGCACTATAGGGACACTCACGTGACAACACACTGCACTACCGGGACATCAGCTGACAACAGACTGCACTATAGGGACACTCACGTGACAACACACTGCACTACCGGGACATCAGCTGACAACAGACTGCACTATAGGGACACTCACGTGACAACACACTGCACTACCGGGACATCAGCTGACAACAGACTGCACTATAGGGACACTCACGTGACAACACACTGCACTACCGGGACATCAGCTGACAACAGACTGCACTATAGGGACACTCACGTGACAACACACTGCACTACCGGGACATCAGCTGACAACAGACTGCACTATAGGGACACTCACGTGACAACACACTGCACTACCGGGACATCAGCTGACAACAGACTGCACTATAGGGACACTCACGTGACAACACACTGCACTACCGGGACATCAGCTGACAACAGACTGCACTATAGGGACACTCACGTGACAACACACTGCACTACCGGGACATCAGCTGACAACAGACTGCACTATAGGGACACTCACGTGACAACACACTGCACTACCGGGACATCAGCTGACAACAGACTGCACTATAGGGACACTCACGTGACAACACACTGCACTACCGGGACATCAGCTGACAACAGACTGCACTATAGGGACACTCACGTGACAACACACTGCACTACCGGGACATCAGCTGACAACAGACTGCACTATAGGGACACTCACGTGACAACACACTGCACTACCGGGACATCAGCTGACAACAGACTGCACTATAGGGACACTCACGTGACAACACACTGCACTACCGGGACATCAGCTGACAACAGACTGCACTATAGGGACACTCACGTGACAACACACTGCACTACCGGGACATCAGCTGACAACAGACTGCACTATAGGGACACTCACGTGACAACACACTGCACTACCGGGACATCAGCTGACAACAGACTGCACTATAGGGACACTCACGTGACAACACACTGCACTACCGGGACATCAGCTGACAACAGACTGCACTATAGGGACACTCACGTGACAACACACTGCACTACCGGGACATCAGCTGACAACAGACTGCACTATAGGGACACTCACGTGACAACACACTGCACTACCGGGACATCAGCTGACAACAGACTGCACTATAGGGACACTCACGTGACAACACACTGCACTACCGGGACATCAGCTGACAACAGACTGCACTATAGGGACACTCACGTGACAACACACTGCACTACCGGGACATCAGCTGACAACAGACTGCACTATAGGGACACTCACGTGACAACACACTGCACTACCGGGACATCAGCTGACAACAGACTGCACTATAGGGACACTCACGTGACAACACACTGCACTACCGGGACATCAGCTGACAACAGACTGCACTATAGGGACACTCACGTGACAACACACTGCACTACCGGGACATCAGCTGACAACAGACTGCACTATAGGGACACTCACGTGACAACACACTGCACTACCGGGACATCAGCTGACAACAGACTGCACTATAGGGACACTCACGTGACAACACACTGCACTACCGGGACATCAGCTGACAACAGACTGCACTATAGGGACACTCACGTGACAACACACTGCACTACCGGGACATCAGCTGACAACAGACTGCACTATAGGGACACTCACGTGACAACACACTGCACTACCGGGACATCAGCTGACAACAGACTGCACTATAGGGACACTCACGTGACAACACACTGCACTACCGGGACATCAGCTGACAACAGACTGCACTATAGGGACACTCACGTGACAACACACTGCACTACCGGGACATCAGCTGACAACAGACTGCACTATAGGGACACTCACGTGACAACACACTGCACTACCGGGACATCAGCTGACAACAGACTGCACTATAGGGACACTCACGTGACAACACACTGCACTACCGGGACATCAGCTGACAACAGACTGCACTATAGGGACACTCACGTGACAACACACTGCACTACCGGGACATCAGCTGACAACAGACTGCACTATAGGGACACTCACGTGACAACACACTGCACTACCGGGACATCAGCTGACAACAGACTGCACTATAGGGACACTCACGTGACAACACACTGCACTACCGGGACATCAGCTGACAACAGACTGCACTATAGGGACACTCACGTGACAACACACTGCACTACCGGGACATCAGCTGACAACAGACTGCACTATAGGGACACTCACGTGACAACACACTGCACTACCGGGACATCAGCTGACAACAGACTGCACTATAGGGACACTCACGTGACAACACACTGCACTACCGGGACATCAGCTGACAACAGACTGCACTATAGGGACACTCACGTGACAACACACTGCACTACCGGGACATCAGCTGACAACAGACTGCACTATAGGGACACTCACGTGACAACACACTGCACTACCGGGACATCAGCTGACAACAGACTGCACTATAGGGACACTCACGTGACAACACACTGCACTACCGGGACATCAGCTGACAACAGACTGCACTATAGGGACACTCACGTGACAACACACTGCACTACCGGGACATCAGCTGACAACAAACGGCACTACAGGGACATCAGCTGACAACACACTACACTACAGGGACACTAACTTGACAACACACTGCACTACAGGGACATCAGCTGACAACACACTGCACTACAGGGACATCAGCTGACAACACACTGCACTACAGGGACATCACCTGACAACACACTGCACAACTGGACATCAGCTGACAACACACTGCACTAAAGGGACATCAGCTGACAACACACTGGACGGCCAACTTAAGAGCTCCAAAAAAGTGAAGCCAAAACAACTAGATTGGCCCCTGGCTAGTATGAAATTTGAGATTCCTGTCAACTTCAGTTGTGTTCAGTGGTAATTAGCAAATACTAGCATGTCCCAACTGAAATAGTCAACCTAGAACACAATAGCCTTGCCAATATTAGCATGTGGGCATGTTTGACAAATAATGAAAATCAGTGGTCATTCTCAGTATGTCCGTGAATGTTTGTTAACGTTGTAATTTCTCTGGTGTGCATACTTGTATGATTGCTCTTAGCTAGCTTCTTTGCTCAGTGCTGATGTTAGCATTTAGCTGAAAGCCCTGTCGCTAACCAGCATGACTGTACATTAGCCTTACTTTTGTTTGTCTCTAAAAACTACCAAAGCCATGAGCCTCAGCAGGTATAAATCAGTCACATATTTTCAAATGCTTTGCTGTAACTAAACTGGTTGCCATAGTTACCACATTGATCCCAAACTGATCTAGAACCAGAAACAAAACATTCAGTTTCAGCTCCGTTTTGGTCCCACTGACTTCATCAGGTCTAATGTTGATGTCACAGTGATTGATCGATCAGGTGGCTCAGCCGCTTCTGACCGCCGCATCGCGTTCGCCGACACATTTTTCATCGTCTTCGTCCGTCATCAATTCTAATCAATCATCAATCTTGCTTTGTCAGCAATTTTTACAGTGACTATTGTTCCCTCACACACACGTACACACAATTCAGGCACATTAGCTTTTAATACCCTGGAGTAGGTTACACACACACACACACACACACACACACACACACAGTGGACACTCCTGCACTCTAATCTATAAGTGATTCTTCCAGAGCTGCATCGCTGCAAATCTGCTGACCAGCACACGCAGGTGCACACACACCCACACACACACGCACGCACGCACGCACGCACGCACGCACGCACACACACACACACACACACACACACACACACAGACAGTAGAGGAAGGTAAGGTGTATCTGTAAGTACATTTTGCGCCTGCCTGAATGTGTCGGTGTGGGATTATGTGAATATACCATACAGTGTGTGTGTGTGTGTTTGTATACTTTCACCACCTTCCTTCCAGACAAAACAAACACTACAGGTTTTCATTCTTATTTTTGAACCAACGTCAGATTACGCCGCTGTGTGTCATCCCGACGCACAACATTCCCCTCGATGACCTCACGTGACATCTTCCTGCCGCAGAACCTTCACACAGTTAACGTGAACCACGACCTCCACCTACATATCTTCACCTCATCTTCACACCCCCATCGGTAATCTATAATCTGAAATCTGTAATCTGAAATCCACGTTTACCTGTGTTGCTGTTTGAGTGAAACAACAACAGAAAACAAACACAGTGCAGTTAGTTTGTGTGTGTGTGATCAAATGATTATGTATGACAGTGTTTGCATGTCGTGCTCCTGATCAGCGAATCATGTGTGTGTGTGATCGATGGCTCTTTGATCAGGGAGAGTGTGTGTGTGTGTGTGTGCTGACAGGCACTTTACATCTATTGTTAGTGGGGGGCGATTGACACACTCCTATAGATCTGACTGCGCTCTCTCGCTCTCTCTCTCCTGCGTGTCGGCACTTTTTAAAGGTCACGTTCACCGCCCCTCTCTGATATTTCCTTGTTGTTAAATTTTGAGACAGCTCATTGGCAGCTGCTGATGATGTCACAAACAATCCAATTTGTTACATTTTACATCAAAACTATAACGTGTATCACAAAATATCAGGAGGTGTGTTCATCTAACATAAAGTTTCCTGCATTAGTTACTGTCTGCGGGACGTACAGAGACGCAGACTCGGAGGGGTCCGGGGGTCCGGACACAGTCTGTGGCAGCAGCTGTGGCAGCTGTTCGCCTCCACTTCGGCTCCTCAAACACGGTTTGTAGCAGCTAACGAGGCTGAGGCTCGTCCCAGGTGGTCGAAGAGACAAACCGGAGTTCAGAAGGTGAACGGTTGTATTTTCGGTGATGAAAAAAGCTGTAAGAAAGTTTCCTTTCTGACTTTTTGACTCTTTGTTTTGTTGACTTATTAGTTTAAATGCTAAAAGAGCTGTGACACTCAGCGAACTCGCTGCTCGTACACGTTTCCCAGCTGAAACCACGGGGGGCTGTCGGACTATCCCCTCTAGTGGCACAAAGCGGTATTATAGTACGGGACAGCTGTGGCTAGCTGGTTAGCATGCTAACTTTAGGAAATAGCTGCCCGACCACATAATGACAATACTGCAGTTTCCCTCTTTAAATTAAACTAAAACATGGATGAATCTCAAACACTTTAAATGTTCGGCGAAGTAAACATGTGGCCAGATACACGTTATCGCTGACACAACAGTACCTGAACATTACTTCATCAGTACCTGAACATTACTTCAACAGTACCTGAACATTACTTCATCAGTACCTGAACAGTACTTCAACAGTACCTGAACATTACTTCATCAGTACCTGAACAGTACTTCATCAGTACTTGATCAGTACTCAGCAAAAATACTTTATCAGTACCTGAACAGTACTTCAACAGTACTTGAACAGTACTCAGCAAAAGTACTTCATCAGTACCTCCACTCCACTCCAGCGGGATGTCTTTGAGTGTGTGTGTGTGTGTGTGTGTGTGTGTGTGTGTGTGTGTTTGTGTGTTAGTGTGTGTGTGTGTGTTTGTGTGTTAGTGTGTGTGTGTGTGTTTGTGTGTTAGTGTGTGTGTGTGTGTTTGTGTGTTAGTGTGTGTGTGTGTGTTTGTGTGTTAGTGTGTGTGTGTGTGTTTGTGTGTTAGTGTGTGTGTGTGTGTTTGTGTGTTAGTGTGTGTGTGTGTGTGTGTGCGTATATGTGTGCGTACGAGTGTGCATGTGTGGTGAACTCACTCTGTGAGACACGGACGAGCTCGGCCACCGTGAAGACGCCGGGCGTCACGAAGCTGTCCTGAAAGCCCAGATGACCTGAGACACACACACACACACACACACACACATTGTTATTGATCTCAGTACTGGTGATCAGATTGATCACTGGCTGACTCTGCCAGGGCTCACAGCATGACAACAAGACGCAGTACCGGCAGCGGTACTTGTGTGGTCTCTTAGCAGCAGTAGTAAACATGGCACAAACATACTGTCACATCAGTACTAACTGTAGTAGTGGTAGAAGTATTAAATCTAAGAGTAGTGACTGTAGTGTCAGTGGTACCAGCAGAGGAGAGATGGACGTTTCTGTTTCATGAACAACAGACAATCTGACCCTCAGATGTGCAACACACACACACACACACACACACACACACACACACACACACAGGGTGGAATGTGTGTGAGCGACGTCTCACCGTTCTCCGGCTGCTCCTTGATGTCTGACTCGCTGGCCTGGTTGGGGCTCTCTGATTGGCTGGTTTCTGGAAGGAAACACACACACACACACACAGTTGATGAGCAGCGTATCTCTCTCCTGATTGGACGGTTCGTTCACGAAATGGCCCTGATGGTCTCAGGTGAGATTAACAGCAGATCACCTTTCCTACGGGGGCAGGAAACACACACACACACACGAACAGCAGAAGGCTTCTTCACTGTGTAGTACAACATCAAAGTACACCCGTGGTACGACCGGAAGTATCCAGAACAACCATCGTTCGATTGAGTCCGTGCAGATTTTCAGTTTAATCTGGTTTCACGGCCAAATCGACGTGTGTGTCAGCAGTAACTCTGCCCGTGTGGTATTTGTACTGCAGTAAGTGTACACAGTACAAAGGACGGGCCTGGACCTCAGGCTCAACAGCAAACCCAAACTTTATTCATATATCAAAACTACTCATTCACCCTTTCAGAACGACTTGACGAGCGGTTTGACGGGAGACGAAAAATCAAACGTGAAACATCGTTACAACCTGCTTTTAGCAAATTATTACATTGAATTAAATTAAATAATCAAAAGTGAAAGTACAGTATGAAAAGGTTTCCAACGACCGACCGAGTGACTGACGTTTGAAACGCTCCAACAAGCTGCTGTGATCGCACACAAACATGGATTCACACGGTTCCAACCAACCCGTGGATTGATCAGGTGATCGGTGCAGATCTCAGATCTGCTGATTCATCACTCATTCAGGCTGATGCGGCGGTTGCAGGGAACAGAGAGGATGATGGGACATCCTCCAGCAGACCGCGCTGCAGCTCTGCGCCCGCACACAATTCAGTGTCTTGAGGAGCATCGATCGATCGGCCGCCGGGAGCGGGAGATATTACCCATCATGCCCCTGGAGACTCGGGGCTGGTCGGGTCAGGATTTGACTAGAACGTTTCTCTTATGATCAAATGAAGAAAGAAACAAACCACAAAGGAAGTTCTTACTCCTGAAACTGGATGTCGTCACGGCAACAGTTGTTCAGTTCAATTAAGTGTCCAAACACTTTTAACCTTTTGTAGTGAG
>KV751319.1:21101098-21122188 GCA_001698575.1 Mola mola | reverse complement strand
ACCAGTAAAACCAGTTCATTATCCGGCTCCTTTTTGCTTTCAACAACCCCCTTCATCATAGGCTTCAAAATAAAAGACTGACACTGAAAGTTGTTCCCATCCAGGCTTTAATTTTGAAGAGTCCGAGAATCTTTCGCCTCCATCTTCTCTTCATCTCTCGTCTTCACTTTCATCATCAACTCTTTCCTCTGTCTCTCTACCTTTACCTTAGACTCAAAAATAAAAGCTTCTGTTTGGATGCAACATACACACTGTTATCCATACTTTTATTCTGAAAGGCATTTTAAAAAATTGCTTTTGCAGATTTTATTTTACTTAAATTTTTTGTGACTTCAGAATAAAAGCATACATTAGGGTATAAGATAACACTGAAAAGAATCATGCTTTTCATTTGAAAAGTGTGACCATTTTTCTTTTTTCTTCCTGTCCAACAGTCTTCACAGTAAAAAACTTTCCAGCCATTCCATGCTTTTATTTTTTAAGAGTCTGTGACCTGCTCAAAGATTCCAAAATAAAAGCAGGCTTTCAGAAACCAAAGCGTGCTTTTATTTTCAACACGTGAGTGAAAACTCTGGAGGTCGCTCGCCCGCCCCTGCTCTCTCTCTCTCTCTGACTCTTTTCTAGGAAGAGGTGGGACAGAGGGGAGAGAGAGGGGCGAGCTACTGGATGATTCCCAGAAAGGCAGAACAGAGAGAGGGAGAGAGAGAGAGAGAGAGAGAGAGAGTCACTGTCAGTGTGTCCCTCGCCCGGTTTCTCGCTCTGCGACCTTTGACCCTGACTCCTTCGCCCTCCTCCCTCTATCGTCACCTCTCTTCCTCTTCTCTGTAATGCTGGATTATAGTCACTCACTTATGCTGCAGCAAAAATTAGTTTAACTCACATTTACTGTATTTGTATTACATATGTGAATATTTGTATTCACATACGTATGTTTTATTTTTCCTGTATGTACAAATTATTCTTACTGATTTTGTTTTAAAAAAAGAGAAATCTGCCAAACCGCAGAGAAAAAAGATCAGTTAAAAAAAGATCCATCCAAGTTATTAAAGTCAGGACGTAAATAATGTTTGTGAAAAGTGGCACCAATCGTCTTCCACACAGAATTCCAGAATAGAAGGTGACATTATTGGACTTTAACAAGTTTGATGTGTTGATGACTTTAATGTTCGGCTCCTGCACTGTGAGCACAGCACACGGATGTGTAATCCATCAGATTACAGCTGTGGAACCGATGAGCAGCAGTCAATTATTTTAATTTGATAGAAGATTCAGAACCTGATTAATACATGATTTCACTGAACTTCACCACGTTCGTCTCATGTTTGGTTTCTTTTACGTGCTGACTGGTCGCAGCTGCTCTCTCTCTGGGCGAGTCACACTGAGACTGTGTGAGACAGAACCGGTGGAGAGTTAGGCCGAGAGACATGCACAGAGAGGGGGGGGTGTTTACTGGAAGGGCTCGTCGGGACCAGACGTGAAGCTGCCCGGGTCCGGGCAGCGAAGGGAAACAAACACACCCTCGTTTTCGACATCGATCCCAGCGGCTCTGATTCAACTTTTTAGCTTTTAATGAAATGAGCAGACGCAGGAATTCATTTTGATGAAAGCCACAAATCAGCCGCGTCTGATCGCCGTCACCGTAAATTAACTGTACACACGTTTAAAACAACAAACTGAAAAGTAATCCAGCGCTCAAGCAGGAAATAAAACAATCAATAAAAATATGAAAACATTTTGAACGACAGATTTACATTTTCATTTATTTATTGGAACAGTTTCGACAGGTGATGTCGTTTATAATTAAACTTGGTTTTCCACATGTTGTTTACTGCAGGATCATCGTCTCGTCCGATCAGCATTATTTTAAAATTGTTTATAAATTTGTCATACAACAAATTCATAAAAAAATGGGTATTTTTGGATGAAATTAATACTTTGCAATTAAAAATTCAAATCTCCAAAGGAACCAAAGCTATCAAATAACTACAGCAAAATTAAAAGCACAACCTTTACTCCAAATGTAGCAGAATGGAAGGACAAGGTAGTACAAGTTGTACTTGGGTGAAGTACTTCATTACATTACACTCATATTTTTACTGTAGACGTTTCTACATGCGGCGTCTCCTTGATTATTTATTAATACTGAACCTGAAATAAACATATTGATCTTTACTGATATACAAATACATGTATATGGATCCATACTTTTGTTTTGTCGCGCTTCATATTGTGTACTAAGATGTGTGCAAATAGATACACAGTTGTTTATTTACACACTTTGCACTGAAACGTCAAAATAAAACGCCGATGGGCGTGTTTGTTTCGTGTTCCTGGGCAGCACTGTGGGATCGCGACCCTGACTTGGCACCTTGAACCCGGTCGCAGCTGCACTGCCGCGTCTGTTGGCCAAACACACACACACACACACACACACACCCTTCTTTATGGCCCTGCTGCACCTCGCCAAAATAAAAGTTTTCTCTTCTTTGTCTTCTTCACGTTAAACTAATTTTTTATTCTGAGCGACTCGCCTCCATTTTGACGGCGCCCACCAGCCACCATTTTGTGGAAGCCCCTTGATATTCATCACATGACCAAACAAACACACAAAAAATCTGAGCACACACACGGCGCTCAGGACGGAGGAACGCCCGAGGTGTGTGTGCGTCCTTCTTGTGCCACTAATTGTCAAAGTGCACAAACACAAGATGCACACGAGGCTTTGTGTCGGCGAGGCGCCGCTGCCAACACGCTGCCATTTTAAAAAGATGCCACATCTCTCTCTCTGCTTTTCCGTTTGTAGCTTATGTCTCTCGCCCCTCTGACAGTGTTTAAATAGGAGAGAGAGAGAATCCCGTTAGCCGTCTCCATTGTTGGACGCCCAACCAGTCAGTGCTGCCAAGGAGCGGCTGCCAACTGCTACACACACACACTTATTCACATTTTCAATCACAAACACACACTTTTAACATTTCTGTCACACACGAACACTCGGCCCATGCCCTGGCCTATGCGTGCGGTTGCCCTCTCTCTCTCTCTCTCTCTTTCTCTCTCTCTCGCTCCAGTCTGGCAGCCATCTTAAAGCGTTGGCAACCATTTTGAAGCTTCTGTCTGTTTTCTTTGAGCGGCTGCCATTCGCCACCTTCTGCCAGAACAAAAGAGGGCCAGCGCCATTAGCAGCCACACACACACTGAACAAGACTCCGCACCCCCCACAAACCTTCCACACCCGCTGTGATGCCGCTCGTCTCTGAACTCGGCAGATCTGCACAATCTCCAGTGGATTCAAACTGGAAACCGGCCAGTAAACTGGTGGATAACTATCAATGTGTTTGACCTCTGACCCCTGGCTGCTGATTATCATCAGCCAGCGCTGCCAGCAGTGTGAAATAACAGCGCACGTTTTCAAAGAACCGCACTGATTTGTCTTTTACTTCTTCTCCTCAAAGATGCCAAATGTTGAAGATGCTCCACTCCGTTCCCGCTGATTAAAGACGGACGATGTCTGTTATGGTCATCTTTATAAAACACGTCGCGTGACGCAGTTTGTGCATTTGGTCGTTGGCCAGCAGACGGAGGAAGAGGAGCGAAGGGATTATTGAAGTGAGCACGCTCAGACTGAAGCATCCTGCAGGTTATTTGTTCCAACTTTCCTACGGCTTCATGAATCAGTATCTCTCACACAGACTAAACCTTCAGGACGACAGTCGGAGCCTCCCGCTGTCCTTGTGATGTCATCGTGACATCATCACAAGCAGCAGGACACAGCCATGTATGGATTCATTATGTTACAGCGTGAACGGTTACGGATTCACATCGTCGGATGTTGTGTTTTATAAAACGATAATCTGTTAAAACTGTTCGACACTTGATAATTCTTTAATTAGCATTAGAAGCAAACAAGCAAACAAACAAACAAACTGGTTTTGAGTAGAGAAAATTCAACATTACAATAGTTTAAAGAAAACAAAACCTGAATTTACAGATTTTCAGATTTTAAAATGCTGATCGTGTGTGTGCGTATGTGGTCAAATTGAAATGGTGTGTTTGGTGGTGGGTGGGGTCAGACTGATGAATTGCAGTATTGATCGAGCGCTGCCTCACTCAGCATAATTATGGCTCCTTAAATGGATCACACACACTCGGAGTCACTATCACACACCGAAGAGGGAAAGTTTCTCTTTCCTCTCAGTATCCCTGCTCTATTGCTCTATTCACTCCATTCCTCCCTCTCTTCTTTCCATCCGCCCTCCTTTTCTCTCCTTTTGTTGGCTTTCCTTCATCCCTCGCTTTCTCTTTTTCTCCTTCTTCATCTGCAGGCTGATAAATTATTGATTATTCAGAGAGATGTTGTTGTACTCATGCCTTTCAAATTTCACATTCCAAAAAACAAACATCCAATCACAACACTCTCAGCCGACAGCTGTCCAATAAGAGTCCAGAGCCCGTCTGACAGGCGTCCAATCAGATTTCAGCCCTGGTCAGTAAAGAGAGAGGAGGAGGAGAGTGAGCGGATGGAGGGATGATGAAGGTGAAACTCTTCATCTGATTGGCTGATTTTGCTGTTTTGAAACTCTATCTGCCTCCCTCTGGCCGAGCAGGAACGGATGTCTGGCTGAGATAAAACACACACACACACACACGCACGCCGCAGTGCTTTATCTGTAGTGATTTCACCATAATCTGCTAGAGACTCGACTGTCATCCATCACAGTGTTCACTCTGTCCATCCCTCCGCCGTGCGGATTACCCAGACTGCAGCAGAGAGTAATTCTTCCAGCATAATTCAATGAGAGTCCAAAACATCTGGATGGCCCCCTGGTGGCTGGCTGCAGTACAGCTCATAAGCCCTTCCCCCTCTGTGTTAGCAAATGGGACAAACTAAAAACTCAGTCACGTTACGTTTCCAAAGACGGTTTCAGGCGTTTCATCAGTGATGTATGTTCATATGTTCATGTGCTGGTATTTGGGAAACTCTGACTTCATGTTTTGTACAGTGGGAAGAAATGGAGATGTGGCGGCCATCTTTACTGAGGTCAATGGTTGAAAACCTGCCTGTTTGAGGATGTTTACTGAAGTTATGTGCCCTTGTCAGTCATTTGCGTGTTTTCTGCTGTTTCCGTGTGGTCGTTGGTCATTTTTAGGCACGTGTACCCCCCCAGCCCCCCCAAAGATCCCTTCATATTGTAAGAATGTCCCTTTATTATGTTTGAAGTCAGGACGCTGAAGAAAGAAGCTTTATTATGGAGATTAAAGTAGAGTTTGTGTGTGTGTGTCGGGGCTCCCTGAAAACATTTCCTCATGTTACAAAACCCAGAGAAGCCCTCCGTCGGCCCACAATGCACCAGTACAACAGCGCAGCCGGGGGAGAGATTGGGCGTAGAAGCTCCCGCGGGGCTCTCAGTGTTTGGACGTTTGCTTTTGTCCGACATACTTGTTCCTCTTTTCTGCTTCTGTGGACATAATCTGCTCCACACTTCTCCTCCGGACAGCAACAGGAGGAGGAGAAGAGGAGGAGGAGAAGGAGGAGACGAAGAGAAAGAGGGAGGGCAGGGATTAATGGAGGGGTAATGGCAGAAGAGGAAGAGGTTAGAGAAGAGGAGGATTAAAACAGGAAACAGAAGAGAAGATTAAGAAAGAGGAGGAGGCAGAGGAGCAGAAGTTGAGGAAAGAAAGAAGAAGTATAGAAAGCGGAGGAAGGAGGAGAGGTAGGAGAGTGGCACTGAAGAGGAAGCCAATAGAAGAAGAGGACAGCAGGTGAACTGATTCGTATTCCTTTCAACTGGTTCGGTTTTGACTTTTATTTTTTGGATCTATTCAGAAATGTTTTGATTTCTTGAATTCATCTGACACTTTTTAAGTGAAACTTGTCACGGCTGAACTCTTTAGATGACCGACTTAAAGTGTTGATTACTATTATTCAGCGGGAGCAAACGAGCTGAGAGCCACAGACAGGAAGTGAAACCCGTTAAAGAGATGGACGTTTTAGTTTGAAACAGTTAGAATAACTTTATACTTAATGACATAGTAGCATCTTATATCAAAGAAAATAATAACAAATAAAAAGGAGGAGACCCTGACTGCTGTCGCTTAGTACCCAAAAATATAAACTTAAACTGAATTTGTGCTCAGAACGTTGGTATGTTTGCTTTAAAAGCTCTGCAGCAGAACTCCCAGAATGCTTGGCTGCAGCAGCACACGGGGTCAGGCCAATCGTTGACGAATACATTTCCTGCTTTTATTTTTTCCTCTGGAAACAGGAAGCGAGCGTTAAATGCCCTTTTGTTACCTGACCGGAGTTTTTCTCTCCCCGATGCACCAGAAAAACCTCCAATTAAGACGAGTCAGTCCTCCCTGACGTGCCCCCCTCCCATCATGCCTTTCTGTTTCTGTTAAATCCTCGGCAGCTCCTGTCTCTCTCTGGTCTGCAGCCTCGGGCCAGCCGGGCCTCCGACAAACCACACAAAGAAAGAAATACACAGAAAGAGCAGCGAAACCTGCAGCGTCTCAGCGGTTTCAATTTGGCATTGTCTTCTTCTGACGCCCCGAAAGGCAACTACGTGAAAAAAACAAAAAAACGCAAGAAAAAATCTTAAAACACACACACACAACAGCACCCCTCACTCGCACCTCCTCCTCCTCCTCCTCCTCCATTGCTGCAAACAAACAAGACGAGCAATCGCATTCGGGCGCTGAAGAGTGGAACCACATCAAACACAGATGCTAATCCTTTCTGGATCCGCAGCGTCCTCCTTTCTATTAATAGTGCTGTGAGGAGGAGAGAACATTACGGCTTCTATTTCTTTATTGTATGTTAAAAGACGTCGAGGGTCCCTCTCGCCAGATCGCAAACAATATCCAATCCTGCTAGTTCACTGATAACCTGGTCATGAAGCAAATCAGCGCCTGCTTCGCCGCGCCGCCACCGGGCCTTCGATCAGTCCGACAACGGAGCACCAGGAAGGTGACCGGACGTCCGAGGTGAAACAGTGCTCTGTCCTGTCTGAAAAAAACACCTGAAGAAGAAGAAGCGAAACAAGGGAGGACAAGAAGGAGATGGCAACATCGAAGACAAAGATAAAGGACAAGAAAAAGTAGAAGGAGAAGAGGGGGAGTCAAACAGGAGGTCAGTGTGGGAGTTTTTGCAGGAGAACCAGCGGTGAAAGCTCAGAAGGTGAGCGGACTCCACGCGTCTCTCTGGTTTAGAACACGGAGCGCTCACTGCTCAGGCATGCTGGGAATGGAAGACCAGCAAGAGGGGGAGGAGGAGGAGGTGGATGTGGTGAAGGAGGAGAGAATAAAGTTGAAAGATGCCTTGGAGTCTTCGCCAGCCTCAAGAGCTTTCGGAGGCGCACACACACAGCTGTGGGGGGAGGGGTCAGAGGTCAAACTGGGTAGGCAGAGCAGAATGGAGATGATATGAAAAAGAAAGGAGTAATGATTCGTGTTTGTGTGAATGAAGTCAGTTTCCTCCAAACGAAACCAAATTCTGGAGGTCGACATCGACAAACAAATCCATTTTTGATGGCTAAATGACACCGGCGTCGGTGGGAGGAGCTCCAGACTGGCAGGAAAACGCAGAAAACGCCCGTGTGTGTCAGCTTTCCCAAAAAACTGATATAATTAGATGCTTAGAGATGCAGTTTCCATAGGAACAAAGACCGACAGGTCGCGTACCACAATAACAGAGGACAAAAGAAGGCACAAGGTGAGAGGTGAGAGGTCAGAGGTCAGCTCTCAGCTGATGAGGAGGTGGAAGGAGAGGGATGAAAGAGAGAAGGAAAAGCAGAAAGAAGAGGAAGGAGAAAGACAACATGGGAAGAGGTTAACGTCAATACGACGAAATGAACGTTTGTTATACGTTTGTTTGATGTTACCTAAGAGTTGTTTCTCAACATTTTTAATTTGAGAAACAATGAAAAGAATCATGACGTCCACTTAAGGGTGAAGATGAGGGCGTGACTGAGGAGGAAGAATGAGGATGAAGACATGACTGCAGATGAAGACTGAGGATGAGGACGTCAGCTGACGCAGAGCACTAAAAAATGAACAGAAGAACTAAAGAGGATGAAGACAGTGAGGAAGAAGAGGCTGAAGACAGACGGGAGTAGGATGAAGAATACGGAGAGGAGGAGGAAGAGGATGAAGATTGGGAGGTCCCACAGTGTGACTTTAATCCCATTTGTCGGCGGCAGCAGAAGAAGAAAATCGATGGTAATGGCGTTGCAGCAAGCAAACCTTCAGCTGGAATTAAAGGCGGCGGACAGACGAGGGCAGGCGACGTAGCCATCCCACAATGCACTGCACTCTGTCTATTCATGCTAACAACAAAGTTTACCACAAACGCACCCACAATGCACTGCTTTCCTGCACCCCTGCCAACCAACAGCTGAGGATGTGTCAGGTGATCTGTGATGTCACTAGGTATTCCGAGAGAAGGTGAGGGGGGACGAAGCGATGAGGAGGAGGAAGTGGAGAGTAAAGGAGGTAAGGAAAGGAGAGGAGGTGAGGGAAGGAGACAAGGAGAGTTCAAATATTTCTGATGACTTTTTTCCAGCAGCACCATTTAAAAGAACTAAATCAACAGAAACAAACAACAACAAGTATCAAAAAACATTATTTCATGAAACATTTTGTCAATCATGTTTATTTTTAATTATTTTCTTATTTTTCAGCACATTGAATGATTAGTGGTCAGTAATTAAAAGAAAACCCACTCAAATATTTATGACAGGACCACACACACACACACACACTGCAGCCCCGTGTGCACGTGTGTGTGTGTGTGTGTGTGTGTGTTCATCAGCGACCGGACTGAAGGCTCTAACGTGTCTTAAGTCACCTGTCAGGTCCAATGAAGCTGATCGGAGACAGTAAACACCGTAAACGTCCCGCCTTCTGCTCAACGCTCTGCGTTTTTCCAACTGCTCACTGAGAAGGTAAAATGTTCTTAAATCTTGACGCCTCACATGTTTTGACCTCCAGCAGAAGGATTCTGCTGACTATTGCATCTAAACAGCCGTCAATCAATCTGCGAGTCCCTCTCCGTCCGATCGGAAACGGACGAAGAGCATGTTAGTGCAGATAAATGACTGTCCGTCGGGAGGGTGAGGGTGAGGGTTAATGCTGTGACGGTTTTGGGCTTCTCCTCTGGGAACAGAACATTCCTGCGTTATCCTCTTTTACCTCCTGATTCACTGGAACAGAGACGCCAGCAGACATGATGAGATTAACCCCCCAGCCCCCACTCTCTCTCTCTCTCTCTCTCTCTCCGTGTCACTGCACTCTGGATAGTCTCTCCCCCGTCTCCTCCCCCAAAACCAAACACGCCAATCTGCTTTAAGGTGCGCGGCTGAACGTTCGCTCCATCCACACACACACGCAGGTTTACATACACTGCATGATCCTGTCTCAGCAACATTTTACACACAAAATGTGTTCAAAATGAAACGTTATGGTGTTGTTGTACATAAACGCAGAGATTTAGTTCTTTAAGAGTGAAACCAGAGTTCATCGACTCCACTGACTCTTACAATCAAACAGATGAAAGATGTGCGAAATACTTTTGAGTTAGTTTTACTGAACACTAATGAAGAGACACAGAGAATAGAGCCATTTGAAATATGTATGTCACTTAAGTTTCTCTCCCAAGTTTGACCCCGCAGATTTTTTTTCTTTGAATTTTGAGGATAAAAATCCAGCAATGTGAGATTAATGTCAGAACTCTAATGATTAGTGGCCTTCATCATCTTCCATACTGCCAACATTCAAACGGTTTTACTCTCTGCCACTACACCAAATGTCAGTTGATGACGCAGTGAAGCAGCAGAGGATCATGGGAGTTGTTGTCGTTACCTCTGAGGAATCTACGTGATGAGAGGTGAAGAAAGATGGACGCGACATGTTTCCACCCCCTCCCGATGTGCAGAAATGAGACCAAGACATCCTGATACCAGCGCTGCCATCTTGCGTTAGTGAGGTCATTTGGAGGCGGAGTCTACACAGTAGCACCAGGGGAAGCAGAGCCATGTCTTCAAATTCCCGCCCATACATCCGCCCGCCCAATCATGAGCCAAGCTCAGCTGCCAATAATGTTTTTTTACCCTGTCACTGATGACAAAAATGAACACTTGATGGTACATCAGCGTGATAAGAAACATTGATCTGACTTGGCGAGTCTCGGCTTTGAGCCTAACATCATGGAGGAGGAGGGGTTCAGGACCTACACTGCAGCCAGCCACCAGGGGGCACCTGGGATGCCTTGGCTCTCACGCGACCCCTCTTTACATACAGTCTGTGGATGAGACGGGGTCATTATTCACGCCGCACACTTCCTGTATGTGAGACACACGACACTTAAAGCGACGCTGAACGAACGTTGGCTGAAACTTTTGGGAAAACGACATTTTTAGACATTGGACAGCCCAAACGTGATGCATTGAATCTGCGGCGTGGTGTCAGGAGTCAAAAGTCATGTGACAGACGCGGCGTTTCAGGTCAGAGTCTCTCTATCTGTTTTTTCGGGTGGCGCGCAGACTCCCTCCCCCTCTCTGATCTTGTCAGGTGGTCTGTTAGCGTCCCCTGTTACTCCTGTTGTTTCATCCTGAGACGCTAACACGCCACAGCGCCGCTAATGACCTGCAAAAACAATAACAAACGCCTGCTTCTCATATGCATATTTAATGGAGACAGCTGAACAAATTACATATTTATGGATTATAAGATCAGAAGGGGAGGGGGGAGGGGGGCACGGTGCCATTAGCCATGCAGACAGGTACAAGGTCCCATCTGCAGCGGCATCTGTACGGCAGGAGAGGCCCCGGGGCCCGGCGGGGCGGGGCAACGCCTGTTACCTCCGACAGAAGTGAAGCACTTTGTTGTTAACAGGATAAAAACAGAGCGTGAACTCTTGTCACATCCTGCTGATCGAGCAGTAGAGCACTTTGTGTACATGGACCAGCACTGTGGGACGTACACGAGCCACGACGACGCTCAGGCCCGCTTCAGATCCACAGAACCCGTGACAACAACGCTTCAGTCAGGCCAGACTGAGCGACTGAACCAAACCGGATCCTGCAGCCGAAGACAGCTCCTAAAGCCTAAAACTCCCCAACAACTGGAGGCCCCCTGCTGGCTGGCTGCAGTAGAGCTCAAACCTCCCCCCACCAGAGCAGGAGTGTAAAGTGGGAGGAAGGAAAACGTTTGACCCCTCGTGGCCCCCACGCCTGTGATGTCATGATCGGAGCGTGAGTGGATGGGGAGAGAGGAGCTCCTGCTGGACTCCTCTGCAGTATTCAGACAGGATTACTGCCGGCCCATTAAAACACGCACAGGCACCGCCCCCTCCCCCTTCCTCGTTTTTTTATATTAATTAAGGTTTCAATTACAGAGCTGTGGCCCTGAGACCTGCCCCCTGTAAATTAAGGGGTAAGAGCCGACGTCACTGGGATCATTAAAAGGCAGGAAATCAGTCAGGCGTCCGTTTGTCCTCTGATCTGACGCCTGTTTCTGGAAGTGGAATTTAGGTGTCTCCTGTGGGTGTAATTCAGCACTCAAAAATCCATCCAAAAACCGGTGACAAATACGTTAACATGCCTAAATGCACCAGAAATGACATAAATTAACTGTAAGTGTTAATTTAGTAAATCTGTAATGAATTAACATTTCTTCTCTAATGTGATTTATTTACTTTTTTGATTACCTCCACCTTATTAATGTATGAGTGTATTCATTTTAACAATTATCTCCCTTTACACCCCTTTCATGATAGTTTCTCTTTATTTGCATCTTTTGTTTATTTCAGTAGATGACTCACATGTGTGTCATGAGGTCAACTTTTTCCATTTTTTCTAGATTTCCTTTGATTTTGGCAGTTTCAGGCCTCCATACGGCAGAACATCTGCGTCTGCTGTGTGGAAATAAAAGCCACGGACGGAGGATTTCAAAACACTTATTTTGCCGCAGATTCTTTGGAAACAAGCTAAACAAGAAACTTGAGGCTTCTGGAACAACGGAAAAAACAGATTCAGCTAATTATTAGCAGCCGATCAGTGTGAGCAGCAGCTGAGCTGAACACGAACAAGATGTGTTTGTAGACGTAAATTACAGACCAGAATATGACTAAACCAACAGAATGGTTGGCACCTCATGTGATGGCACTTTTGCACTGTGGTTCTGTTGCTTCTGCTTCAGTCAGCGCTCCTCACTTCTACCTGCAGAACTACACCCATTTACAGGACGTGATGACGGCGAGCTGGTGGCCTGCTGTCCTGTCTGAGCTCCGCCTTAATAACGCCGCTGCCGGATGAGCAAGCACGGGAAAAAAGACGCTCTGTGATGAGGAACATCTGCTCCGCCTTGTAACGTGCTTACAGCAGCGGCGAGGGAGGGGTCGGCGGATGCCACTGACTTGTTCTGGAGCGCTAACAGCCTTAGTGGGGATAAGGTGGCTGATCCTCCAGTGCTAGGCTCATTATTGTTGGAGGGGATTTGGAGCTGGTTTTTCCTCTCTGCTCGGGGGGGAGTGGGATCACAGACGGGGGGGCGGGGGAGTTTCAGAGTCTCAGAGTTTCAGAGTTCCTCTTCTAATCCTAATCTGAAGTCAAAGTTGCGACATCAGCAGCTGGAGGATGATTCATGATTCATTTATGACGGCGAGAAGAGTGAAGCGGACCTGCCCGATCAGATAAATTAAAAACCGAAGATGATCAGTTCTCTCTATCGGCTGATTTACGCATCATACAGGAAAATAAAAAATTACGCCGCGACCAATTGTTTCACCAACTGAAACTCGTGTCCCGTGTCGGCACAAAGCCGTCCGGTGAAGATCTACAGCAGTTTGTGCTGCTTCTAAAACAGACCAAAGAAGAGTAGAGGAGGAGGGGGAGGAGGGGGAGGAGGGGGAGGAGGGGGAGGAGGGGGAGGAGGGGGAGGAGGGGGAGGAGGGGGAGGAGGAGGAGGAGGAGGAGGAGGTGGTGCAGTTGAGTGGATGCGCAGGACGCGTCCAGCCTCGGCACAGTAAAATTCATGATCATAAAGTGCAGGCCCTTGAATAAGTCAATGGAATAATCTGCTGCATCATGAGATAAGAGGCTGCTGAAAGAGAGGGGGGAGGCCGGGAGACATGCAGTAATAGAGAGGGAGTCGGGGTGGGCTCAGGCTCCTCATTAAGATTCCTGCAGCGCAGTGACTCAGCCCATTTTGGTAATGGAGAGCCCCGGCCACCTAAAGATGGAAATGGCCATTTTTCAACCCCTCCCCCTTCACACACACACACACACACACACGTATATAAATTATCCCGAGCACTTACAAGTGGGGGAGCTGGAGGAGGAACACCGCAAGGTCGTTGTCAACCCTTTGGGACGGCTGCAAACGGAAGTTTCACTGTGAGGAGGAAAACTTTGCTGGTGTTTTCACACTCACCGTTTGAACAGGTCCCCCCTCCTCATGTTTGGTCCCAGCTTCCTGTCCCAGCAGGAAGTACATTATCATTTAAAACACTGAACTTGAGAAAACTCATTAAACACCGGGAAACGTGACGTGGGCTCTGACCACATGTCTGAGATCAAACACCACCGAGAGTTCTGACGGCTTTCAGGCTTTATTGAAGCTAAACTTCTCCTCATAAATCCGTTTGATAGATGAGTGGAAATCAAACGACAACAAGCAGGTTAATCCTGTCGGTGTCCAGCGGACAGAGACGGGAAGAAAAGCTAGAGGACTCACTCCTGAGCCATGTGAGGACAGCAGAGGGACCTCGTGAACAGGTTGAGCATCAGATCAGAGACTCTGAGCAGGATCAGCTCCAGTTCCAGACTCTGTGGGGAGGCGGGGCTAACCTGCATTTCACCGCCTGGACGAGGCTCACGTACACTCACCCGCCTCCCCCGTCCCCAGTGGGAGGGAGGCTGGAGGGGACGTGTGTTGGCGGACTGTTGTGTAATTTGACACCGCGGCGGCGGCTCATTTTCGGGAGGCGCAGGTGAGCTCAGGTAACCGACTGGGAGGAAACTCTGAGCAGACTGTCGCTCAGAGGCTCCTGGAACCTTCTGATTAAACCCGTGACCCCATCTGAGGCCAGGCCATGTCAGCTGACGTGGCCTGGCCTCAGGTGACATCCCCTACCTCAGCTGACAGGTAGGAGAGGGGGAGAAAAGGAAGGAAGTGAGGTCATGAGTTCCATCTTGCAGTCGCTGAGATGTTTTTAGTCTCCAGAAGACAACAACCAGCTGACTTCAGCTCTCAGCTCCTTGCAGATGATCAATGTTTGGTATGGGTATCAAATATTAACCTGCCGGCTCCAGGTTCGCCTGATGAGGCTAAAAAACAAGTTCAACATGCGGTGAGATGAGGAGGAGGAGCCTGTAGAAAACGGCGAGGCGGTTCCTCCGCCGCAGCACTCTCAGGTTAATGGCTTTAAACCAGACGGGATTACTCCTGGATTTTCCTGCTAATCCGCCTCGATGTCTTCACCTGAATCCTGACGTGCTCCTGCTGCAGGCCACGACCGCGGCTCACCTGAAGGCACGTCAGGTCGCCGAACGCAGAGACGAGGACGCCACCAAATTTCACGACCGCCGGGTCCAAACCGAAGGACTGGACCGCTTTTTAAATGATTTTTCTTTAATTTACATTTTTAGTCTCCATTTTGTCATCAGTCAACAGACATTTGTGGTTCAAATTACTGAGATTTTGAGGTCATTGTTAAAGAAACTAAGACTGTCGGGATGCTCATCACTCTCTGTGCTTTTATAGAGAAATAGGAATATTATAATAGGAGTATTTATACTATGACAATATTTTATCTATAATAAAATATAATTCTTCATCAAATCTGATGTCATCAGGCTGAAATGAACATTTCTGTGAATATGACATTAAACCCGGATGAAAACCCGGATGTCTTGGCTAAAGTGTTCTTTCTGGGACGCAAACTAAAGATTTGGCCTCCGACTCCATACTGCTGGCGTTACGCGTGCTGAAATACAGGCTTACAACAGGTGGTGTCCCAAGACAGGCTGTTATTTGCCTGATATTCTTAATGCTGAAATAAAACCCACAAATTAGCGTTTTGCACCGATAAAAATCCAACAGTCTGCTTGCAATGCCGTCATTATATTATGTACGATTGAAAACGTTGTACCAATGAAAAGACACTGCCCACAAAAAATGAGCAAAAACCTCAACAACTACATAGTCCACGGTGAAAATAAGTGTAAGTAGATATTTTGCTCATGTTTCAACATTCACACATCTTTTGGATCAATATGTTGTGTGTGTTTATGTAGTAAAGGTTCAGGAAATACATTTTTTGTTTGTGTTTATGGTTTATGGACTCAGGTGTTAGAAATATGCAGGATTTGACATGAAATTACTCAGAAACGGTTTCCACTCCAAAGTTTACAGGGTCATGCTGTGTGTGTGTGTGTGTGTGTGTTCATCAGCAATCACACCAAATATCTGCAGATCTGAGATCAGTCCGATCTGTCGTGTAGAGGTGTAGCTCGCCTGAGGCCAGACTCTTTCATGCTGTTTGTGTGGATACTGAATCAGTCAGGAGGTTAATCCCTGGCCGGCTTCCTCCATTTTAGCCCAGATGTCCACGCCAGCATCTCCCAGGACGAGCCTCCCGTCTGGCACCGACCTCCGGCTTTCTGACAGAAAGCTCCAGACGGCAAACATCCTGGGCCGAGACACAGCAAGCGACTCACCGGGCTCGAGACGTGTTTATGGACGGTTTAGCTTCGACCGCTCGCTTGTAAGCAGGTTAAGAGATGGCCGAGCAGGAAATGACCACATGGAGCAGAGTCTGCCGGTCTCTGATCAGTTCATTAAACCTGAAGATCTAAATAACACAAAGAGCACCTGGAGGAAAGTTTCCACGGTAACACTTTGTTTACGGCTCCAATGTCTCAATAATTCTGGAGTTTCCTGTGAGGAAAACTGTCGTAAAGTTGTCAGAGTAGATTAATGAGTGGACGATGAATGAAACTCTCCCGTCTTTAACATGACCAGGCTCTTTCACATTAAGTGAAATTTATTATTTATTGTGGTGTTCTTTTTGCTGCCTCTTTAATCTGGTTTTAATTTCATTTGTGATCTCTGAAGTTTACTTATTTTACTGATCACTGATAATTTATTAACATAAATGATCATTTATTGTTCATTCCTGCACAACTTAGGCTTTGCATCTTAGTTTAGCTGCGTGTTTGCGTAGAAGGGGCTAAATAAAGTAAACGTGAAACGTCTCAACGTTTGTCTAAAGTGTTGTTGAGTTGTTCAAAATTATCAAACCAAATGACCAAACTAACATCGATTAACAGGTTTCTGTGATCGTCTCTGTGGTCAATATATTTTGCTGCTTTACGTCCGGCTTCACTGAATTCGATCATTTCCCTCCTCCTGCTGTCGTTTATTTCTTGGTAAAAAATAGTATCAACAGGAGAAAATAAAAAAATGAAGTTGTGGGCGGGTAGACTGGCGGGTCGCCGCTGTCAGTCGCCTCAGCTGACCTTGTTCACACACACACACACACACACACACACTGAGTGGTCAGCACAGCCGAGATATGTGGGACACCAGCAGATAACAAACAACTCTCCTAAAAATATTGATCAGCATACAGAGGAAGAGCCGGCTGGTAGCTCCTCCCTCCCATCAGCCACCTCTCTCTCTTTCTTCCACTTCCTGTCCATGAACGCTGCAGAGTACCTCGTGTGTTCACAAGAATGTTATTGATGAGGCTGAGGGAGGCAGGCAGCCTACCCTCAGCCCACCTCACACACACACCAGCGGAGCCTCGTCCGCGCTCTCATATCTATCTTAAGAGTTGACAATCTTTCGGGGCAATTAAAGCAATCGATACGGTCCTGAGAGGGAAGAGAGCAGCCTCTTATCCCCAGTAATAGCTCTCACTAAATAATGAATACAGCCCACAGCAGCAGCGCACACACACAGACCTTGGTACCAGACCGTGCACACCGACACCTCTGTCGGAGGAGACGAAGACAGACGGGGCCAACACGCTCTGATTCTGGGTCCCGCCGCTCGTCACGGTAACATTAAACTCTGCTGTAGACTCCCGAGAAGGAAGCTGTCATCAGAACAAACGATGAGCTGCAGTGTTAGAAAACATCTCTGATGCTTCTGCGCCTCAAAACCTGATCAGACTACAACTCCCAGGATGCATTTCACTGATGTGCAGCCAATCACGGCCTGATGAGGACGAGCGGATGACACGCTGCCGAGCTCACGCCTCTCAGATGTTCTGACTCTGGATCAGTGTCACAGAGAGGTTGTGAAGCCACCGCAGCCTCAGGACATTCAGTCAATAGAGTCTCATTAACCTGCTGTGACCTCTGCCTGGTTAACACGGCTGCTGCTGCAATCTGATGTGTGCGTGTGCGTGTGCGTGTGCGTCAGTGTGCCGGCCCTGCCGGGCGCGCTGGCCGCGGCGTCCGATTGGACAATGACAGCAGACAGCGGTTCGCTTCCAGCTGAGGACATGACAATTGGCTGGAAGTCAGGACGTCCAGGCGGAAGGAGGGAAACACACATGCTTTCAGAGAAGGCGTTAAAAAGAGCTGAGTCAGCTGGGCGATCCAGGAGGACGCAGATTATCTGACCTGGATTAAGTGGCGCCGGCCCGCTCTGTAACGAGCGGCTGAACACGAGCTGTGGTGTCCTGCAGCCGATCTGTGAAGAGTTCGCAGCCCTGAAGGCAGCAGCCCTGCCTATTAAATATACATCACGTGCTGACTTCAGCACATCTTAACATCTCCTGTAAGTGCAACATCGCAAAAAGCAGAGAAGTTCAACACACTACACGGACAAATGTATGTGGACAGCACACAGAGCTCGGAGGAAGATGTGGGATGTGGCTGCAGGGAATGTTTGTAAATGAGTCCTGTGTGTCCACACACTTTTGGCCATATAGTGTTTGTGTATTCATGTTATGGCTGGCGAGCGTGTCAGCTGTTTCCTGCTCTGTGGGCCGACATGGCTGTCGGCCCGGAGACTCCCTCCCTCTCAGCAGCGACCTTTTCCAGCACTCGTCTTTGTTGTCGTTCTCCGGGCCAAGGCTGCCGCTGGAGCGAGAGTCAGCCCTCGTCTGCCCTCGCACACACGGCTCTCTGAATCCCAAACCAAAACAGAGAAACAACCCAACGGCCAAAGCTGCAGGCTTTTTGCCCTTCTTGGTTTAAATCCCTGTTTAGGCCCTAAGACACTTGTTTTAAGCCACAGCCCACCTCTGACTTTGACTCTGCTGACCTCTGACCTCTGACCTCAGTGTGTTTAAGTGGATCTACAGTGAAACGGTCCCAGCCCACAACTCACGGAGCTCTCTCAGCTGGTTTACCGCACTGTTACACACAGCCCGAGCACACTAACGGCAATAATCATGTTTGTTTGGGGATTCAGTCTGTGAGTTTGCTGTGAAAGTCCTTCTGTAAAGGTGGTGACTTTAGCTTGGATACTAGAGTCCTGTGATGTAACATACAGTAAACAAAATATTATAATCATAAATGATTAATGTGATGCTTTGGTTTGATTAGACGCACGAGCAACTGTTTCACTTTGTAGAACTTTCGAGCTCGTTGGCGTCGTTTTACCGGCGAGTCCAAAGTTTCGACTGTGATCACTTCAGGTTAGTGCGTGTGTGTGATTGGGGGGTTTGGACAGATTGGGGTCGTGGCTATTGCTCCCTTGCAGAGTATTATGGGACTGAACTCTATGCTGCAGCTTATCAACAGGCTGTGGCTATTTTTAACTCTGTCTGTGTCACACACACACTGCAGAGCAGAGAGCTTCGGTGGATCTGAGACTAAAGTCCGTGAAGCCTCATAACAACGTCAGTCGGGTTCACCGGTCATACTGGAGGGACTGGAGGGGTCCACCTGGCAGCCTGGGAATAACACGGACACTAGGCAGATACGGGTTGGCTGTTTACCGAGAGAGAGGAGAAACTTCACACTGTCCGTCGCTCCGTCTCCTCTTCCATCACTGAGGCACTAAATGAAAGCTGCAGCTAAGACGTCTGGTTCCAGTTTGATTAAATTCACCAGATTCTATAGTTTTTACATTGAAATCAAACCATGTTCTACAAAGTTCAACCTCGCTGCAGCCTCAGCAAGAGAGCTCCTCTAAATAGACCTCTGCTCTTTTGACGTCAGTTCATGGTTTGATCAAAGTCGAAACAAGAGTCAAATCGAGTTATCAAAAGCTGACCAGTAAAGGGGCAGTTTCTACGTTTCAGTCAATATTTGTGTTTTAAACATTTAAAAAGTCAACTAACCTTATCAACACAATGGAAGAACTAGTCACTGTGACACTCAAAATGTTTGGAATTCGCTGGCTAACCAACCGGCTGGGAGCTGTCTTTTCTTGTAATACCACATGTTGCCTAAAGAGGCAATAGCGAGTCACTGGTTTCAATCAAGTAGAAGTTAAAGCCTCCAGTTTTCACAAAACCTCCCCCCAACAAAACAACATTCCGCACCGCTCCAATTACCCGCGCCGGGAAAAACCCCACATTCATGAACAAAGATAAGCTGAGAAAACGAGCTCTTGGCGAGTAAAAAGACACAGATTCATGCATCTAAATTTGGCTGATTATCGAAACATTTCTTAACATATCGAAAGACATCAACACCACTTATGTGATGTGATAACATAATACTTTTGATGTGAATGTTTTCTCTTTCTAAAACTGAGCTAGGCTAACCGTAGAAGGTTTTAGATGAGCATTCCCGACGCCTGTAGGTCACATGCTGTTGGACACTGTCAAATTTGCTAAGGTTTTTGATCCATTTAACTTTCACATCGGGGTTGAGCAAGTTCTCGTTAAGAACAACAGCAAGTCAGAAAAGCAGCTAGTGTTAGCATTGGTAGCAAATATTAAGTGATAACAACAGACTATGTGAGAGTTTACACACGAGAACAAATTGACAACATGTCCACAGAGTTAAATTCCACAACACTGTTGCCATGATCTATTTACTTACACAAAAACAAGGCTAAGTTGCTAATAAATGCTATAATGTGCAGCTTTTACTGCACATTATAGCTGCACAGAGCTGCCATCTTGGCTGTGAAGCTCAGGGTTACTATAGTTCCCTCTCATCTGGTATCAGACTTGTATCTTCCAAAGTCAAATGAACGGACCATTACATCTGAGGAGTGGTTGTGGTTGTGGTTGTTACGTGTGTGCAGCTGGGATTGAGTCCTCGGAAGGCGCTGCAGAATTCAGAGGAACTGTCCCGAACATACTCAAACTGTCAAAGCTGAGCCGTGTGAACGCTGCAGAGTTTCATTTCTCTGTTTTATGACCAGGAGGAACAAACAGATCTGAAGTCCAAGTACACTGTGTGTGTCTTTTTCCACCACTGATTTTTCTTTCCAGAGGAAGCAGACAGGCCTCACAGGGAGGAGTGGTCCTGAAGGAATGGAGGAGGGGGCGATGGATTTGGTGAGGGGGGGTGTAATGTTGAAGCGGCGGTGGGCTGATCTCCTGTGATCTCCTTCCTGTGTGGCTGTCAGGGCCCTTTGACCCCCCTGCACCCTTCCCATCCCACCCCACCCTGCCTCGTTATGCCCCAGAGGGCCGCTGCTGCTTCGTTTACACTGCAGGAATGAAGGAAAAGAGGAAAAAGGCAGAAAGGGGAGAGAAGGGAAGGCCGCCGGCCACAAAGACAGACAAACAGACAGTCAGTCAGGCAGACAGACAGACAGACAGTCAGACAGACAGACAGTCAGTCAGGCAGACAGTCAGACAGGCAGTCAGACAGACAGACAGTCAGTCAGACAAACAGACAGTCAGTCAGGCCCCCCCCCCAAAAAGACAGACAAACAGACAGTCAGTCAGGCAGACAGACAGACAGACAGTCAGACAGACAGACAGTCAGTCAGGCAGAAAAACAGACAGTCAGACAAACAGACAGACAGATAGCCAGTCAGACAGACAGTCAGACAGACAAACAGACAGACAGTCAGACAAACAGACAGTCAGTCAGGCAGACAGTCAGACAGACAGTCAGACAGACAGACAGACAGTCAGTCAGACAGACAGACAGACAGACAGACAGACAG
>KV751319.1:21068324-21079236 GCA_001698575.1 Mola mola | reverse complement strand
GTCTCGGTGGACGGCTGGTCACTAACTAGTTCAGAGACGAAGCTCCAAATCTCTTTAAGACCTCAGGAGGAGGGAGGGAAGTGGCTCATCGGGTCGTTTAGGGTGACGGGAAGGGTTCCGCAGGTTGACGGAGGGCTCGTTATCTGCCCACACGCAGATATCCTCCCATTGTGCGGCCGGAGGAGCTTTCGGCGTCTTGATACGAGCCGACACCAGATAAACACGCGACTCGAAAACTCCACCTCAGCTTTGAAGAAGTTGTACTTCTAAAGTTTTACACTTTATTTCCTAGCTCGACACGAGTGACGGCTGTCGTTACAATCACTGAGATTTACACGTGAACACGAAGTCGTGTGATTACACGTCACGTATGGATCAACGTTTTCAGGACCAATATTGATTAGTGATCAAGGAGATGATAACTGAACTTTTAGAGGTTTTGGAGCTACCTCCACTTGAGTGTTTCAATTTATTGCTATTTTTATTTGGAGGTTATCCTATGATCCAGTTTATTTAGTGTTGATAAACCGTCAATCATTTTGGTTTTAAATTTATTCATTTTGTGACAATATAATTTAATAAAGCACGTAAAGTGCTGAATATCTGTTATTATTGTTGTCTACTCTGCTTTATAAACTGCTGAGGAAGACAGAAACATTAAAGTGTATAAAAATATATATATCTAAGGCCGACATGAGAGCTCCACTAAAGTGAGCTAAAACTTCTGGATGGCCCCCTGGTGGCCGGCTGCAGGACAGCTCGCAAACTCCTCCCCCTCCATGTTAGCAGTTTTAAAACTCAAAGTACACAGTGTTTGTTTTTTATCATCGCTTTGGTTTTAATTAGTTATCTGGCGCCACAAAAAGAGGGCGGAGCATCACAATTGACAACTGAGTTCTGTCTCTGATTATTGGTGGGAGTGTGGTATTCCAGTGCAGAGCAGCCGTGTATCCGGCATATTTTCTTCAGTGGGAGGAGGTGGAGAGATAACAGCCATCTTTATTAATATCAATATGTGGCTTCTGACTTCCTGTTTGCTCTGAGCTCGTTCGATCCTCCTGAAGATAGTTAAAAACCCAGCGTGACAAGTGCAGAGTCCAAGTGCTTGTTTGTAAGAGAAACATGAAGGTCCATCAGAGTTCCAGCGGATCGGGAGGATCCGTGTGCTCCGTCGTCCTTCTGCCTCCATCAGTTCGTCCTTCATCCCTGAATCTTGTCAGGAAGTGATCATGACTGCGTCAGCGGCCTGAAGCCACCTCAGCTGGACCGTCTCCTCGCCGCAGAGCCACTAACTTTAATGTAACACTTTATGATTCCATCTCTCTAATTATGTTTAATTGACTTTACTGCCCACATAAATATTATCTCGTCTGTAATAAATGTTAGCATCTTTATTTCGGGGGCAGCCGCGCCTCTAAATCACAGACAAAGTGCCGCAGTCGACCTCCTTCCACATTTTGTTCGCCGCCGGCAAGCAGCCCAGGCCCCGCCCCCACTGCGTGTGTGTGTTTATGCTGGAGGTTAAACGGTCTGATGATAGAGGTCACAACCTCTTCGCACACGTTGAGCGTTCCTGTGATAGTGACACCCGCTGCCGCCGCTCGTAAATCACCGGGGGGGTGACCTTTGACCCACCCTAACTTGTTCCTGAGTGCAATGAATGGAGCTTTCCGCTGCCTGCGTGTGTGTGTGTGTGTGTGTGTGTGTGTGTTCATGGTTGACTGCAGAGTGTGTTAGTTTGAAAAGCTCCACCTGTTCCCTGACGCACACCTGCAGCCACGATTTCCTCACATCAACCAGGTCAGCTGAAAATCATTTTTACACACAAAATTAGTTACAATAAATCCTCACGTTAAAGAGACATTTCAGCCAAATTGAGCTCTGACCTCAAAAGCTGAAGGAGAAGCGAGTCAGAACTGAGCATGTGCAACAACAGAGATGAGGCGTCTCACTGTCTCCTGGATTCTGTCTGATGAGGATCTTTCCTGTTCCCTGTTTTACGACGTGTTTCTGAATGTAACGCAGCTGGAAAACAATGGAACAAGCGCTCACCTCCGGACAGGTGTGAAAAAAACGGTTTACACACGTTCAAAAGCTGCGTCAACATGCACCAAACTGGTTTAGAGTCAGTTTGACATTCAAACTGAGCCCGAACAGAACCATGAAGCCGCTGCGAATGCGAGGAGACGAAAACGTGTGTGTTCTGAATATCTACACGTCAAAGATGAACAACAACAGACAAACGGAGAGTCCAAACACCCCGAGGACGCCTCATCATCGGCGGCTCACCGGAGGAAACTAATTCTGACGTTTCCCTTCGAACTTGGGACTTTTTGTGTGTGCGGTTCCATCGAGCTGTTGCAGCTTCAATAAAAAACGGTTGGTTGCTGGCAGGCCTGCTGCTCTGCAGCCCTTCCCGCAGCCAGCGGTGAGGGGATGGATTTAATTACCGGCTCGGGCCGCCTGACAGACCCCGCCTCCGGCCCGGCCCGGGGTCGGTCTGCCTTCGCCAAGCTTTTAATCATCTGCTCCAGAAAAGCTCCGCTGCTTTAAAAAGACAGGAAGAAACCCGATCCTGCTGCAGGGAGGCGGGCCGTCCCGGACCAAATCCTGATCACACTTCAAACGTGAAACCCACTTTTAGCCTGTTCGTACTCTGAATGAGCCCCTCGCAGTTTGTGATGGCGACGAGACACTAAAAGGTCACTGAGGTGATCTGCCGGCAGCGGCGTCGGAGGCCCGGAGGGAGCTCAGCTGATTTCTGCTCAGTGAAAACACGGCGAGGAGAACGACAGCAGTCTGCGGCCTCGCGCAGGAACTGACTGTAACCAAAGTTTACGGTCGGACGGATGGACGCAGTTTGTGTCTGCTGATGGATCAAACTCCACAACAATAAAATAAAATAAACATCAATCTGCCTCTCATCATTTCAACCCTCAAACGGAAATAACTTTTCTGTCTTCACAAGAGTCTGCGAGCGCCTGCTGACAGACACAACGGAGGTCGGGAACATTTACACACTTGTCACCGGTTTTAACATGATGAAAATCGATGATTTACAGAAAAAACAAGTTTGAGCTCCGTGCCAAGTTTTCAAATGTCTCACGCAGAAACGCACCAATCAGCCAAGTCATTTCCCCGCAAAATCAGCTGGAAATGTTGCTGTATCGTGACATATATTGTTATTGCGACATGATATATCGTAATAATGTGGTAGTATATATTGTAATAAAAGCCCAGGTAAGGGCTGGATGATGGACACAATTTTGTACAATATGTATCGTCTGATGAGAGAAAAATGTCCATCTTCTTATCTTCTTCTAAAATTTATATCGCCACTCTTTCAGAGCAGTCGCCCTCTACGGTCCAAGACTAACCGTTAATTTCATTCACGAAAACCATGATGAAAAATGTTCATCAATGGCAATTTTTTACACGACGAGGACGAGAGACTGGAGAGCTGAAAACAGATCGGTGATAAAACGTGACTAAAGTGTCAGCAGTGGCTAGCGGGCGTCCAAAATGCTGATGCTCCGTCCGTCTGTCAGAATGTGACGGCGTTTGTGGGTCGGTGAACAGGAGAAGGGCTTCAGGACTAACCTTCACTTCCAGCAGCAGCAGTTAAACAGTTCACGTCACACGTTACACATCACCATGTTCTCAAAGGAGCCACGACACCAACACGGCCTGTAGTCAGTCAGTTTACAGAGAGAAACATTTTGACTAAATGTCATGACCAACCTTAACCCGGCCTCAGAGACCAGCTCATGGGCCGTGACTGTGCATATCTAAAACACAATACGCATACCAGCCTGTGAACGTTCCTCCTGCTATCAAACCCCCTCCAACATTGTCTACTGCGGGTTGCGAGCCGAGCTGTACGTCAGTATTCTGTAAATGTGGTAGAAGTGCAGATTCGTTGCGGTTGTGATCCTGAAGCTGCAACCCGGAAGTTGAGGGTTTGCAGTGTAGGTGGTGAAACAGCGACGGACATTAATCCACAGGCTCCCGGCAGTCACCAACTGATTTTTTGTTTACGACTTTTGTCGGCTGAACCAGAATCGAACCCCGGATCCTGGATTCTGACCCCGAGGGCCTCCCGATGCTTCCCTCAGCCAAACAAACCAGACACATCTGAGACATCTGTGCACGAATCCCTCAACTCTCATCCTTTGCCCTCAAACACAAACAGTTGATCGGATCAGGAGGAGCTTCCTGCTGCATTCACTCGCACACTAACCAACCACAGCGCGGCTCAGCATCACACACACACACACACAGACAGGAAGAAGAGGCTGGGACTGACCTGCGTGAACAAAGTAGGCCAGGTAGAGGTCCAGCTCCTTGACCGAAACTCCGATGTGGTGCGGCTGCACGCACAGACTGGGGTTCGAACACTGAGGAGACTTTACCAGCCTCTCCCCGTCAGTACTTTCGAGGGGAATCCCTTTGAATAAAATCACCATGACCAGGTCCAGACGCCACACTTTGTCCGCCTGGCGCAGGCAGTCGATCCTCCTCATCTTGCCCTTCTGGTCGGGGTTGGACAGCACGCAGCACGGCGCCTTCTTCCCCGTCACCGACAGCACGAAGTCCTCCCTGAACTCGGGCCGGATGTCCTTGCGCAGCTTGGCGAGGAGGCGCGACGCCCACTTCTGCTTGACCTCGGGCTTCTCGCTGAGCAGCTCGTCCTTCACGGCGCGCTCCTCCTCCTTGGACATGCGCTTCTCGTGCTTCTTGAAGTACTTCCTCTTGCGGGCCTGCAGGTTGAACCATGTGTAGGCGAAGGCCCGGACGTGGGGCAGCAGGGCTTCGATGAAAGGATGGAATTCATCCTGAGGGACGGGGAGAAAGAGAGAGAGAGAGAGAGAGAGAGAGGCAGTGATTCATCCGTTATTTCATTTAGATTCCACACTATCGTGTCCGTCGGAACGTTTCCTCTGAGGTGTCTGCTGGGATGTTCGGATCTCTGGGAGTTTGGAATGAGTGATTAACGGCACACAAAAATTCAATAATCAGCTGGTTAATGACACTTTGTCTGCAGCAGCTTTCACCTTCTGTCTCGCCTCACAGAGAAACCTGGATCTGAGGTGGTCTGAAGGGGTCTGAGGGGGTTGGTTGTGGGTTGTGGTCTGTGTTGGTCTGTGTTGGTCTGTGGTGGTCTTAGGGGGTCTGTGGGAGTCTGAAGGGGTCACACTACCAGCCAGCGTCAGCGGCACCTCTGTGCTGGTTCCTGACCTCGTGGACGACTGCAGGTAAATTAAAGGAGCGTCACATGGTTGGACGCGTGTCGCCTGCCCCAGAACACAAAACCACCACGCAAATGTTTTTCAGAGGGAAGAAAGAGGAGCAGAAACACCATTGAGACACGTTCTAACAACACTCAGCCCAGTTGCAGCTAATTATCTCCACAGCTGTGTTCAGCAGCTCTGTTTGCAGTATTTTGTAGATTTCTGGGTTTCTCGTTAGTTTAATGTTCTTTTGCATTCTTCAATTTGTTGTGTAATTCGTATTTTCCGGAGGTGTGACACAGGTACAGGACCATGATGCACCTGGGTCGGCCAGCGGTTTGCGTGTTGGTGTCCTGAGAAAATAGGATCGATGATGAACTTTGTGATTTTTGGTCGTTTGTTTGAAAACACAAATAAACTCATGTGACCTGATTTTTTTTGTGTGCGCAGAATTCATAGAGTGTTTTTGTGAATCTTTACTCTTCAGTCAAACTGATGCTGCGGTGACGAATCAAAGGAGAGCAAATAAACGCATCAGTAAAGGTCTGAACACTGCGGCCCTGTTTCACGGTCAGAGACAGAAAACGTTTCTTATTTGGATAAAAGTCCTCAGAGGGGAACTGAGCGGGGCGGACTGAGGGGGAGGGGCCTGTTTGGACATAAAAACACTCACCTATTCATAGATCAGAGAGGCTCACAAACATCTTGATACGTGCACATAGATAACAGACACACACACACTCGCTGCGTTGGAGTTTAAATACTATTAGGACACAAATGTTTTCTTGTTCTTGATAACTGAGGAGCAAAAACAGAAAAACTGATTAACTTCAGAAAGAAAGAAAATTCTGGAAGTTTTTCAACACAAATCACAAAATCCTCAAGTTTCCCACAACAAAGCAGAATATTTTTCATTTCATTAAACTCTTTTATTTATGTCACACTGAGGCTGAAACAGACAGTCAGAGGGGTGTTTCTCTATTGTTACTTGTTGTTTAGTGTTGAAAATGTGCCGTTATAAGAAACACGATAACTGGAGCCAGAGGAGGACGTTTCACCGGATAATCAGGCAAATATGAATAAAAACAGACCAGTGTGTGATTAGGGTAAATTACATTAATAATATTCTTTTTGTTTTTATTTGAATGCAAAAGACAAGGACAACTATTTTCCTTATTGTTTGATTTCCTAACATGTTCCTGATTAATCGGTGAATTGTTTAGTAAAACATACAGTTAGAACCAGCGTGAGCGGTGCCGCCATGTTTCCGCCGGACGTTTGGCCCATTTTTCGCTGCCCTCACGCTTCAGAAACCTCACCACTAGATGGCACCAAATCCGATGCACTGGATTTATTATTACAACCTGCGGGGTAAATTTACAGATGGTCTGTGGGTAATGGTGGTATTAATTTATCTTCCTCTGCCTGTTAGCACTGAAGACAGAAATCTTCACAAACACACTGTCTCTTTGTGATTAAATTACAGCGTTTGTTAGGAACTATCTTCAGCAGCGGATTAATCCACGTTTCCTCAGAGGCTCACTGATGTGTTTTTGGCCCAGAGGAAGAAGATAAATCAGGTCTCGTCATAAAATGTAAAATATCGTCGAGTGCTTCACACGGGTTTCATGTTTAAAACAATCTTTCTGGTTCAACTCGCAGTTCTGGGAGAAATATTTAAAAAACACAGGAAGCTGAGGAGGAGTTCTTGCAGCTGTGTTGTCAGAAAACCTTCTCTGAGATTTAAACCCTCAGCTCTGAGGAGGAAACTATATCTACAGGCTGTGCATTAGAGCGCCAGCTGCATTGCTTTTTTTTATGTAACATTGTTCACCCTCCCTCGTCAAGGGGCCTGAATACAGCACATTGTTTCTTCCTGGAGACGGTCCAGGCGAGCCGGTTTGTCTCCAAAAGCGCCTCGAGCTGCTGTGCAGCCAACCTGCAGCCGCTTCCCGAGCTCTGAAATCTCACTCCTGCACGGCCGAGAAGGCCGCCTTTTGTTTCGTTGTGTGGCGAGCGAGATGTGTTGCTGTTTGTGTGCGTCCTCAGGCACTTATTAGGACGACGAGCGGCTGCTGGACGGTGTTCAGTCTACACACACACACACACACACACACATTCCACAGTGGATCTGCAGCTCTGCAGCTCTGGATGTTCGTTGGAGCCACATACCAACATTCCTCACAGCCCAGTGCAGCGTTTCAGCTTCCTGACCCGCTCACACACCGTCCTCTGCCGCCGTTTCCTCCGCCGCCTGTTTTCACACTCTGCCTGTCGGCCGCAAATCCCGCTTAACCAGTCGCTTCGTCTCACATTCGGCCTTAAAAACGTGCTTTTCTGCCAGCGGGCTGAGATAATCCCTCTGGTTCTCAGCTTCCCTCCACTCACGAATGTTTTCTGCAATAAAATGATCCTGAAAGGACTCGAGAACAAACGGGCTGATTAATAGGGAAACACGGCCTTTTCCATGTCATTTTTACCTCTCACAATTCATCAGCTGGTGGCTAGGTGACAACGTGCAGTTTGCTGCGTGCTGCACACATGTTTATTCGAAATTCAAACTGGAAAAATTGACTAAAACAAAAGGAAACTTTGCTTTTAGGGCCTGGAAATCAGGATTTTCAGAATAAGATCTGATCTGTCTTGTTATTATTATACCTGTAATCATCTGTTTTTTGTGCATATTATAAGAGACTAAAAGCTACATCAGTTGAATTATTTGAGCCCTGCAAACAAAAATCCATCTACACGACTCTTAAACTGTGCAGCGAGAAGATATTCAACATCTCTGCTGTTTTGCCAGGATTTTAGGAATTTCTTCAAAATGGCGCCAGTGTCTCGAAATAAGTCCGAAACTGTTCATAGGCGAAAATATTGATGAAATTGTGTTTGAAGCGTGAAATTATCTCAGCCCTGAGGCATGTTTGCAGCGTGTTCTTCCCTCACTGTCTCTGCTTTCGATTTGAGACAATCCCGCTTGTTCCCAGCACACTTTCTCTTGTTCCTGGAATTTACTTGCGCTCCGTGATTTGTCTCAGCCTGAAACCTGGAACAGTGTCCAGAAAAAATTCAGGTGAGAGTTTTTATTAAAAGCAGGTGACTGGCAGCGCTGAATAAAAGCCGCCTGGTTCAAAGGTGGTGAAGACGTTTCTGAGGCGGCCGCCCCCCCCGGGGCCCTTTCTTCCTCTCTTCTGGAGGTCATTCTTTCTCTCTTTCAGCGTTTTCCCTGCGAGGGAATCAGGGTTAGTGAACTGGCGAGCAGGACGGAGGCTGCGTTCACGTTCCCCCTCTGGACCTCGGTGACCGATGTAACGGGCTCCAAATGAGAGGCCTGTAACGACGACCCGCTGAATAACAGTCATTTAGGGGAGCGATAATCCTCCCTGCCTCCCTCCCCGTCTATTCACACCCACGCCGACACACCGAGGGAATTATCGGCGTGTAACTCGGAGTCGCCGCCGAGGCCCGACGGTCCCCGATGGAGGAGGAGGAGGGTGGCGGCGTCAACGACGCGGCGAGGAGCGACACAAGCTGTAGTCAGACAAGTGGGCAAACAGAGACACTCGGACTCAGCCAAAGTACAGAAATCATCTGAGGAGGAGTCAGCCAGAGGGTCCCGTCCCCTCAGAACAATCTGCAAAAACCATCCGCTAACACAGCAGCCCACCGTCACTTCAACTCCTCCGACGTTAAACAAACGGGCCCAACGTGCAGTACGGAGACGACAAATATCAAAATCCACAGATTCAATTTGGACGAGAAGCTCCTGCGATGATTCGAACGCTCCTGTTCGTAATTTATTTAACGTTTCATCGTCTTTAGCAGCTGGTGCTGCCTTCCGGCTTCCACAAGGCAACACACGCGTCTTCTTGTTGTCTAAGTTTAATCTGAGTTGGTTGGCAACAATCATAGCAAATTTGAGTAGCTGCGATAAATAAGTTCATCTTTAACAAAAATAAAGTTCTGATTAAAACTGCTTGGTGCCCCCTGCTGGCGACGCTGACCTCACTGACTCACATTTCATTTCATTTATTCAGCGGGAATTTTACTTCCAAAACTGTTCATTTGTGTCTTTAAATCAGGAAACATGAGTTTCACTTAAACAAGGTTCATCACAATATATATTTATTTTTTGATATTTTCAGACAAATTTGCCAGTTTTTCGTGATTTATTAAATTTGGGTTCTTTGATACCAAACAAAACAAACAGAAAAAAAAAAGCAGTGTTCTTATGTTTGAGGATAAACACACGCGCTCTGTTCAGCAGCAAAAATATCTGAAATATCAGAAATTCATTTTTAAATCAGCAAAATTCAAATGGGGAAAAATTGTCTCCAGCACACCAGCAGACATATCTGCTCAGATTTTCCCCCTCGGTGTGAGAGCAGGATTTGTGAAACCGACAGTCACTCTGTGATTATTGGTTTTGCTGGCCGACAATCAGCTGAACGCTCGTGTTCGTTGCTGCAGCTTCAGTCTTTGAGCCTTCAAACGCGTCTCAAAAACAGGCGCAAGCTGGAACCGCAAAATCAGGCTGCCGAATCATTTCTGTGCATCTGCCAAAAAATTCTGTGATTTCAACACGGATAAGCAGATCGATAAAGCCCCCGAATTAAATTAACGTTCTAAATCAACATCAGTGAATTATTTTGTTCCTGGGTTATAAAAGCAAAATTATTTGAGTAATAAATTAGAAAATATTACATACATTAAAATACATTTAAATAATTAAAATGATTGTTTGTCTGATAATTAAATTGTTGTAATAAAAATCAGTTTTAAATGTGAGTTGTGTTTAAACGCAACTGTGTTAATTTCAGGAGATTACAAGGATAATTCCTACAAGAGGAAGCTCAGACCTCCATGAGGTCACACCCCAAAAATAAAGCTCTTAATTCCTAATTTAACCTCTGACACTGCGGAGGATCAAATTGTTTATTATTCAAGAGAAAATTGGGTCACATTAAAAATATTTAAAATTAACTGAAGCGGAGATAAATCACGAGTGTGAAAAATATGTTGTTTGGCTGCAGGTCTGCTGTCACCTCAGCTCACCTCTGACACACACACACACACACACATTTGTGTCAGGCCTGCAGAGCGGCCTGATCGACAGGAAGGAAGCAATAAATAATCAAATTCGCTTTGATTTGACAGAGCAGAATCAACGTGTTCAATAACACCACCGACACACACACACACACACACACTGAGCCACAAACCGTCACGGCTGTGAAAAAGAGACTTTAAAGCTGCAGCTGCAAACTTTGGGCAGCTGAAAGAAATCAGAAAAAAGCGCAAAGTTCGCGCTACAAAATTAAAGCTGTGTCCAAATCACGGCATTTAAACTTCAGATGGGGGGACACGGAGACCTGCTGCAGGAACACGACTACACCCACAAAGTGGCAGCGGGAGACGCGGCGGCTCGACAGGCCGAGGGAGGGAGCGGAGGACGTGTCGCTCGTGTGAAATAATGGAATCAAACAAGTTTGGAAGCGCCGTCCGCCATGTGCGGCGGCTGCAGGAGGAGCGTTTGGAGTCCCCGGAGCTCGGAGCGCAGACAGCCGCCTCACACACACACACACACACACACACACACAAGAGCGGGGAAAAGTTTGAAACACTCACCTGTGTCAGACATAGCGGAGAATACATATCTGTCGGATCTACCTTGGACCTGG
>KV751319.1:20995074-21019200 GCA_001698575.1 Mola mola | reverse complement strand
ATGATGAATGAAGACATTCATTGACAACGGTCACTGTAGGAGATCCCAACATGAGGCCGGATGGAGCACTGAAAGACAAACCAGACGCTGGGAGGAGGACACAGAGGACAACGTGGGGATAGAACCTGTGATTCCTCCACCGAGTTCATTATATGGCATCACTGACGTGTGACTTATGATCCATAACCTATACAAACCAAATGTCTGACATTTTGAAATGTAATATAATATGCAAGTTGAAGCAAATGTTAGCTAATAGAGGCCATCAGAATGATGCATTTTTATTTACAGTATGTGAACTTTACATTAAAAGACCTCTGAATTTTAAATACAATAATTAATCTTAATATTAAATATTCAAATTTGTAGGGTAACTTAAACCTTAAAGCCATATAGGCTACACACCAGATTCTGTGTGGATTATTTTACTGATCGAGATTCCTAAACATCAAACATGTTTGAACGTAGCAGACCGGGAAGAGTAAACAAACTGCACTCACAAGAAGAAGAAGAAGAAGAAGAAGAAGAAGAAGAAATCCGCCCGGAGCCCCACAGGGCACTCAAGGTAGGGGCGTGGTCAGAAGTTGTGACGTCGTTGCACAGAAGGGGTGTGGTCTCCTTATCTGTTTGGCGCGTTTGGAGGAGCATAATGCTAAAAACCGGTTGTTTACAAAATCAGTTGTGGAAGTCAGTTTTCACGGGAACGTCATCCCGTAATCTCCTCACACACGTAAATGTCGTTGTTTTGTAGCTTCTGATTTGTTGTTTTTTCATGAGCAGGCCGGAATGTGCCACAACACGTCCCGTCGCCTCCACACTCATGATTCATGGGAATGTTTCCGCATTCTAAGATGGCCGACCTGAGCTCGGACCATCTCGTGCGGGCGTCACGGCCGACTGCAGGCTGCGATCCGTGAATGCCACCGGCCGTCCGTTTACTTCTCAGGGACACGTCGCCCCCGTCCCGCCTGCTTTAACTGCTGTTTAGCATAATTAATGTGATTGGCCCACGGGGAGCCAGCCTGCTGCCACTGGGAATCACATCGCCGCCCTAACCCGTTTAACCGCTCACGAGGACAAACACAGGGGGGAGACGGAGCGGACGCATGCACGCTCGTTCAGTTCACGTCCAGGGATTCGCCTCCTGACTCCAAATCTCATCCTCGCTTTTTCATTTTGGCCCTGGAGATCAAAACACTGAAGCATTTCACATCTCTTTTAAATTCAAAACCTCATCCTGTGAAATCTCGAGTTGTCTGCTGACACGCTGTGTATAGTGCGTTAATGTGTAGAATTACCCATAGTGCTGTGTGCTCGCCAGCGTGGGGGTGCGCTGCCACACAGTGGACTCCCCCCCGGCCTGCAGGCCCTCAGATGCCGGTCTTCATCTTCACGGTCAATCAAGTGTTCAGATGTTCATATGTAAAGATGCCAGAGTTCAGGTTTGAGTTTGACACATCTGATGCGTTTATTTCAAACACACAAGTGAATTTAACTTTCATTGTGTTTTTGAATACTTTATTAAAACTAAACACCTACGGTATCTAATATCTATACAGCACATTAAACCTACTCGAATGAGTTCTCTGACTCTGGATCCACGTGGAAACGACCTAATCACACCTGTATGATATTAGACACAGATGAAACCATCGTCTCAAACGTAGGGAGATGAGCTGTGCTGTGAATCTGGGCTCAGATCAGCTGGAGAGCTGCAGCAATGAATTCTAACTGGGTCTGCTCCTCCTCACAAACATCAACGCTCCACACTTTTCAGGTCTTTTCCATTCATGGCCGCCGTGGGAAGACGGCGCGGCGCAAACATATGTTGACCAACCCCCCCCCCCCCAGCAGATGTCCGACTCCAGGCTCCAACACGCAGGGTCAGGATCTCCTGCTGCTGCGAAGATCCCGACCTCAGCCGCCTCCTTTGCCGTCAGCACACACCCCCTTCCAGTCTTCTCACTCCTCTAAGGAGATGAACGATCGCGGAATAACATCCACATTTGCAGGATCCTTAATCTTCACAGATTCTTTGCTCACCGTAAAACACAAATGTCCCATAATTGATCGAAAGACAGGTCGGAAACCTCAGAATTCCTACATGTAACGACAACACTGAACCCACCTGCAGTTTTACCATCCATCCATCCATCTACTACACCCACGGCAACGCTTCCTGCTCACTGTCGTCCCTTCTTCTTAACAAGATAAAAAGGTTCTTTTTTTTACAATACTGAGTTCTGATCAAAGGACCAAAGAAACCAACAAATCACCCAAATCATCTTTCCCACTGCCTGATTTAGAAACAGGAACATATATAATGAGTTCCTCTACGGGAACACAATGAATTGGTCATTTAGTGTTGTGTGGATGCCCCTTTTCTATCATTTTAGTTTGTGTTTTACATCATTTACACGACTTCTTATTAGTCTGTTTTGGAGTTGAGTTGTGTCATTGAGTTGTGACATTTTTCTCAGAAAAAAATGAAAATTCTGAGGCAGAATTTGGTGAAAAAGGCCCAGTATTTTTCTTAAGATGCTCCTCTAATCATCTTCCACAGTTTCCACATTGAAAAGAAAAGAAACTACCTGAAATCGCCAAGAACACTGTGCACATAAAACAGCATTTTATCTGGATTTGGAAGCTTAAACAGACTGAACGAGCTCTGAGGGGGAAATGCCTTTTTTCCCGACCATGAAGAAGAGAGATTAAAAGAAGTGGAGCAGGAGGAACACGCGGCGACGAGGGCTGCTGAAGTGTCGCCATCTGCAGCCTGCTGGCCCGCTCTTGGCACCGTGTCCGTCAGCCTTTCCTGTTCCCAGCAAGCGCAGATTAACAGACAAGCCGAGCTGTCTGGCAGCCTGGACCCCGCATCCCCCCTCCAGAGACAGAATTATCCCACCCCTCTGCAGGCCCCGATACCCCCAACAAAACAGCTTTTCACACCCAAACACCCAGAGGACGGAGGCACCGTCCTAATAACGCCGCAGCGTCTCGTCCCTGCTGCCAGAGAGCTCCATCGTTATCTGTCCTCTCCTGCTGCTGGCGAGCCTGTCACCTCTCCAGAGCCCCAACTCTTCGGCTGCGGCGGCGGCGGCCGAGGGGGCGGTGGACTGAGAAGAAAGCTCGGCTGCGTCCTCGGGTCAGAGGGCAGGGAAGGCCGGTCAGGAGCTGGCTGTGGTCTTCATTACAGCCTGGCACTGCTCCCCCACCTCTGAAACCTGATGTTGTAGCTGTTGTGACATCAGCCAGGTTTCCCCCGCCAGCGTGAGGCCGCATGATCATATTCAGAGAGAAAAACACGGTCCGCAACCTTACTGTCCACCGCTCGGCACGACGAACACACTGCAGTCACAGGATGTGACGGTGACCGTTTGGAAATGAAACCAGGGATCAGACGGCAAAAGAGAAAAATAATAAAAACTGACATGAGAATTCAAATTAAATTTCAGCGATTAAGGTCAGAATTCTGAGATAAAAGATGGAATTCAGATTTCAGAGTTTTAAGTTGGAGCTGATTAACGGTCGGTGGAAGCTCAATAAGCTGCTGGTCAGCTTGATGTTGAAGAATACATCATTTATTTGTTATATTTTGTGTTACTAACCTGAATCTGACCGTGAAAATAAATGTAGTTCAGTAAAAACAATATTTCCCTTTGAAAGGCTGATAGCAGTTAATAAAACACAAGTTTGGGGATCACAAAGAGCAGAGAAACCGGACGTCTGTTCTTCGACTGATCGGACGTGTTTCCATGCTGTGACGCTTCCTCCAAACTCCCGAAACACGAGTCTGCTTGTGGAGGGAAACATGTGATGCTGAAATAAAGTCCCCAAACTGGAGTAGCAGTCCACACAGACTTTTAAATATTCATGTGAACATATTTTCATAATCTCATTATGTTCTCCTCACCGTTCTAACTCAGATGGACAGTTTCTGGTCACACTGTGGTGCATGAAACCCAGAGTGCTGCTGCTCAGCATCACAAAGCTGGGAGGAAACAGAAAATATGTCCAGCGTTAATGTTAAACAATTCCTGGCTGCCGGGCGGACCTGCGCTAACATATTTAAATTGGATCTGGAGTGGAGCCACGGGTGCTTGTTTCTAAAATGAGCCCTGCAGGTTCCTGAGAGGTTCCAGCCTCTGCAGCTTCCGGTCAAGTACTTCCCAAAATGTAAAACGGGATGTAAATCGCTCCATATTTGAGCACTTAGAGGCAGCGATGCTCGGTGGAATCCTGCCTGCGGGGTCGACCGTGCGTGCGAGAGTCATCGGTCATCGCCTGCGACGAGCACCACCTGCTCGCCGGGGACCACGATTAGCACCCCATGCTAACTGCTGTGACAGGGGGAGGAGGGGCGTCCTGCCAGGCCACAGGGCTGATTAGTGTAGATTAATAGCAGTTAATATCATCTGGGACCTCCTCAACACTCACTCATTAAGAAGTGCTTTTAATTACCGTCATTAGCCCGAGTTTGTCTTCTTGTAAACAGCCCAGTTTGTTTCTTGTCCTCGAGCAGCACGAAGGGAAAACTCTTCACACGTGATGTTAGAGAGGCTTCAGAGATTTTAACAAGCAGAAACTGTGAGTTTACTTTATTTCCAATGGTTCTCCGTGTAAATAAACAGAATACGTTCACAGTCGCTCTCGTCCGCACCTCAGAGCCTCCCCATAAAGCACAAAAACCAAACTCATGGTCCCTGCTGAGCCTTCCAAACATCTTTACTCTGAACAAAATTCGCAGCAACTCTCGGTTTACATACAACACTGATGTATGAGGTTGTTCTTAAAGCCTCTGCGAGTGATGGGATCCGGTTCCGGCACAGTTTCTGCTAAAGTCTGCCTGAAACAAAAGCCAACGATTTCCTGAGATGTGATTTCTGACCTCTTTGTGAATATTAGCCAGAATATTGGCCAGATATTGTTGGCACCTGGTTAGCCACACGGTGAGTGTTAGCATTCGACTCTGGCCAAACCGAGGCCACTGTAAGAACTCCAGCTGGAGCTAAACTGGTCTGGTTACCCTGACAGAGGCACCGGGTCTCACTGTAAATGAATTACTGCGATAGTAACAAACCAACCACGGATGATGACGAACCATCGCCACAACCAGAGCAAACACACGGCAGCAGCCCAACTCATGTTCTGGTGGAAACTATGGCAGCTGCGTCGGCAGTTAATGCCCCTGTGCTCACACATTACGTTGCTCCTCTGGGGGCGTTTCGGCTCTCAGCCAGTTGAAGTAAATGAGGAAACAACAAATTTGGATTTGTGTCCATCCAGCACCAGGCTGGTACAGGCCCACAACCTGAAGCTCGGAATCCTGCAACTAAACAACTCATACTAACGATCTAACTGCAATAAAACGGCATTCGGTGATACTGAGCCACTGAGCCAACCGGCACAGAGGGAATTCCTTCACCACCACAGAGCTATGTCATACACCTCCTCTGTGTCCTGCAGGGAGCTTTGGTTGTTCTGTGGAATGAACAGCAGTCTAAATGGGGGTTAGAGGGAAACAATCTGATAGCAGATGGTGTCATTTCTCTTTGGCTGTTATTTCATAATGAAAATTTAAGATAAAAATGTTCCTTTCTGAGATTAAATTATCCTTTTTTTGACTGGTTACTGGTGGTGTGTTCGACTAATGAGAGTCCAGCTGTCAACTTGGTTTTAAATGCAACGGCAGGGTGACAGGACATGGTCTTCTGACTGATTTGTACTTTGTTTGGCAGAAAATGGAGAGCGTCGATCCATCTTTTTTCATCAGGCGCTAAGTGTTGCATAACATCCCAGATCTTCTGGAATAAAATAAACTCAGCCACACCTCAACATACCAAAAAAACTATAATGGGGAGCCCAAAAATCTCAACATCACGTTACATAGATACACAGAGTCCAACTGGAATCAGCGGGCCACCAGCACGTCTCCACATTTGTGTTCATCCGTCATTATTCACCTTCTATGATGAGCTTCGGCTCTCTGTCACGCACCTCTTTGACTCCGTCTCAGGGTTCCTGCTGCTGCCGCTCTGCTCGGACAGCCTCGGGTTTGAGACGATCTTGTGTGGCTCTCAGAGCACCACAGCAGCAGAGTCTTTGTTCTTCCAGCCCCCTGTTGCTCATTTGACTTGACAGCTGCTGGATAATAAGTGTTTAAACGAGATAATTAATGAGAGCTGTCAAACAAGCACAGTCAGCTCTATTAGGGCCTCCTCCTGCTAATGCTGGTCCACAACACCCAGTCCAGTCCAGAAACAGCAGGAAATACACCGACAACGGAGTGTTTGTCTACTTCGGCTTCTACTGATAACATCTTACGGTTTATATTTCATTTATTGATCAGTGTACGACTGTGTTGAAAAGTAGTCCAAGTACAGAAGCTTGAGGGTCGCCACACGATGCTCTTTGAGATGAAGGACCACTGAAATAAAGAAAGATGGCCAAAGTATCTTCACCTCCTCCCAGTGTTGAGAAACGAAGCCAAAATATCCCGTACGAGGTGACATCATTTTGAGTCTGTGCAGTTGTGAGGTCACGCCCCTTCAGCTGCCTGGCTCAGTCACAAGCAGGACTCAGCTGTCAATCACCATGTTTGTGCACCTTTTTATGGCCTCATATAACTAACCACAAGCGCTCTAGAGTGTAAACCTGTCCCTCGCCAGCGTGGCCTCTCAGCCGATGTTAAAACATCCTACAGAAAATCTGCGGTTCCACATCCTGACCTGGATCTTTCCCAGAATGGAAACACTTGTTCAACTTTTCCTAAGAATCCATGCTTGACTTCTTGAGTGACCCTGTTACAGAGAGATAAACAAACCAAAACATAACCTATTCGGTGGATGGTAATTAAATCCAAACTGATCCGGAAAACAAACACTTGAGCATTTATCAGCGACCATCTTTGCTGTGATACCAGGTTGAAATACTCGATATAGCTTCAATTTGATGAGTCACAAATGCTGATGTGAAAGAAGCCTTGACGCTAAATGTTAGGTTAATTAGTTTACTTTTAATATAGCGCCCCCACCTGGTCACACAGTGAGATGCTGCAGCCTGGAGTGGCCAAACGTTTAGTACAGACAAAGTGAGTAAATATTCTCTGTATAATCACTGTAGAAAATATCCAGAAGGCAAAACTATTTTTCTTTATTATACAAAAGTAGACAAAAGCAAAGTTTAAAATATAAGTTTGAATTTAGCAGAATTTAAAAGAATTTGAGTGCTGATAGTAACACCGAGGTGCCAGCGAGAAGTACTTTTGTTTCTGTGAATCCTCCGTACGTCCTCTTAGTTTTCTTTTATGGGCAACATCTCGTGTGGTTTGTTCTCGCGGTAGCAGCGGGGCAGCAGAGATGCTACAGAGGCTCCTGAGGGGCCCCTGTGGCCCCCCGCTGGGAGAGACAACGCCATTGGTCACGCTTCCAAATGTTTCTATTGATGGGCGAGAAACATGCTGGACGGCGCTCCTGAAAGAGGATCCTCCCAAACGCAGCCGGAGCCAAAACTCAATCAGGCTGCGAGTGGCAGCGGGCGGTGTGGGTTCTGTTGGCAGAAGAACGTCTCGTGCTGCGAAAATGATTCGGCCCTGGCAGCGCGAGCATGAATTATTGAAGGATTAGTGATGATGATGATGATGATGGCCAAGCGCTCGTGTTTGCTCCTTCACCTCCTGGCCGTGCACGGACACAGCAGATGCTTTCATGTGATTTTTCTGGAAGCGACTGTGATGGTAATAAAGCGGTGACATCACCTTTACAGCTGGACAAACCGGTACTGATTACTGGTTCTCGTTCAGGTCTCCCAGTTTGTTTACTGGCAGGATTGTCTGAAACCAGATAATGACTTCAGCCATTATGTCATATAATGACCCGTTATTAACGAGCGGACCGGTAGACTGTCGGCCCACACAGGCTTCATTTTGGCACCTGTTTCTGGGGTTTATTCCAGCTTTTATGCTGCTTCTTTTTCCAGCAGGATCACAGATCAGCTGAGTCCATGAAGAATCGTAATGTGAGCTAACGTCTAACGTCTAACGCTAGCAAGCTGAAGACCTCTGAAGAACACAGCTCATTCGAGGGTTTGACGAGCTGAGGGTAACAATCGGCCGTTTCCTCAGATATCCTCAGAAATATGCAGAATATTCCCAACTTTTGCCTTGTCTGGTTTATATTTGATCTAGTTGTTTTAGCATTATTTGCATTTTCAAATGGTTAATGGACACATTTTTTTTTTTTTTTTTTAACCCAGGTGCTTCTTCCTGAAGTTTTAGGCTCTAAATCTTCACAAAAAGCATCTTTTAAAAAAATAAATATGTAAAGAGGGCAGCACAGTGGTGCAGTGGTTAGCACTGTCGCCTCACAGCAAGAAGGTCCTGGGTTCGATTCCCGGGTCAGGACGTTTCTGTGTGGAGTTTGCATGTTCTCCCTGTGTCTGCGTGGGTTTTCTCCGGGTTCTCCGGCTTCCTCGCACATTCCAAAAATATGCAAAACTGGGGGTTAGTAGGTTAATTGGTCACTCTAAAATTGCCTGCAGGTGTGGATGGTTGTTTGTCTCTATATGTCAGCCCTGCGATGAACTGGCGACTTGTCCAGGGTGACCCCGCCTTCGCCCCAAGATGCTGAGATAGGCTCCAGCCCCGCGACCCCTAACGGGATAAGTGGTAGAAAATGGAATGGAATATGTAAAGTATTTGCTGCAGTATGGAGGGATTTGATTTGATCACTCAATTTTTTTCCCACCACTAACTGTGCTTAAATATTCTACTTCACAAATCCGTTTGTCTGAACGCTGATCAAAGTCGCCTCCCTTCCAGGAACTGACTGCTGCTGTCTCCAGTCACTGAGTGGCTGATGGGATCTGCTCCACGTCAGCAGACACTTCAGGAACACTCTGAGATCATTAGTCTTGACTTTCCCAACACAATTACATTGTTTAGTTCTTCCCAGTGACAGCACTCCATACTGGAGTAATTTCAAATAAAGATGTAATTTGTCAAATTTTAAAACCTAAAACTTTAGGAAATATGGCTCAAGTTAAAAAGGACATTGACTCAGCACCTCCTCTGCTCCTCTTCAGCAGGCTGCTCGAAAAGGGGTCCGACCTCAGACCCGACCGAACGCAGAGCAGAGCAGAGGAGCTCTGGGAACACTGGGAACACTGGGAACACTGGGAACACTGGGCAGTGGAGGGGAAGGAAGCTCCAGCCACACTGGAACAGGGGAGGAGGAGGAGGAGGAAGGTGACGGGGTGATGTAGAGGAGGTTGGTTCAGTGTCGGAGTATTAAAAGTGTCAGAAAATCAGAAGGTTCATTCAGGAACATGAACGTCAGCGTTCGGGGCCGGAAGGCAGCCGTTTCGTTTGATGTTGTGTATGTTGACTTGATGTTTCTGTCTTCAGAACTGAGTCTCGTTACAGCAGCGACGGGGGGTAAACGGGGCGAATACACAACTGTAAGCCAGGATGTGGATCCTGTTTTCCGGTGCTCCCCAGATGTCCTCCGGCTGCTCTGACGGCTGCCGTCTCACCTGGAAGGCAGAGTGAACTCTTACTGGAGCCGCTAAAATAAAATCATCAAATCATAAAACCGTCCAAAAGCAAACAAATCCAAACGACGGGAGAAGCTCAGTCCATGAAAAACACGCAGCGGTCCACAAACAGACAAGTAACTAAACTGCAGGCGGGAGGATCGATGCTCATCTGGTGTTTATTTCTTTAAAAAATATCCTTACTGTAGCATTTTATGTTGTTTGTATTTTGATTAATATTGTTCACATAGTTTTATTTATTTTCATTGTATTTTTGTAAATTACAGTTTACCTTTTTATTCATTTGTTAGTACAAACATTTGTATTTAATTGCACTCATATTTGCTGTTTGAAAAAAAAAAATCACATCACATCATGGACAGATTCCAGTCAACAACGTAAACACCAGCAGTTTGGCACAAACGGCTTCATGTAAACAGAAGTGACATCACACAGAGGAGAAACCAGCAGAGCGACGATACGAGCCAGAACCTGGTTCTCCCGTCCACACACAAACACTGTGAAGGAGTTTCACTGAACGTGATAGGCAATGAAACACTACAAATTAAAAACAAATATCAACAATGAAGACTAGAATTTCAATACTTAATGAAAAACATTAAACAATAAAACTTGAAAATGAAACAGGAAATTAACAAAAAACAACACAAGTTCGTTGAAAAACAGGGAAACATAAATACATGAAACACATAATAATCAAAATCATACAAAAAACTGTACTGTAAATCCAGAACATGAGTCAGTGGAAACCTTTGGAAAACAGCCCTCAAACCAACCAGCTTGTTCGTACAAATTCTGGTATTTTTAAACCGAAAGTTTTCGGCTGTAAAATGATTCAGTCACATCTTCATTATGGAGTTCAGTCACCAGGCTGGACAGTGTAACAGAACAGGTCAAATCGCCTCTAAGTCAAACTCATCCAACCCGCCAGACAAATCTCCTTCCCAGAGGGCAGCAGAAAACAGCGCCCCCTTCAGGAAAGGCGTTTCATGCACACGTCAGGGACAGGAAACGTGATTATGTCCATCCTGTTGGCTTGTTTAACCTTGTCGAGTTCATCAGTCCTACTGACCAAACTCCATATTGGAGTAAATTTTAAAAATAAAATGTATTTTGTGAAATTTTAGAGGTTAAACGACCAGGAAACAGGTTGAAAAACACCAGAGTCGAGGCTGCTGTCCCAACATATGAATGTGAGGAGGAGGAAGGTTCTCAGTCGTCTGTTTAACATGGAGTTTAAAGCGTTTTGGTCCTGATCTGAGGTCTCATCAGGACCTGGGCCGGCCGGGAGGACAGTGGTGGTGGGAAGAAAGCAGATGTTCTCACTGGAGCTCTCCAGCAGGCCCTACTGAATGGGAAGTCGGCGGACCCTCGGCCTGTTGTGTGTGAGTCCATTCTCCCAAACGAAGCGTGACCGGCCAAATGGATCTCAGCTGCTGGTTGGTAACTCGGAGCCAGCTGGCACCATGAACGTGTGTGAGGAGCTCCAGGTAAAAGCAGCGATTGATTATTATATTGGCAGACATCCTGATTCGATCTGGATCAATTTCAAACATGGACAAAACTGGAAACTGTTGGGTGGATTTTTTCCCACACGTTTTGAACGTCACTGCAGCGACGTTTTTACACAGTTAATCGTTGGATTATAATTCATATAGACGTACACGCAGCGTTTGATGGTTGATATTTGCGTCGATTAGCACCTCAGAATATATTGATCACGTAGTCTGACCCGTTTCTCCGCTCAAAAATAAGGTCCGTGCGTCTCAGTGAAGCGTTTGCACCAGTGTTGTAGTAGAAAATTCACGTGTTCATTTGACCATACAAGTCCATATGTTCCTGTGTGTGTTTTCCGCCTCTCCGGCAGATCAGCTCAAAATAGTGAATGAATAAATGAAAGGTGTTTGGGGCCGTTTTAGCTGAGTTGCCCATTCAAGTGAGAAGAGCAACCAGGCCCGCTGGCAGCATCTGGACCCCACCCCCCCGTCACAGATGCATTATAGATGTGCTGGTTGTGCCACCGGGCCTCGGAGAACAGAGCGGAGGGGCCTCGGCTGGGACGTGAAGACGGTCCTTCGCTCTCAGACCTGTGAGTCTCCAGGTGGGTTTCCATGAACCCATTTTTAAGCACATTTTTACATTTGCACATAAAAAACATGGATAATAAACTTTGAAAAAATCCTGAAATGTCTCATAAACATGTTTACGCTTGAAGGAGGTGGAAAAGTTGGATATAATGGAAACAGATGAGTCGAATCAAGGATGATGTTTAGTGATCAGGTGACTTAAACGTCCCCCAGCTGAGCCGTTTTCCTCTGCAGGAGAGAAGAAAAGCTCATATCTGTGGTGAACCGGCCTGTTTTATTGGGTTCTCTCTCCTCTTCCTCTACGTTCAGTTAGCTCTTCTCTCCTTCCTCTGTGGTAAAGGAAGTTTGCCACCTGCTGGCTGTCCGATGAACTGACTCCTAATATTCGCATGACGTTAGTGGATGGAAACGCACATAAATGCGCATTTAGACTCATTTTCAATAAATCAATAAGTCGATCAATCTTCCGTGGTGGAATGTACCTTTGCTCATGTACCGTTTTTAACTACACTGACGTAAAAACCTGATTCTGAGTTTCAGTAACGTGTTGAATAAGGTTGAATGATTGATTAATTGTCACAACACTGTCAGTCTTAAAAATGATTTCTAAAAGCATTTTGATCGGCTGTAAACAGAACTGTTCCACATATTTACCTGTTACCAGGTAGGACACAGGTCCGATTGGCTGCTGAAGTGACAGAAACACAAAGATCCTGTCGCTGTGCAGCTTCTAACGCCATCAGCACTGTTTTCATCTTCTCATCAGCCATACGGAGCCGCATCTTCACGCCGTGTTCCTGTCTGTGGTCGTCTCTCTGTCGTGGTCACTTCTCGACACGGTTTGGTGTCTCCTGGACCCGTGGACCAGATTTGGACCAAATGTCCCTATTAGTTTGGACGAGGCTTCACCTTTTGGGATGGTATGTCCCTGGGCTTGGTTGTAACTATGGAAACATTCATCCTGCCGTGCAGAACAGATGAATGAACATTTCACAGGAAGGTGTTTACAATCATTTCCTGGTTATGATGACGCTCAGAATTCTTCCAGGGCAAAGTGGCCAGAGAAGCTCATCATTTCTGTTTGTTTCAGTTTTCCCCACCGATCAAAAGAAACAAATGTTTGCTGGGTTTCTGTAAAGTGTCATCAGGTTCTAAGAAAGACGGACGTCTCTACAGCTGATGTGTCCGAAACTGAGCAGCTCATCAACACTGTCTGATGATGGACAGTTTGATGTGGGATGAACTGTCCCTTTAACTGTTCTCATAGAACTGTTTGTGTCTGAAATGACATTAAAAGAATCCTATGAAAAGAGGATTTAAGATTTGACAGCACAGATTGTTTCTGCTCTGCTGTAGGTTTGTTCCCAGCTGATTCTAAACTCTCATCGTCAGCTGGTCGTCGTCCGTTGTCAGTCTGTTCCGTTTGTCTGAGGATGAAACGGCCGCAGGCTCATCAAGATCGACCCCACTGCCAATGAGCTGGAATTTCATCAACCAGCAAGTAAAACTCACTGTGTGTGTGTATGTGTGTGTGTGTGTGTGTGTGTGTGTGTGTGTGTGTGTCCTCGCTGTCATATGAGGTTTCACCAGCAGGAGGAGCTCTGCTCATAATGCTGCAGGGCCTCTCTCTCACACACACACACACACACACACACACACACACACACACACACACACACACACACACAGCAGTATGGATATGTTTGCTTATATTTGAAAATTTAAACTTTTTTCTTTAAAATGTCTTTTACATTTACATTTAAATCACAATTTAAATTCAAATGATATTTTAATTAAAGTGGCAAAATAACCAAACAAACAGAGTGAAAATGACATTAAATTAGTATACAGTTACTGACAACGCTTTTTTCATAAAAGCAAAAAATATACCATGAAAAAGTAAAGAATGTGATTAGAATCATGAAATAAGTCATGAAATCTTCTTAGAAATGATGAGCATATATGAGACAAACCCGAAATATTTTTGATATATTTGAACGAACACTCTAAAACAGTTTTGGTCACTGTAAATATATGAAATGAATCTTTTAAGACAATAATAATAATAAGTTCTGATAATTAATAACAAAGATTTCATCGTTTCATCATGAGGTTCAACTGAAAAGACTGAATATTGTTGAGTGAAGAATTAGAAAATTATTTCCATACAAAATCTGATTGTTTTTATTGTTTAACAAAAAAAAATGGCAGTATTAGGAGCAGTTTTCATGTCTCTGGAATGACACTTTATGATTTTACTTTGTTGATTCTCAGCTGTCGGTGGATTAAATGTCCTTTTTTTAGCAGAACTCCTGAAGTGATCAAGAGGCTCATTTTATTTGTAATTCTTTTAATTGAATCTAGTAATTTTTTGATGGAAAATGTTGATTTTAGTTTCTGACAGCTGCTCCTGATGATAAAAATCTTTCGCAATAAGCCTTTTTATTCTTGTTTCTATATTCTAATCTCCAACAAAATGTTGATTTTTGGCTGTGATTTCCTGTAGAAGGCTGAAGAGTGGAGCACATAGATTCTCCTTTTCCTCAGTTCGCGGTCATGAAGACGTGTTTCTGATGAACTCGCCACCAGTAATTGATTAAATTAACAACCACATTAACATAATCCAGTGTTTTTATACTGTCCTCTGTGGGCGAGCGAGGCCCAGAGCTAACCCCCCGCCCTCTCTCTCTGACATCCGTCCGTCTGTCAGTCAGGCCGTCCGCCCTGTCACTCTCCATCAGTCTCCTTGGCGGCGGGATGCTGCTGGTAACCCGCGGTGATGGGAGGCCACTCTAATATGTAAAGCAGGCCGTCTGGACGCGGGCCGAGCTGTCAGCCGTCCCGGCTGCCTGTGGCTGCGAGGGAGGCCGCCGCTCGGGTCAACCCAAATCTATGCTAATTTGACATTTCCAAACTCATTTGCATATGTATGCATCAAAGTTTTTTTCCCTTCCTGTAATCTCGCCTTTATATTTCTAACCTCCTTCCGTCTGATGCTGCTAGGAAGAGCACGAAAACTGGCTGCAAACTCTCACATTCCTCTGGACCCTGAACGGCAACCGCCGCCGCCACCGTCTGACTCTTTTATATAATTTAAACAGAGTGAAACTTGGACATCAGGACACAAGATTTAAATAAAACCTATAGAAAGCAGATGAATTCATGTAAAGCCTTAATGTTGATGTTTTCATCACATTTTTATTTTAAACGTGGTCCAACACTCAAAAGAGATCCTGTGTTCTCACCGTGACACATGACTGGTTTAATTAAATTTACACAAATCAAGCAACTAAAAAAGAAAACCTTTGAAGATTTCTGGAAAGATCTATTTAGTCAGAATCTAGTGTGTTAGTTTCGTTAATTAATTATTTCCAACCAAATTCTAAAACTCAGGAGAGTAACAGAATGAGTAACAGAATACCATCATCTGCATATAAAATTAACTGACATGAAAGTTTCATAAGAGGAAGCCAAAACATTCGGAACCGACAAACTCAAAACCCAAAGTACATGTTAAACATGTACAGCCTGTTTGGGAAGGCAGAGAGCAGCTTGTTGTTTCTAATCCCCCTTTCACACTGGCCAGAAATCCCACTGTGCTGCTGCCTTACAGTGACCTTTGACCCCCAACGTTTCCCCAGTTCACCGTCCAGTCCAAATGTAAGTTTGCACCAAATTTGACAAAAATCCCTCAGTGCACTGCCGTGATTTTGAGCTCACAGGGAGCATGACCTTTGACCTTTGACCTCCAAAATCATATTAGTTCATCCTTGAGACAGAGTGGACATTTGTGCATGTGACTGGACGGACGGCCTGAAAACGTGAGGCAGGAGCACTCAGAGAGCACATACCTCTACCACGGCCCAAAATTCTCCATATTCCCTAAGAGCTTTTTCCTGAGCCAACGATATCTTCGCTGAAACTTGAGAGAAAATCTACCTGGAGTGAAGGGATTTTTCCTTAATCACCTCTTGTGTCCTCGACCTTTGACCTTTAAATTTTGACATGTGATATGTGCCATAAAGTAGAAGCTAATTGGTTGAATTTTAGTCAAATGTTAACAAATGTTTTCCTGGCCTTGACCTTTGAACTATGAAGCCCAAGATGTATTCCGTTGAAGTAACAGCCAATAGGAGCTCATCTCGTATAGAACATCCACATTTTTTCAAATTTTTTCCTCAGAACTCAGGTGTGTGAAATGACTTGTTTTGCGTTTTAGCCTGTGAAAATGTGTCATGTGTTCTGCAGTCAGTTCGTCCGTTCCGTGCTGCCGATGAGCGCCGATCTGCCCGGGGATTTGAATATGACCTGAAAACATTCCGACGATGTTGGTCGTAACCTCGGTGACTCAGAGCTGCATAATGAGCTGAACGGTCGGAGAAGGGGGGGGGGGCTTTAATCCTGCGCGCTCGACGTGTTCGACCTCAGCGCTGATTAGAAACACGATCACGGCTCCTTCGCCGCGTCTCTGTGACATTCAGCCGCACGCCGCCTGGAGCCGACCGCCACATCAGCATGTTCGCATCCATTAAGATGAGCTGGGGGATTCAGGGTGTCAGAGCACCTCACCCTCTGCGCACCCTCCTCGGAGGAGGAGCCTGTCTCTAGAAATATGAGGGGCTACATCGCCTCTACAGGCACAAAGGGTATTACAAGACGGGGCTAGCTGGTTAGCATGCTAAATTCAGCTGACCTTTTATTATATTATAACATTCTTTATGGCAATATGGGAAATCAGTTAATGAATTTTGGGTGATTTTGCAAACATTTACATCATAAAGGGTCATTCAGTAAAAGTACACAATAGAATCGTTAGTTTGTTTGATTGTTAGCTGGATTACGTAAAAACCGGATGGATTTCAGTGAAACGGAAATGAGCCGAGGAGGAGCAGGGGCAGATCCACTCATTAGAACTGAAGGGGACTTGGCAGATCTCTCTGAGGGCTTCTAGTTTTTCTTTATCATGTTTCCTGTTAAACAGGAAATCACGCTGCTGATTTAACAATAACACAACAGATTCACCAGGGATGTGAATGTGCTGCTGTGTTTGAGCAGCCAAACTGTCCTCATGAGTTGTTTTCACACCTTGATGATCCTGTTCACACACACACACATACACACGCACACACACACTCACACACTCACACACGCTCACGCTGCTGTTGGCGGCTGCAGTGTGTCTGGACGGACGGGTCACCCAGCGGCTCCGGCGTTGGCTCGGCTCGCCGTCTGCGTGCGTGTTGGCAGGTCACATCCACCTCTCCTGGCTGCAGATCACACACCTAGATGTTGGATGGGAGGTGAAGGTGGAGGGGGATGGTGGGGAAGGGAAGCCCACGTCCCCCAACACCTCGAACACACACGCAGGCCTGATGTCAGCTGGCTGTGAAACACGGAGGCCGACCGCTCACTGTGATTAAGAACCAACTGGGCTCCGGCCAGCGGACTGGAGCCCGGCCATACTGCTCCGTCCTGCTGCTCCACCAGCCAACATCCTCCTCCTCCTGAGGACGAGTCCACACTGCATCTCCTCGCCATGTTTCACACCGCCAACACAAGCTTCGGCTGCCACCACCTGCATCTGAGGGTGACCACGAGCTGTTCAGGTCGAGTGTGTGTGTGTGTGTGTGTGTGTGTGTGTGCGTGTGCGCGTGTGCGTGCGTGTGTGTGTGCGTCTTCACGTCTGTCAGGTTGTGATGAGGAACAAACCTCTTTGAGTTCCCTGATGGGCATCAGTGTCCACCTGCTCCTCTCTGTCATCTGACTCCACCTCCACCTTCACCTCCACTTTCACCTCCACCTACACCTTCACATCCAGCTCCACCTCCTGCTCCAAACTCCCAACACCAACGGCAGCGGGCCAAAATAAGGGCTGTCCTTCGAAGTGAGATTAGGGATGCTGAGGAGAGAGTCGGGGTTGTCAGGGTCTTCATCACCGTGGTAACTGACAACAGAACCAGAGGCTGAACTACGAAACAAGTTCAACATATCCAGACTTTCTTTGTTCCCATAAAAAGGGGGGTTTTGTTCCACACAAAATGAACCCATCACGTGTCATCTTCATTCATCATCAACAGGTTGTTTTAATGGAGAGCTGTGACATTGAACACATGAACTCACAACTCAAACTGAATATTATCTGTGATAAATGCCAGTAGAAGAATCAGTTTATCAGTTTATAAGCAGCGTTCTCTGAACTGCAGCAGCATCAGTAGAAACAGAAAACATCCAAATGTTTGACAGCGGCTGAGCTTTCATCCTTCCATTAGTGGGTGTGAAATTAGTCTTAGTCTTAATCTGATCTGAAAAAAGAGGAAAATGTTTTTCTGTATCACCAACATTTATGTTACGGTGTGAAAAACGTAAGATGCGTATTTGCACTGCAGGAGGTAATCAGACCCACCGCCCCTCCTCCGGTCGCATGACTGGACTTTCTGACTGGAATTTCACACCCACTAATGGAAGGATGAAAGCTCAGCCGCTGTCAAACATTTGGATGTTTTCTGTTTCTACTGATGCTGCTGCAGTTCAGAGAACGCTGCTTATAAACTGATAAACTGATTCTTCTACTGGCATTTATCACAGATAATATTCAGTTTGAGTTGTGAGTTCATGTGTTCAATGTCACAGCTCTCCATGTAATGTACGGTTCTGCAGCTCTGTAGCCTGTAGAACATATTTCTTCTACCCTGCATCTATATCTTACACAGAAATATCATCAGGGAGAGAAGTAATGAAAAGGGAAATGCTATTAGAACATAAAACGTTAAAGTTTGCTACAACACACTCTTGTCCCATTGGACATGAGATTGAAGTTAGTGGTGGAATATAAACGTGATGAGTCTTCACCATCATCATTCCATCATTATCTGAATCTCAGCATTAGCCAAACTTTGATGAATAAAGATTGATAATTTAGACACACCCCATCAGTCAAAGACAAGTTTGGCTACAATATTACAATTTGTCAATCTCTAACGTCATCTGTCTACGATCACTAGGGGGCAGTGTAACTTGAACGTCACCTAAAATACTGCTATTTTTGTAGAAAAACCATCTCTTATCCTAAAAATTAATGCAGGGCAGAAATCTGATCATCATTAGATCATCTCAGATCTTCACCAACTGAGAAAAAGATGGCTTCCTGTTCAAAGCTGAAACGCTCCAAAGAGCACGCACACACACACACACACACACACACACACACACACACACAGAGGACAGGACTCTGGCTGATGATGCATGAAGTTCGGACTGCAGCCAGCTCATCTCCAGCCTCTGACGCCTAATATGAAGCTACTGCTCGCCTGCTGCTTCACTGACCGCGCTCCGTGGAACACATGACATTCAGCACGCCGCCGCGCTGCCTCAGCCAGCTCAGAGGCTCCGCTCTTTTCATCCGTCCGTCCCTCCGTCCATCCATCCATCCATCCATCCATCCATCCATCCATCCTTCATCCTTCCATCCATCCATCCATCCGTCCATCTGTCAATCTGTCCGTCCATCCATCCATCCATCCATCCTTCCATCCTTCCATCCGTCCATCCTTCCATCCTTTCATTCATCCATCCGTCCATCCATCCTTCCATCCTTCCATTCATCCTCCCATCTGTCAATCCATCCGTCCGCCCATCCTTCCATCCTTTCATTCATCCATCCGTCCATCCATCCGTCCATCCATCCATCCGTCCATTCATCCGTCCATCCATCCATCCGTCTGTCAATACGTCCGTCCATCCTTCCATTCTTCCATTCATCCATCCGTCCATCCTTCCATCCTTTCATTCATCCATCCATCCATCCTTCCATCCTTCCATTCATCCATCCATTGAGCCATCCATTCATCCTCCCATCTGTCAATCCATCCGTCCGCCCATCCTTCCATCCTTTCATTCATCCATCCGTCCATCCGTCCATCCATCTGTCCGTCCATCCTTCCATCCATCCGTCCATCCATCCTTCCATCCTTTCATTCATCCATCCGTCCATCCGTCCATCCATCTGTCCGTCCATCCTTCCATCCATCCGTCCATCCATCCTTCCATCCTTTCATTCATCCGTCCGTCCATCCATCCGTTTGACTGATCGGCTTCTTTCTGGACAGCTGCTAGTTTCACATCATAGATAAACAACCACAATCATGTAAACACAAACAAACATATGTCATGAACATATCAGTTAGAAACCCACTGCTGTGGCTGTTAGCTTTGTGCTAACGTTGTGTTAGGCGCTGCTGCTGTAATTTAGCATCATTGCTAATCTTACCCAAACACGCATAAAATAACTAACATTATCATACCATCGTACTGTGGTCATTAATATGAACATGGTGACTTCAGCTCAAGTCTCAGGGCCTTTACACACCAGGAGTGACCCAAATAAATGGCATGAAATTGGGAATATTTCAGAGGCACATTTTCACTTTGATTCACATCAGAGATGATGCAATTTTACAAATAAATTATGGCTCATTCCCAGTTTGAGGACTGCATTTTTAGGAGCCCTTACCAAATTGGCCCACTAAAGATTACATTTTGTCATTTGTCACTTGAGTAAGTCTGAGTACACAAAGTGAATTGAGAGTTATTTCATATTGAAAATACCGCTGTTGTCTTGAACTGAACAGGAGAATTAATGTCAGCATGATGTAATTACAATAAGTTTGATTATTGTTTACTAAGGGATAAGTATGATAATCGTATGATAGTTTACTGTAGCTGTATTAGCCTGTTTAGCTCTTTGAATTATTGCCACATGGACATTTTGAGCAGGACAAAATGTCATGGAAAATGGTTGATAAACATTTTTCATTATAGTTTTAGTTAATGTGATAAACAATGCTTAGCCCTGAAGCTTGTGTGTTAGCATTCGGAAACTCCAGCTTTAATTTCTCTGCTGTTCTTCTTCTTAAGTGATATATCTGCCTAGTTTTATAGTCGACTCGTGCAGTGCACCGTGCACTACAAGGGCTTTGCTATGAAGCATTTGATTTATTGATTGCTGGGTTTTTTTTGCATATCAAACAAAACTTCTTTTCAAATTAAAGATCTTTTGAAATTCGTTACTTCTTGCGTACTTCTGTGATCAGCACATAAATTAAAGTAAATGTTTAGAATAAAGTTTGTGTTTTTCCTGTAGTCCCGTCAGTCTGCTGTTTTACCCACACTGACCTGCAGCTGTCCCATTTCAGAGTGTCCTCGAATGCGCCGTCAGGAAGAGGTTTGGAGAGGTGCACTATTGGCACCTGCTGCAGCGTTTGGGTTCCAGTTTGACTTGACATGAGTCCGAGTGCAGGACGGTTTGAGGCCGCACGGACGCCAGTGGTGTCTCCAGTCTGGGAGGTAAGTTTGTTTACTGATATTTTGACACTGCAACCATCAAACGCTCTCTGATTGAAGGTGTCACAGGCACATTCAGCTCAGCTAATCGCTCCAGAAATGTTTTAACTTTCCGTCTGTTGTTCCTCTATTCGGGCCCGAGCACTGACACTGTCATCGTAGGGGTTTTTCTTCTTCTACCCAAAGATTTCACTTTTAGGCAGTTGAACATGCTCAAAAACTCATGAAAGTGCATGTGATATTTCAGTATTTTATTTGTTTTGGGCTCAACATCTCCTGATTCTTCATATTCCTTTAGTACAACTAACACCTCATCTTTAGTATCTAGTTCGTTGGCTGATTTCCCTTCGAGTGGTCTCACCGAGGCTAAAGTTTGATTTTATGCATGTCAGATTCAGATTCTGTGATCTTTGGCTTATTGAAAGGAATGATGTGATTGAAAGTTTGTCTTACATATGAGCATCTTCCAGTGAGTCAAACTGGTACAAAATGTGTCTGTGATGCTCAAACGTAGCTCAAAGAGTCAATAAGAAGCTTTTAACACGTGTTGCTGTGATACACAAGAGGATCAGTGCAGTAAATCTCATCTCATCTGCCCAACAGAGTTCAAGACACGCCTACACCTTTCCTGTATTTTAGGGTCGTAGACAGTAAATGATCCAATCTTGGTGTTTCATCTGATGGCAACTGGACTTCTTGTAGTTTCTTGAAGACGTTTCGCCTCTCATCCAAGAGGCTTCTTCAGTTCTAAATTTCTGGTAGGGAGTAAATGATCACAATTTTGGGGCTACTTGGTTATGTGTTTGAATGTTTCTATAGTTCGACACGTATGTTAGTTGGCCCATTTGGAATGAAAACTTGAAATTTAAATAAAGAAACGCTGTCTTTTGCAATTATATTTATGACTGAATGACTTTAGCCTTGCTGTGCCTTAGAATATAGTGGGGGGAAAAAAAGTGCATTTATGTGTTTCAATCCACTAAAGTTATGAGTAGGAAACTTTCTTTACCACAGAAGAAGAAGAAGGCACAACCTGATGATGCAATTAAAGAGCACAAATAGCTAAACATAAGGAAGAGCACAACGGACGTTTGAAATACTCATGCTCAATGCTTTTCTCATGCTTTTCATCCTCCACCGGTGCTTCTCTCTGGCCGTGGTGTTGGTGACGTTCAAGTCATGTGATTTGTAAATGTCATCCCACCTACTCACAATAAGCGGTAGAAAATGAATGAATGAATGAATGAACGAATGATTATAGCCTGCCTGAAACAATTGGTCATTATAAATTTACAGAATTTTTGCATCTGGATTTTCAACTTTCCTAAAATTCTAGTTTTCAGATAAACTTGAGGTGCTATTAGCCTAATGATTAATTCTTTATTATCTTGTGCTTTTGTTAACTCTGTGCTTATTACAATATGTTTTGTTGCTTCAATCACTTTGAAATACTACATTAAACTGGTTGCAATGGCCCTTTAAAGCCCTCCTGATTACTAAAAGGTACTGAGCGGCTGTAAATTATAACCCACGAGTGAAATCAAGTCTTCTGGAGTCACACAAACATTCCGCTCAACAGTTTGCAGTCACTAAGTAAAAACCTGCATGTTACTTAGGTGAGTTTCCTTGAGCCTGTTTTCAGGAACATTTTTAAATTTGTCCAACTGTGTGAGTCAACTGTAACTCGTCTAAACGATGTGCCTGGTCATTTGTCCATCGACTTACTGAGCAGCATAATAATGCTGATGGAGCGTCTCTATGAAAAGGTCAAGATAAGTGGCCACCACATTATAAAGCTTGTCAGTGTGGTTTACAAGGACTTGTGTAATTGGACGGACAGCCCAGAGATGGTCTTGCAGAAACCATGTTTTTACGAAGATGTGTCTGAGAGTCTGAGGAGGCTTCTGGTGACTCCACAGGAGACAAGCTGCATCTTCAGGTTCCTCATATCTGTTCGCTGGACCATTTCATTCAATCATCCTCGCTGTGTTGGTGGGGGTTTACCACAATAGCTGTGGTTTCCTCCCAAATTTCAATGTCAAAAAATAGATCTAAAAAATAACAACAAATCACAAACTTATAGAAGCCCATTTATGCCATATTGGTAAAAAAAACCTAAAACAATGGATCCTGCAAGTCATATTTATGAGTTACTAATTATGACTAGCAGGATGTATTTATTTTATTTATTGTTTTTACCTATGTGGCAGAAATGGGCTTCCATAGAAACATGACCAAAACTGACTGCTGCTGTCTGGGCGTTGCGGCAGGTCGACGTGAGCTGGTTGGTCCGGTGCAGCAAGTTGCCTTCAGGCCTGCTGGGACACTCGAGTTGTGGCTGTCAGAGACAATCGGCAGGTGTCTCAGGCTTCAGCTACAGGACGCCTTCAGAGAACCACTCACATGATACTCAGTATCATGTGTTGTTTGGTGGTGTGCCCAAGTTATCGTGCTGCATGGCCCACGTGCACGTCTGTGATACTGAAGTGAGACTGTCGGAGCCCCCGGAGGCTCCTGAAGGCTCCTGAGGGCTCCTGAGGGCTCCCGTCAGCTCGCCGTCTCGGTAATGGAACCCGTTCACATGTTAATCAGATCCACGGACTCCATCAGCGTTTTTAGGCTGCTGTGTGTGAGGTTGGTGGGTCGGCGAGGTGAGGAAAGGTCAGAGGTCACCTTTCAGTAACAGAGTTAGAGGAGGAGAGGCCGGCTGTCCCTGCGGCAGTGAACGCGCCGTCGAGCCGCTTCCTCATTTCATGTGGAAAAACCAACTAATTACGTGGAAATATGATAATGTATAACGCTGGGGGAGATGCCGCCCAGCCCCACTCATTACCCAGACTCCCCTGCTCCTTCCTTCTCTCCCTCCCTCCCTCTCTCCCTCTCTCTCTCTCTCTTGGTATTTCTGGCAGGGAGTCTCGCCCTTTCACGACTGGAGAAACATTAGCGGCCAGTCCGGCCTGTTTTGCATCAAAACAACGCCTCATTTGCATAATCTGAGGATGAGCTCCTCCCTCCTTATCGCTGCCAGGGAAGGTCACAGCCCCCCCGTCCACCCTCCCCAAATCCCCCCAGTCCTCCAAGGGAGGTGATCCTTCCTCTTCCTCCTCTTTGATTCTCTCTTCATCATCTCGTTCATCCAGTCGGTCCA
>KV751319.1:20973666-20994976 GCA_001698575.1 Mola mola | reverse complement strand
CCCCCCCCTCCATCACTCCATCCTGTCCTCGGGCGGGAGGGTGTCAGTCACTCAGTGATTCTGACGAATCAGAGCTGACAGCTTCCCACTGCGGCTCCCAGCCTCCACCGGTCACCAGTACGACCCTTTAATGGGACTAATGGGCCCGCTCAGCTCCACTACAACACACCCTGTCGGGGGGCGTCTGCACACGCTGAGTCTCAACTATTAACAGTGTGAGGATAAATTCAGCTTCATCAGCACCAGCAGAGGGCGCTCTCTAAATTTAGGCTCACCTGCGACAGCTGCCAGCTCCGTGAATCATCAGCACACAAAACATCAGAATCGCAGATCAGAGCAATTTTGGGTTCTGCTGGTTGTGAAGGTGCTTTATGTGAGACTCGCCACACGCGTGAAGAAGACGCCGACGCGAAAAAAACGGGAGTCACCGATACAACAAATTAGCTCCACACTGAAATAATATTGGTTTCCAGCAGTGACCCTAAAAGTTTACGATGTGTGTGTGTGTGTGTGTGTGTGTGTGTGCGCACGTTGAGCAGTCACTGATTAGTCTGCAGATTATATAATCCCCCAAAATCTCAGATATTATGGGATGACGCCTCAGAGTTTTCATTTCAGCACGACAATGCAAAAACTATCTGTGACTGGATGTTCATTTTCTGCACACGACCAAGAGATCTGGAGCTACTTAGATTTTCAGCATTTTCTGACATCAGGATTGGCCACCAGGGGGCGTTCTGCCCTGTGTCCATCAGGGCTGTTTGGTGATGGTGATTACTTGTTGACTCGTTTTGTCTTAAATGTCAGAAAATAAGTACCCATCAACATTTCTCCTGTCTGACATCAGGGAAGTTTTAAAGTGAAATTAAAATCAAAATAAAGTTTTGTTAAAAATGACATGTTGATGAACGTCACGGACACCGGCAGACAAAAAGATTCATCATTTAACGAGAGGGAAGCTTTGCTTGTTGAAAGCTTGTGTTCCTCAGTCATCCCTCTGCTTCCTGTCAGTTTGTTGTGTTTGTGTGGAGAAACGTGCTGATTGGCTGTTGGACAGAAGGTGTTTGGCTCCTGCAGTGATGATGGAGGAATATCTCCTGATGAAGACGTCCTCGGCTGGCTGTGGGAGGGAGGGGGGAGGACGGCCGCTGAACGGATGCCACCAAGCTGGCAGCGGCCCACCGCTCTGATTCTCCTGCCAACACACCGCCGTTGGTGGCGAGGCTTCAGTCGCCAGGCTCCAGTCCCGAACTGCTTTAATCTCTCACTCCACCGGTGGCGGTAAAGAGGCTGGGTGGGAACCTCGCCGCCGACAGCTTACCTGATAATTAACCGGCTCAACAAAACCGGCAGATTCTCACTTTCTCAGCCAGCAGAGCGACGGCACACAAAGCTCCGCTCCTGCACATTCATCACCCAGAGAGGCCACGCCTCTCTAGCGGGAGGACAAAATGTCCTCCCATTTCGTGGCCACCAAAGTGGAGAGGAAGATTCTGCTTGTTTCTTTCTGCCTCCGCAGACTGTTCCAGCCTTTAATTATGGGTCAGTGAGGAAGGGAAATTAATTTGCGGCGGTGGAGGAGTGGTGGCGTCAGGCCGACAGGGAGCCCCGGGCCGAGGAGGCGGGCACGGGGCCAAACGCTGCGGCAAAGTCCAAAGTCGCCACGCAAAGGGTAGCAGTCAGAAGTGATCAGAGAGCGCCGGATGGCCGAGTGGAAGTCAATCAGAGCTGCAGCGACGTTTCTGGCACTGACGCCTCCCAAAGAAGCGAAATCCAGAGTGACAGACGTGCCTCAACTTCAGCACAACTTTCTCCACCCGACGGCTCACCGCCGAGGTCACGCAGGGGCGGGGCTTATTCGTTTCTACAAAGTGTTTGTGTGACACTTTAGGAAACGATAACCAGACATCTTTCTTGTTATCTTTCTTTTTCAGCTATTCTCTGAATTTGGTAAATAAACATAACTGCATAAAGAATCAAAGTCGACCACATCTCAATAATCAAAATCATAAAATCTGTACAACAATAATAATCACACAATCTTGAGTTCAAGTTTAAATGGGTTGTAGTTGTATTTAAGTTTAAATTCATGTATTCAACCCAAAAAAATTAATTCAGCCGCAAAACTATCGGAAGTAAGGACTGACAATATTCTAAATTATTTATACATAAAATTATTTAACAGAACCGTAACTCCCACGTCACCAGGTGGATTAGAAACAAAAAGGCAGAGGTGACGTTAGTAACACATATACTGGGACTATCAGGTAGCAGGTCTGGGGGATCCAATAATGCAGAGACACACAGGGAGCTTTCTGAATCAGTAGTCCTTTTAATAATAAAGGTCTAATCAGGAATTCAAATTATGCAAATGTACAGATAAGGATAAGGCAAACTCGGTACTCGGAACACGGAATACAGATCGGCAGAACCCGGTCCTGGTCCTGGTCCTGGTCCAATCTAAGCACACTAAGAGAGAGAGCCTTTTCAGTGGAGGCCCTGAAGGTGTGGAACAGCCTCTTCAGATCAGAGCACAACAATCATTTGAGGACTTTAAACTGTGCTGAAGACCCATCTTTTCTCTTTGGCGTTCAGTCCCAGCAAGGAAGACACTTTGGCTTTTACTTAGTTCATTTTACTTTGATTTTATTGCTGCTTTATTGATTTTACTTGCTTATTTATTTTGTTTATTCATTATTATGTTTAGGGGGGTTTGCTAATATCTTATTTTAATTATTGTGCGGCGCTTTGGTCAACTGAGGTTGTTTAAATATGCTAAATATATAAACTTTGACTTGACTTGAACTGACTGCTCACCTATGATGACGCACATCACTTGATGTCGTTTGTACATGACACAATAATATGATGATAACAGATTCATGAGAATGTAAAACTGTTTTAAATGTGAGTTAAAAGGCAGCTCCTCGTCAAAGATAACATCCAGGTTTGTAACAGTGGTGCTGGAGGCCAAGGTAATTCCATCCAGATTAACTATGTTTTTGGAGGTGAGCTTTAACGACTTCCTGCGTTTCTCCATCAATCCCGTCCCTCCTGCGCTACAGTAGAGGTTCAGTTTAAAGCCCAGAGCAACACCTTCCTGATACGCTGCAGCACACGAACTGGGTGTAGTCTGATTTATTCACCTTGATGGAGTCCTCTTGCTTCAACAAAGAGCTTCGCTTTGCCCTCACGCTGATCCCCGCTCGCTGTCTCCCGACACACTGCCGTGGGAACTCCCAGGAAACCTCATCTGGCCTTTTCCGCCCTTTTGCCCCCATGTGATGTCTGCCGTGGCCCGTGGTGTGGCTGGGGAAGCATATGTCTAGTGGCCCTGCATGTGCTTCCTAATCAGGTGTAAAATGGGGCCGTGGCCACTTTGCCAGGGGCCACGGCAGCGTCCACGTCTGTCCCTTCCAGCCCGGCACGCCGGGGGACGGCCTCTGTGTCTCGAACGGGGAGCGGGAGCGAGCAGATTGGAGGGACTTAGGCCATTTCATGCCGTCGTGCACAGAGAGCAGATGCACCGTCCCCAAACAGGATTTCATGCTACCAGCTCGGAGAAGGCAGCGGGGAGGGGGGAGGCGAGGTGACAGGAGTGCCGGTGGCCCGGGGGGGTTCCGGTGGGGAGGGAGTTAGCGGCGAGTTATGGTGGCTTTAGACATGTGGAACCGCGGGAGGCTCGGAGGGAGAGGAGGTTTGTTTAGAACTGATTCTCTGGCTCATTTCATCAAATTTGTGTTGTGATGAGCTGATATGACGAGCTCCGTCAGCAAACAGGAAGTAGAGAATGGAGGAGAAAATCTGTGTCAAAAACACGCGGCTGATTGGCTGTAGGTGTCTCCTCTGTGTTAGCAGACACTAGCAGACATTTCAAGAGTGGTCAGTGGAGAAAATGTGATTTATTTCCAATGTTTCTGTCTCAGGTTTCATTTTAAAAAAAGAAACAACTTTCAACACCAGATTTTCGGCAAAATATATCAATAATTTTGATCTTTTAATTATTACTCTGTAACGAGAATCATCCTTTGCTCTCTCACCTTTAATTATTCTATACAATGATGATTTGTGTTGAGAGAGAGAGAGAGAGAGAGAGATTTCAATTTTGAAATTTTGTTCTGATAAGCTCAATATACTGTATATCTTGATGTTAATACTTTTGTATTTTTTCTTTTTTCCATAGAAAACATGCTTTATGTTTGGATTGAAAGCAGAAAATAATGATAATAATGATCATTATACATAAAAGAGTAATTGTAATGTATTAAGGACAGATTATTGAATTAATAAATGAGTTTCTTCCCTGTGGTGTATTGATTTACCACATATTTGTTGAATGCTAACTATGTTTATTTAAGCTTTAGGATCTATGTTTTGTGGATCTATGTGGACACAGGCAAGTTCAAGGTGTAGCGCGCATGCGCATTGTTCAATGCTAAGGAATGGCTCAGTAAAGTAACTAACGGCATGTTGGTATCCCTCTCGTTAATATGCAACGTTCCCTCTCTGCTCATTTAATCTAATTCCTTTCCAGCCTCTCGTGTTGTCTCCATCCTGTTTGTGTTTTCACGGCCCATTAAAAGCCGTCCTGACAAACCTGGTCTAACAGCAGTTGGACGCTTGCTGAAACTTTTGTCCCACTGGGCAGCGTTCCACCGCCCAGCATCGTCTCGGCCGCCGCGCTCGGACTCCTGTTCATCTGCCGCTCCTGTTAGGCAGGAAACAAAGCTGACAAAAGTTTGGCTCAGCTGTACGCTCATGTACGTGGGCCCGCAGGACACCGTCGCTGGATCCTCTGGTGGAGTCGTGTCTCTGAGGAGCCACCGACCCCCACGCTGCGACTCGGGGTCAGTCACTGCAGGCTCGGTCCAACGCCTTCAGCCAAATGGACGGCTGCCTGTCCTGCTGCACGCACACACTCACAAACTTCCTGTTTTCTCCTGTATGGGCCTGTTGCCCAACACCACCTTTGGGTCCAATTACCAAGTTGTTTCCACCAGTTGGACCAGTAGCTGGTTTCCCTCGGTAAAGTTACTAATGATTTCGGGCTCGCGACCGTTCGTCTCCCAATCTGTCTGCTGACCTTGCCCTTCTGTCTCTCTGGCATGTGCACGGAGACAGGAAGCCCCCCGTCCTGGCAACCGGGCGGCCACCGGGAAGGACGCCATGTTTTACCCCGCCGGTGTTCGCAGCACAGACCCCAGCCACCGCCTCGCGGTGCCTTCAGGCGCTAAGAGAAACTTGTTATTTCCAAGTGACGATGGGAGGGGAGAAAAAAACATGTGTTAGAGAAAGTATTTGAATCAAACAACAACACGCAGTCATGTAACATAGTTAATCTGGATGGCATTGCCTTGGCCTCCAGCACCACTGTCAGAAACCTGGGTGTTATCTTTGACCAGGAGCTGTCTTTTAAATCACATGTTAAACAGATTTCAAGGACCGCCTTCTGTCACCTCCGTAACATTGCTAAAATCCAGCACATCCTGTCTCAACAAGATGCAGAAAAACTAGTTCATGCGTTTGTTACTTCCAGGCTGGACTACCGTAATTCTTTATTTTCAGGTTGCCCTAACAAAATTTTAAAAACTCTTCAGTTAATCCAAAATGCAGCAGCACGTGTACTGACCAGAACTAATATCAGAGACCATATTTCCCCCATACTGGCTTCTCTGCACTGGCTCCCAGTTAAATTCAGAATAGAATTTAAAATCCTTGTTCTCACCTACAAAGCTATTCATGGTCAGTCACCATCTTATCTTGAACAGCTCATAGTACCCTATCGCCCATCCAGAACCTTACGCTCCCAGGATGCAGGGTTATTGGTGATCCCAAGAATTTCCAAAAGTAGAATGGGAGGCAGAGCTTTCAGCTATCAAGCTCCTCTCCTGTGGAACTATCTTCCAGTCTTGGTACGGGAGGCAGACACACTCTCTGATTTTAAGAGTAGGCTTAAAACCTTCCTTTTTGATAAAGCTTATAGTTAAGGCTGGCCTATCTAGCCCTTAGTTATGCTGCTATAGGCTTAGGTTGCTGGGGGAACACTCCATGATTCACTGAGCTTTCTTCTCTCCCCCCTCTGACTCCGACTCCTTCTCTGCTCCTGTAAATGTCCATATCCTTACACTAACTTTACTTCTTCCCCGGAGTCGTTGTGCTTTACCATCCTGCAGGTTTTTCTAGGTCGCGGTGGGAGGTGCTGCTGTGGTCCTGCCTGATGCCCCCTGGCCACATTAGGAAAGGAGATCCTGTGACTTGGATCCTGTGACTTGGATCCTAGGCTGGATTTCCAAGTGCAAATCGGGACCCACAGATCACAATGGCTTCTGGATCCATAGACTACACCTGCTTCTGGACCACTACACTTCACATATCCCTGGATTTACAGATTCTACATACTCTTGGACTCAGCAACACCCAGATCTTGCTACATGGAGTACAATGACTCCTGGACCAACAGAGTCCACCTGCGTCTGGATCACTAGACTTTCCATACATCCGGACTCATAGAATCCACAGACTCTGGGACTCATGGATGTTTTATACATTCTAAATGAATTGTTATTATCATGTTTTTGTGTTCTGTACAAGTGACATTTATTGCACGTCTGTCCGTCCTAGGAAGAAGGATCCCTCCTCTGTGGTTCTTCCTGAGGTTTCTTATTTTCCCTGTTTAGGGTTTTTTAAGTTTTTCCTCACCCTGTTCGAGGGTCTAAGGGCAGAGGATGTCACATCTGTACAGTTTGTCAAAGCCCAGTGAGATAATGTGTAAATTGTGATTTCGGGCTATACAAATAAAATTTGATTTGATTTGATTTGAATTTGATGTGACTCTCTGTCAGCGTTAGCATGACATGCAGTGTGAGGAAGGCCAGCACGCAGCGAAGCACTGACAAAAGGACACATCCTACATTTAATCAATGTAGCACAGCTAAGTTTGCCCTGTTCAGCCCAAACTTTTCACACAGCACAAATCAGCAGCTCACAGTCCGGTTTATTGATAACTAAAACCAGAATTCCTGAAAATTGTATTTTGTAGGTATATTTTTTATCAAACTAATTCCAGAAATTTTTCTTCAATTAATCTCGTGAATCTGCAGACATAACTAAAATGCTCTTTTAAATTGGCCATTCACATCGAAAATTCAGAATTTCGAGGAGCAAATGTCTTATCAAGGCACCTCTGGATGCTGTCTGTGCATCACACCTGCGAGCGACCGGTGAGTTTATCTCTTCTCTGCACTCGCTGAAACGCAACCTGCTGATGAATCCAGGGCAGCCAGGCTCCATTGTTCAGTGTAGGAGGGAAGGTGAAATTCATTTAAAACCAAGTATCGTTGGCTATGGTGTTGCACTCGAAGACACCTTGAAGTGTAACTTGGACAGCACATCAGCACATCTGAGCTGGGGGAAGGGTAGCTACAGCACTGTGGCAGCTCTGTGTGATCATTCTTATCACAAACCAACAAAGACTGACTGTGTGCAGGGCCTTAACCGTCAGAGGATCAAGCTGAAACACGTGTCAGTGTCAGTGAGCTACGCTCTGTTAAAGCAGCTGTGGCTTTACCTCAGGCTCCAATTCTCGGGCTCAAAGGGTTGGCAGCAACAGCCAGGTACAGATTTTAAAAGAATACCCGATTTAAAATTCATATCTCACTGCTGCACTCGACTATTTGAATAGTCGGAACCAGAATTCTTACAGAATACGTCACTTGAGTGGCTGACGACAACATCAACTCTTTGAAGGAATGGGTTGATAATTTCCACAGAGAAATGGGTTATTGATTGGGTTATATATCTGTGAACTAAACCAGTTTTAAACATAATACAACTGTCCATTGTAGAGAGAGAAAGAGATATTATAGCTGGACGTCTACTCCTGTGGCAGATTAGTTCAGGGTAAAATAAAACATCTTTGGTCAGAATGAAAACTTTGGGGGTAGATAAAGTGCTCAAGTAAACATGCCCCTCCTTCCTGTCCCAGCATCCCGTGAACCACATGAACCTGCCCCCCCCCAAAAAATATGATCTATAATTAATAAATGGGATCAGGGACATGCATTTAATAAGTGCCAACTCTGATTTTTTTCATTGTTAAACACAACAGCTTTTAAGGTTTTGTCTCCCCACGTTTCCCTCATCAACCTGCAGCACAGAAGTAACGTCACTGACAGGACGTCAGGTCGAAAGCTGCTGTCGGTTTATTGGGTGCAGGGGGAGGAGGGGAGGACAGGCCAGTAACCTGGAGTCTGTACTGAGTGTTGAGCTACAGCAGTGACTGAATGGCACATATTAACCAGCCCACACAAACAGCCATTGCGCATTGTTGCTTATATCAACAGCATATTAAGTCAAGTTGGATCCCTTCCTAATCGACCTACGTATGTGTCAAAATCACTCTGACAGAATAACAGAGAAATAGAAGAAGGCAGAAATCAGATCATTTTCGCGGGCTCAAATTGCCTGCTTGTGTGTAGTAAGACCCCGATAATATTACAAGTACGAGTTGCTCATAGGAAATGAATGAAGGACTATTTAGGTATTTATAATCACATGAAAACCCAGGAACATAAAACAAGCAGCCTGTGCTTGTTCTCCATGTAGTCCTCCATGAGAAGCTGCACAGGAAAAGTCAGTTAGTGCTAAAGGATCTGCGCTCTTGCCTTCATGCCTCCTGTAGAGGAGCTGCTGCTCCAGTTGGTCCCCTCCGGTAGTGCAACATTTGATATTCGACAGCGGTATAATGTCTTAGTTATTACTACTAAACCCATACATGGACCGACTGATCAACGATCTCATCAAATCGATTGAAAGCCTAGTATTTGATCAATGTTGCTGTGTTTAAGTTATGCCTTTATTTTGAAACTCCCACCGCACACCTGTTTGGCAGTTTCCTTCCAGGTGGTTCCATCTGGTTCCAAACAACGCTGGGTCCTTGCGGACCCGGGGAAGGTTCGTGATCACAGAAAACTTCTGCTTTTGTTCTGTAGGATGTAAAACTCTCACATTGGTTAAGATGTTTGTTACTTAAATGTTCAGAAAACTTCGGCAATAAAAAAAACAATAAACTTGTCCGTTCACTTTTTTGAGGGAATGTAACTGATCGTGTTATCAGCTGATATCGATCACAGGCCCCTGGGAGGGCGGGTCCAAGTCACGGTGGACTGCCTGTCACAGACAGCCACAGACCGGGACAGCGAGGACTCCAGACTGACCTACATGCTGGCCAGGAGTCCAGGGCGAGGGGAGCTGCAGAGAGCTGGACTGACCGTGGACAAGTTCTCCCAGCAGGACCTGCTGCAGGGACATGTCTACTACGTCCACACGGGTGAGAGGGCGGTTTGTGTGGGAAGGACTCAATCCTGCTGCTTTTACCCACAGATATTCACCGTCACCATCATCATCCCTGACGATGAGGCTGTGGGTACAGACGTCTGTCGTCACAGCGACGCCCACCCACCACTAACCTGCCTCTACATGGAGCACTTCCTGTGTTCAACCTAAACATCACCATGAAACTGACGTCTCAGTTCAGCTCGAGCAAACCTGCAGTTCAGAGACGTCTTTTACAGTTACAACTCAGAAATATGCAATACAATCACAGGCTGTCATGATACTATATCTTAACAATAAATACGTACAAGCTGACTCATGATACATCCTGGTGTACACACAAAGAGTCGGCAATGCAGCAGGGGAGACACCAGTGTGTCACCATGAAGGTATTGATCTCCTGATTGATCAGCATCTCGCTCGGTCTAGACTGGACTCATAGTAATGGAGATATGGATTAATTGTTTGCCATATTTTCTCACCAAAAATGCCACCAGGTAGCCTATCAGTATCCGGGAAAATGCTGGAAATCTAATCAGCCTCAGAGTTCATGGATCCTGACGCCACGTATCTACTGATCCCATAATATCCCCCAATTCCAGAGATATAACACACGAGTACAAAGTCTAACCAGGCAACAGTTCAAACTAATGTATGTGTGTGTGTGTGTGCAGCAGCTCTGAGCCACTCACCTATCAGTCCAACACACACACATTCTGGACTGGGGGGGGGTCACACACACACACACACTCATACTCATACTCACACACACACACACACACACACACACACACACACAGACACTCATACTCACACACACACATGCTCACACACACACACGCTCACGCACACACACACATGCTCACTCACACACGCTCACACTCACACTCACATACACTCACACACATACACACACCAGAGGAGGGTGTTAGTTCTCGCTGGAATCTGAGCCAAGAAGAGGGATTGGAGGAGCTCTGTGGTTATCAGTGGAGACCAGTGACCACTGGGAATCACACTGGGCTGACTGGGAGATTGTGTGCGTCTGTGTGTGTGTGTGTGTGTGTGTGTGTGTGTGTGTGTGTGTGTGTGCGTGTGCGTGTGTGTGGGCACTGGCAGGTTTGCACACTGTAAAAAATCACAAACTTCAGTCTCTGTTCGTTTCCTGGAGGAAAAGATGAGGATGTGGTTACCTGCGGGTCACCATAAACTCAGAGCGTTGACCGCGAGATGGAAGGATGCTGCCTCGCGCTCAGTCTCTCACAGGTTAAGGGACTTTGTTTGAGAGACCTCCACACATGTACAGTGATTAATTAAACTAGAAAGCACTTAAACCTCGGATCCAAGAGGAACAATGAGTTGTTTTTTTTTCCTGGCTGTGGAACTCTGGACCAGCGCTACACCCTCGCGAGGGTACTGGAGGGGACATGGGAGGTTACCCAACCAGTCCACATGTGTTTTGTGGATCTGGAGAAGGCTTATGACCGTGTCCCTCAAGTTGTCCTGTAGGTGGTGCTCCAGGAGCAGATGGCCATTCGATCTCTGTATTGTCGGAGCCAGAGCTCGGTTCGCATTGACGGCAGTGAGTCAGACTCGTTCCCAGTCGGGGTCGGTCTCCACCAAGGCTGCCCTTTGTCACCGGTTCTGTTCCTAATTTTAATGCACAAAATTTCTAGGCTCAGCCAAATACCGGACAGAATCGGGGTCGGTGGCCTCTGGATTCCTTCTCTGCTTTTTGCAGATGACGTAGTCCTGTTGGCTTCTTCAAACACTGACCTCTAGTTCGCACTTGGACCGTTTGCAGCCGAGCTTGAAGCGGCGGGGATGGGGATCAGTACCTCTAAATCTGAGACCATGGATCTCAGCTGGAAAAGGGTGGATGACCCCCTCGAGTCGGGGAGGTCGGGAAGAATCCCGTATCAGGGGATCTTGTTAATGAGTGAAGGGAAAAAGAAGCAGATTGACGGAACGATTGGGGCGATTGGGGTTGTGACCGAAAGAATGAGATTGGGCACACAAGCCGGCCAAATGAGTTTGTTTGGCAGGGAGGCCGGGCTCAGCCTCAGAGACGGGCTGAGTACATCCAGGAGGAGCTCAGGGTAGAACCGCTGCTCTTCCGTGTCAAAAGGGGCCAACTGAGGTGTTTCAGGTGTCTGGTTAGGATCTCTCCTGGAGGTGTTCGAGGCATGTTCATCCAGGAGGAGCCCCCAGGGCAGACCCAGGACACACTGGAGAGGTTACATCTCTCGGCTGGTTTGGTAACACCTTGGCCCCAGGAAGATGCTGAGGAGGAAGTGGCTTGGGGGGAAGTGGCTGGGGAGGGAGTGGCTGGGGAGGAAGTGGCTGGAGAGGAAGTGGCTGGGGAGAGGAGGGCTGGGTGTCCCTGCTCAGACCGCTGCCCCTGTGACCCAGATGGGGACAAGCAGATGAAGACAAGATGAGAGGAGATTAGCACTCTGAGAGGATCCACCAGAACCAACCAGGCCAAGCAGTCCCTCCCACATGTCAGTAGACCAGAAAACTTTACTCACAGCGCCACCTATGGTATAATTAAGATGGTGCCAACATGCTGCTTCGTATGAACATCACTTGCTAGTCTGGGTCTTATTAGTAACCTCACAGGAGCGACGTGATATTGCATTTATCCTGTAAAAAATCCATAAAAAATATCCTGGATCTCCACCAAAATCTAAACATTTCCCATCTCTCCTGAAAATTTGATCAAGATCTGTCAGTAACTTTTTAATTATGTTGTTAATGAACAGCAGCATAAACACAACCTGGTCGGTGGATGGAACTATTTCACCTCGACCCCTGATATTAACCTGGATGTGTTTTTGCATCACTAAGTTCCTCAACTATCGTGGTTTTTCACCGTGAACACATTAATACATCAGTGAAGGACTCGAGCTCATTGTGGTTCAAACCTGAGTTCTTGTTGCTCCTCTGGTTTCAGATTAACTTTAACCAAGTACCTAAACTCAACCAAGCTTCAGTCATGAAGAAGGAAACATGTTTTTTGTTTTGTAATGAAACACTGAAAGTTAATTCAAAGTTTGAAAAAACAAATATGAGAGAAATTTTCTTTTCTAAAAATGTCCTGAAACGAGTGAAAACTACATTTTTTCTCGCTGTGAGATTAAATGTTTAATTTAAAATCTAAAAAACAAACTAATCTCTCCCGCCGTGATTCTTAACATGTTGGTTTGTGTACGGTCTCGTTGTTAGCACATTGCATTGTGGGTGATGTTATTTTTTTCTTTTTGTTGTCAGCATGTCGGTCAAGCTAATGAGGTTGGCGCTGATGTCTTTTAAGGGAAATCTGCCTATTGTCCTGGAGCATTACATGTCGACACACACACACACACAGAGCTGGGCTGGACTATCACTCGCACACACACGGACAGTGAAGGTCTTTACAAAACAAAAGCAGACAGAAGCACATCCCTCGCTCATAATAGGCAACATGCGCTAGCCGCCTCGCTAGCCGGATTACCACCGTGCTACCGGCGTCAGGATCACTCTGTAATCCTGCCAGCATATCCCACCTTTCACTCAACACGTGTGTGCTGGGCGGGGGGGCGCCGCAGCATTTCTTGGTCTAATTAATTATCAGTGAATACAGACGCAGAGTAAGAGCATTAGTGCCGTGAAACAACAGGAATCCGGCTTCACCTTGTCTCTTATTTTAATTTATCAGCGAGATCCAGGACGTCCCACCATTAATGCTCGCATACGTTCACACAATGTATATACACATACAACATTCAACATTCAGGATCTGGACGGTGGCAGTAAATCGTGAGGAACTTTGAGAGTTGGCCTATTCCTTTTATGCTCGAAAACCAACATGGACATCAATGTGTCCTCAACTCCCAGGATGCATCACTGGCAAGACAACGAAATCAGAGAGCCGATGTTATTTATTATTATTAAGAAGCTACAGAGTTCCTCCGAAAGTGAAGCCTGAAAGTCATTAATTGGGTTTGAAAAATAGACTTAAGCAAAAGATATAAACCTCCGTAGCATCGTCCCAACATCGTCCATGTTGCCTTCTAGTGCTTCCTAGTGCCGGCGCTGCTGTTTACAAACCTTGTTTCCGCCGCTTTTGTGATGTCATGCCTGATTTATCACATAAAACAAACAGGCAGTGTGAACACGGTGAATTGCTGATAAAAACAGGTAAACAGGTCTACCCATGTTTTAAAAATCCGCTGATTTTGGTGTAAAATTGTTACATTACTGCAGAACACTGTCTTATAAATGTTCCATAATCAAACTTTTTTCCATCGGTCATTTTCATATTGTCACTGACACTGTAGAAAGTCAAAATCATCAAAAGTAAAGATACGTGGTTTTCATTGGACGGTGATGTCCTGAAAACGAGAAGTGCCATCTTTTACTGGCAACGTCATTTGGTTTCACAGTCTGCGTTTGGTGGTGTCAATCGGTATCGATGTCCCACTCCTATATCCGCCTGCCCACCCCGTCAAGATCAGAGCTCAGCTGTCAATCATGAAGTTCCCGCCCCTTTTTATAGCATCAAATTACTATTTTAAACCACATTGATGATATAAATGAACACTTGAAAATACATCAGCATGATAAGAACAACCTAGAATGATAGAAACCATCTTTGGGAAACATTTATTTGACTTTTAATGGGTCCTATCCGCTAACATGGAGAGAGAGGAGCTTAGGGGCCATCTTCTGAATACTTCCTCCGCCCTCTGCAGTGGTTGCATCACGCTGCTGTCATCATGTCTCCTGCAGGGGCGTCCACGCTGGTGGTGGACGAGGGCTCTTCAGCCTGTCTCTGTGGGGGGCTCCTGGGGGCCACAGACCTCGACAGCCCCCCCGACCAGCTGACCTTCCACCTGGATACCCCTCCTCTGCACGGTTTCCTGGAAAACACGCTTCCGATGCCCGGCTCAGAGAAGAGCAACGCAGGAGTTCGAGTGGGTCAGTGCGTGCGTGTGTATGCGTGCGCGTGTGCGTGTGTGTGTGTGTCACCTCATTTCACCTACAGGTTTTATTCTTCTGATCCCAGAATCCTTCAGTCTCATCCATCTGACGGCTGGTTTCATCAACTACATCCAATCAGAGAGCGAAGGGGTAGAGCCGACCGTTGACCAGCTGTCTGTCAGCGTGAGTGATGGGCTGCACCGCTCCACCCCCACCCCCCTCTACATCATCATCAGTCCAACCAATGACGAGATGCCGTCACTGCTACTCACCAACTTCACGGTGCGTTCCCCTCAGGACCAGTTTTAACTCTGACAGCGACAACGTTCCAGAAACATTGTCCTCAGTTGAGGGCGTGGTTATGTCCTGTTCCGCCTCCTGCAGGTGAAGGAGGGCGGGATGAGGGAGCTGACTCCGTCCATACTGAACGGGTTCGACCTGGACACCCCTCCGGATGTCCTGACCTTCACGGTGGTGCAGCCACCGGCTCACGGCAGCCTGATCAACGGCATCTACGGCACAGAGATGAGCCGCTATAAAGACATGGGAGCAGACCTCTTGCAGAGGAGCCTCCCCGTCACCTCCTTCACCCTGCAAGAGCTTCGACAGGGTGAGAGGTGCTCCAGCGTCACTGAAAATGACCGCATGATGATTAGTGTACAATTCTGTAAAATACTGCAGGAAAGCAGTATTCTGTGTGTCCTGTTTGAGCTTAATCTCCCTGGCAGTACCTGGCAGAAAGGGGTGGGGTTCTGTTCGATCCAACCCACCATGGTTTGATTGTCAAAGCTGGTACGATGTTGCATAGTATGAATCGTGTGATAGATATCAGCTGATTGATCAGATATCTGCTCTTTCTGGTCCAAAATATTATTATATCGGCCTTACCAAAAAAAAAAAACTGTACTGGTTGACTTCTACTCAAGTAATTGTTTGTATTATTAGAGGAGGACAGGGGTCAACTGAAAGCTTTGGTCCATGGCCTCACTAAACTCCTCTCACAACCTGGTTTCTGCCTCTGTGACTTCAGGTCCGCACATCATTTGTCCCATCGGTAGCTGTCAGCTGCCTCTGCTGTGCCACAACCCAGCCTTTCCTTGTACAACTCCTTCTTCAGCTTGATGCCACCCTTCACCCCAACATTCGGACACGGTCCTCAGCCAGATATTCCCAACAGACTCTAAGTATTTTCTTTGGGACTGCCAGGTCCTCCCCTGCTACCTGATCCACCTCATCAGTTGACAGCTCTGCTCCTCTCTTCACTCGAATGTCCACAACATGCAATCACAGATCAGCTGATATGATTCTCAAGTCGATCATTGACCAGCAGCCAAGTGTGTCCTGGTCCCGAGTATACTTATGCACACCCTTATGTCTACTAAAAACCCCAAGTATTAACCTACTGATGGCTATCAAGGATACGTTTGACAAGGGTCAAACTCAGCAGGGTTCTTTCTCTGGAGGCAGAATTGTCTTATGTGTTTGCAGATATAACATGAATGTCAGTTTGAATGAAAGTTTTTGGTTCAAATTTGCTGTATGTTTAACTGAACACACATAATTTAAATGAAACCAATCTGACAGTAAACAGAAGCACTTCATTAACTGATCTTCCTCCTTCCTTCCCCCGCACCGCCCCCCCCTCTGCAGGCATGAAGATTGTTTACATGCACGATGACACAGAAACCCTGAAGGACGCCGTGACTCTGCGGCTGACAGATGGCGTCCACACAGTCCAGGGGACGGCTCAGGTCACGGTGCTGCTGGTCAACGACGAGGAACCGCGACTGCTCAAGTACATGCACACGCACGCACAGACACACACACACACACGGACGTGGGTTCTGGAAGCTGATTTGAGGATTTAGTTCACATGACCGAGGTCAGTTCGTTTGAAGGCAGAGACACAGATGCAGAAATGAGGTCTCAGCAGACTGAAGCAGAAGTTTTTATTACAGCTGGATGCGTGAAGGAGAATCACAGATGACAACAGTCCAACAAGTGAAGTCTGACTGTCTCCTGAATAAGGTCCAGCTAACATTGAAAGATGTTCTACAAATGTCCGCTTACTGTTGGTTATTTGGTAAATAAGTTGTGTCTGCTGATGTTGATCCACACCAAGATCAGCTGTACCAAAGATATTTAAAGATGAAAATCCTGTTTGTGAGCTTGTTAACGTGTCCGCGTGGTGTTAATATGTCTGACGACACACATCATGACTGAAATAAGCATCAGTGTCATGGCTGAGCATTTTGGCTGAGCATTTTGGCTTAAATCCACCAATCAGCCTGGTTCTTCCACGGAGAAAACCTCAGGAACCAGTCCTGATGACTAGTGGGGGCGGGGCTTAACATTGTTCTTCCTGGGAGTCCATGTTTGGTTCAAACGTGTGGCTGAATTACTCCACTGTGCAACGTATAGTAGACTAGTTAGAGTGAGAAAACCAGAGAGCAGGTAAGCTCCGCCTAGCTCTGACGGCAGACGAAGGGCGGCATGGCGAGCAGAGATGGGGCGGGGCTAAAGTGACTCATTTATAGATTCCCCGCAGCCTACTTGAGGCAGAGGTGCAGAATTACATTTAATAATTTTTTTAGGTCACGGAGGGATTTTTCATTAAAAAATCAAAATACTGAATTTTTGGAATCATAAATGAGTTTTTAAGGGTTTAATTGATGGCTGAACTAACATGAGTGGAATATAATGAAAGGTACCAAATATAGTTAATTTAGGGAGATTCTTCACATTAGTTTGATATGATTTGACTGTTGACGAGTGTAAATATGTTCAACAATTTGCTGTAAACGAGTAAATATGACATGTCTCTTCATGTCTTGTGTCAAATTGTTATTGTTGCGTGTTGATTGGGATCATCAGGCCTTTAATCACCATGTTTGCTGCTGCTGTGCTGAAGAGGAGCTCCTCTGGGAGGTGGGGGTTGACCCCCCTGCTCCACCCACACCCGTCATATTTTCATTTCACTGAATGATTGGGAATTTGCATCCTTGACTGGGTTCCCCGTTCTGTCCCCGGATCAGTCGTTGGTGTGCGTGGCTGCGTTGGCACGGGCCCGAGCTGGTCCTGTAAAGGTCGCCCAGGCGGAAGTAACGCAGAGACTTGGCAGATGCCGGCCTCCTTGTTTTTGCGTTCCTGCAGGATGGACGTGGCAGCTTCTCTCTCGCGTGGGTTTTAGTTACGAGTGAGGAAGCAGCCAGACGGGTTGTGATGTTCACCGCCCCCCCTCCACCCGACAACAGCACCGTCCCAGTGGAAGAACCGGCTCGCACACACACTAACCCTAATAATCTTCTTCCTGTTTGTGTCCAGTGTCAGTTCCAGATGTGCTAAACGTCGCAGAACGCACGGGTGCTGCTGTGGCTTTGATGTACATGAAGAGCACAACAACATGATGCAATGTGTAAACTGGAACTACAGCAAGAAGCTCTGGGAAGCTCCTTGTGAGCTACTAAAACTATTAAAAGTAAACTGACAAGCAGATTCCATCCAGTCCTGTTCAAATTACAGGCAGAGCATTTGTTTGTCTTCAACCAAAAGATGTTTTCATTTGGGATGATCTCCAGTGGGGTTCTGGACCTTGATCGCCTGCGGACGCCACCGGGTTGGACCGAGCCGATGGCCGGTCAGAACTTCACTCAGGACGAATTGGAGATGAACCCTTTGTGGTAAGTCACTGCCGCCGGGTTCAAAGGTCACGACAGCTTCAGCTTCAGCCTCAGCGACCTGGACAACGAGACTCCCACTCAGAGTTTCTTCATTTCTGTCCAGGCCGTGCAGAAAGGTCAGAGGTCACGTTTGCTGTCCTGGTGCTGGACGTGTTCGTGTCAATCAGACATGAAAAATGTTTTTTTGACCTGGAAGGTCACAACCGCAGTTGGTTGGCTGAAGATATGAGGTCAGAGTTTCTGATTATTTTTTGAAAGTTGCTCATCATAGTGACGTCAGGTTGACAGAAATGATCGTCAGTATTTTACAGCTGCATGAAGGGACAGGATGGATGAAGAGTTCTTCCTGCTGCAGTTCCCCAGCCTCTTTAATCTGTTGTGTCCTGTAACTTCTGCTCTGTGCCTACGTACATATATTTATATTATTACTTATTCTTATTTTAAATTTTAGTCACCTAGTTTCCTTCAGCTTATTTTTCTTCTTTTCTCTTTTTTTTCTAATCTTTCCTTGCTGCAGCGTGGATCTGAAAAAAAGGTAGTTTCGATCCTCTGTTTGTGCTGAACATATGGCAGAATTGACAAAAAAACAAATAAACTTTGAACTTTGATCATCATGATCAGAAAACAGAATCGAATGCCGGACCTTCAGACCGAACACACATCCTGTTGGCTCTGCTCAGCCTCATGTATTATTGACCCGCCCAGCTCGGCGTGCCAGCCTTGCCAGTCAGGCCATCAGGTCCTGGAGGAGCAGAGGTGAGAAAGGTCCGACCTCCTCAGCCGGTGAATAATTGACGCGGGGGGGGGGGCAGCTGTGGAGGGGCGTCGGCTCCGTCCAACAGCACTCAAACCTGTTTCAGTTTGATGAGCTGAACTTCAATCTGAGTTGTTTCTTCTCAGAGATCTAATGAGGTTTAATCCAAAGTTATTTACAGTCTCACAGACTCAGATGTTTACCGACAGAAGTGCGGCAGAACCAGTCGAGCGCTGAGAACCGAGCCTCAGCCAGCTCGGTCCTCTTCAGGGTGTCAACACGTCCGTCAGCCCCCCGGACCCTAACCCTCTCAGTTCACTGAGGCCTTTCATCAGCGACGCGTCCGGCAGCCTCCATTTTGTGTCAGGAGGACATTTCTGTCCAAGCTCTCACACAACGTTTGGCCCTCGACAGAAACGTTTTCTCGTTTTCTCTGCTGTAGCGTGATTACCTGCTTTTCCTGCGTGTGTGTCTGTGTGTTTGTGTGTGTGTGTGTTTGTGCGTACATGTTTATGTGTGCGTGTGCGTGCGCGTGTGTGAATGTTTATGTGTGTGTGTGTGTGTGTGTGAAATGTCGAAAATATTTCAAGCGTTTTTCTCCAAACTTTGCGTCCACTCTGACTCAAGGATTGACTGGATGGATTTTGGAGGTCAAAGGTCACTGTGAGCACAATCTCTCCAGAGTGCACTGATTGATTTTTGTTAAATTGGGCACAAACTTACGTTTGGACTGGAGGGTGAACTGGTTAGATAGATGTTGGAGATCAAAGGTCACTGTGAGGCAGCAGAACAGAGTGAAACAACCAGCTGCTCTCTTCCTTCCTTCTCATAGAACTCAGAGCTCTTTACTTCCTCTCCCAAAACACCAACAAAGAAGAGCTCCTGTAAAAATCCACCCTGACCTCACTGGTTCAGCTAATATTCATGTTCAGGTTTGTCCAACTAAAAACTTACTTATTGAGAATCATGTGACTCTCCTCACTGTCTTAAATTAAATTAAATCAAAGTATACAATTAAATTTAATTACTACGTACACTTAATTAACTCTGTTACTTTGATCCTTCACGTTGTTTTATTATTAGTTTTGTTTTTTCTCTCTCTTTTCACTCTCTTCCTCTCTCCCTGCAGGGGGCGTGTCTGGCTCAGTGCTGCCCTCTGTCCTCCGTCAGCCACGGTGCAGCTGTCGGCACAGACCTCTCGAGCGCTTTGTGTCGAATCAAAGATAAAGTCATGGAACAATGGAGGAACACACACCTGTGACAGCAAATGATGGATGACCATTATTAGAAAAATAACAACAGCATGGCGACATGGGCCAGAGCGCCGGCCACAGACGGCCGTCCCTGAGCTAATATGGCCGATATCGGAGCCAGATGTTCCGCCGGGACCTGCCTCTGTGTGTGTGTGGTGCTGCGGCAGTTTGTCAGCCGCAGGGCTGGTAGGCAGATTGTGTCGGCAGAGGACAAAACACCTGGTGAACTCACACCAACTCACCAACTCTGTGAACAAAAACAGGCCTAAATGTGAGTGACCAGACACGGACCAACGTCTGACGCTGAAAAAAAAGAGACAAGAAACAAAAAAAGATTTTTTTTTTTACAAAGCAAAATCAGAATTACATTTTGTGGTTTTTCTAAAGTTCAAAATAAAAAATAAATATTAATATGGATTAAAGTGAATTGGAGAATTTCTACAAAAAGCCAAAAAATGACAACAAATTTAAATAAAAATATTTTTGTCACATTTTATAAGTTACGCTTATATAATTCTAATCCAATGATTATTCCATTTAGACTTTTAAAAAATATTTTCTTGGCATGTTTAATTACTTTCGATTTTGGTAGTTTTGGTCCTCCATATACACAAACATCAGTCACAAGCAAAGTGACAGATTTATTAAACCTGCAACTGTAAATGTTTTTCTAACTAAATGTCACTGACAGCGACGTCGACAGTTACGCTTCCTGCCGAACAACGGGAGTTTGGACAGCTGAGAGACAAATGTCAGGTGACATTTGGAACAATTCTGTCCGGGGAAACTTAAAATGCAGCGAATTTTACGAAATCACATGTTGTTACTTGACCTTTGACCTTTCAGGGTCAAACATATTTGGGGATAAAATGTCGACACTGCACACAAGTGGAAGGGAGTCACCAACAAATGGTACTGCGGCACAAATCATTGACTTTTGGTCAGGATATGATTGTTTGTGTTTACAAATGGACATTTTTGAAATTTGTGGAATTTTTTCTGACCTTTGACCTCTATTTATAAAACTCAGGAACATTGCACTTTGCACACTTTATACACAGAGGCCAGATTGTACATAATACTTAGTATATTTTTAATTTCTAGTATTTTAGTTTTTATTTATCCCTTTGCACTGCTACTTTCACTTCTGTACTGCTGTTTTAACCTGAATTTCTCCCAAGGGGGATCAATAAAGTTACATCTTATCTTATCTTATCTTATCTTAAAGACCAAACTTTAGTCAGTTCTAGCCTGGGTCAGCCACAGCCAATAGGAGCTCAGAAAAAAATGTGTGGGCGGGACAAACAGAAACATGAGGTGAAAAACCA
>KV751319.1:20954959-20972687 GCA_001698575.1 Mola mola | reverse complement strand
CCAAAAATGTTGAGATTCAGTTTAGTAAAATATAAAAACAAATGTATCTGCTTTTGGAATTTCTAAAATGACTTGAAATAACAATCAAAATAATTTACGTTGCATGTTACTTTTTAAATCGAAATATAACTCAAAATGAGCAGGAAAATAAACCATATAGAATCAAAAGAAATAAACAAAAATTACAGAAAATCAGCAAATGATGAGGGAACCTTTTTGTTACACTTGACAGCAGCGACTCACAGTGGTCGTAAAGGAGAACTGCAGCGATGTAATTGTGAGCCGCTCCTGCTACCAATAGAGGACGCTGTTCAGCCTGCCGGACCAAATAACAGGAACAGCTGCAGCACAGCTGCAGACAAATAAAACTGGATTGTATTTAGATTTTCTTGAGATATTTTACTAAAAAACAGAAAATTTAACTAAAAATTGTTTATTCCTTGAATGTTGATTTTTTTAGAGGAATAAACAACAGCCAGAACATATTATTATCAACAAATGTAGCTAAAAAAAGGAACACTTTACATCAGCAGAATTTTCTCCCTTTTTATTTAATCCTTTTCTTCTTCTTCTTTATAATACAGTGCTTTTATTTATCTACTTGCTCTTTAGTTGAAAAACATCAGACAATCAGAAATAAACAAAAACAGCTCAAAGAGTGTTTTTACAGCTGTTTATTTCATTTTTAATTTATAAAAATGGTAAGAAAAACAGGTAAAATTGTCTCTTTTCCACATCTTCTTAAATTAAATTATAAGGTTTTGGATCTTCTCATGAAAGCTTAGATGTTCTAATCAAAGTTCTAGATGTTGTGATGATAGTTCTAATATTCTGATGAACGTTCTAGATGATCTAGTTAAAGTTTTAGATGTCCTAATGAAGGTTCTAATGAAAGTTCCAGATGTTTGAATAAAGGTTTCAAATGTTTTAATGAAAGCTCCAGATGTTTTGATGAAGGCTTCCAGATGTTCTGATGAAGGTTACGGATGTTCTAATGAAGGTTCCGGATGTTCCGATGAAGGTTCCGGATGTGCTGATGAAGGCTCTAGATGTTCTGATGAAGGCTCCAGATGTTCTGACGAAGGTTCCAGATGTTCTGATGAAGGTTCCGGATGTTCTGTTGAAGGCTCTAGATGTTCCGATGAAGGTTCCAGATGTTCTGACGAAGGTTCCAGATGTTCTGATGAAGGTTCCAGATGTTCTGACGAAGGGTCCAGATGTTCTGATGAAGGTTCCAGATGTTCTTATGAAAGCTCCTGATGTTCTGATGAAGGTTTCAGATGTTCTGACGAAGGTTCCAGATCTCCTGATGAAAGTTCCAGATGTTCTGATGAAGGTTCCAGATGTTCTAGATGAGGCCTCCTGCTGTGCTCAGGTGGAGCGGGTGGACTGGACCCCTGCCAGTCTGACCACCAAGCGCGGCGGACGTCACGGCATCTTCATCACCTCCAAACACTTGCAGGCGTCAGATGGCAACAGCCCAGCGGAAGAGCTGGAGTTCTCCATTGTCAGGCCGCCGCTCTTCGGCTACCTGGAGAACGCGCTGACAGGTGAGCGAAACAAGTGAGAAACCAGACAATTATAATTAATAAACAATTAATTGACATTGAAAAGGTTCTAATGATATTAAAATAGATGTGTGTACCAAATTTAACATTTTTAACATTATTATTATTATTTTTATTAATCTACACTTTCTTTCTGGCTTCAAAAATATGTTAATTATTGATTATTCTGCAGTGTTGTACTCTCATTTTGTTGCTTTGATATCACATTGTGTAAGTTATATTTGGGTATAAAAGAGATTTTAGAAAAAAGGATGTAGCCCTGATCTGGGACGCAGCTATTGTTCCTGACAGCTCCATCCTTGCATGACATCACTTTGTACGAGTAATTCCTATGTCGAGCCGTTTTAAGGTTTTATAGTTAGTCTGGATATGTACTACAGATATCTGTAATTCAATTCTTCCTCATCCAAAAGTACATCTCAGATATCAACAACTGCATTCTTCCCAGGGGAAATGCCCTCACTTTCCCCATTCATGTGTGTGGGGTAACTATATACAGATATCTTTAATTCAGTTTTAGATATCTGCAATGTGAAATGTGAATACCTGAAAGTAAATTATGACTATCTGTAATTAACAATATCTGTATCGTAGTTTTCAGATATCCTAAATTATGTTTTGACTAGTCAAAACCACAGTTTGACTCATCAGAATTGTCTTTGTAGATATCTCAAACTGGACTTGTGGATTGACGAAATATAATTGATGATATTTACTGTTACGTTATCCATATCTTCGAATCATTTTGGTTAGAGATTTCTAAAACTGTAGACATCTGTAGACAGACATCTGTAATTATATCAGAAGTGACGGAAAGTAGGGCCATAGACAGGCCCCACCCCGCTGGAATTTTATCCAATGGGAAGCCTCCTATCAACAACATCTTGTGCAGCATCCTGACGGATCAAAATGACGTTCTAGGTACCCGTAACAATAATTCTGACGAGTAAAAACCGAATTACAGAGTTAGGATATGTAGTGAGTCAAATGGCGGTCGATAGCACTGTCGCCTCACAGCAAGAAGGTCCTGGGTTCGATTCCGGGTCAGGACGTTTCTGTGCAAAGTTTGCATGTTCTCCCTGTGTTCTTTCCGGGCTTCCTCCCACATTCCAAAAACACGCAAACTGGGGGGGGTTAGCAAGTTAGTTAGTCACTCTAATTTGCCCGTAGGTCTGGATGGTTGTTTGTCTCTATATGTCAGCCCTGCGATGAACTGGCCCCTTGTCCAGGGTGACCCTGCATTCGCCCGAAGATGCTGAGATAGGCTCCAGCCCCCCGCGACCTCTAACGGGATAAGTGGTAGAAATTGGATGGATTACAGAGATCTTATTAAAAAAAAATTAAAATATTTCAAACATGATTCATTATGACATAATATGACGAGTCAAAAAGCCGTTGTTGATATCTGTAATGTGAATTCCGGATAGTCAGATTTAGCCATTGATGTTAACGCCATCCACTTCCTGTTGTATAAAACACCATAAACGTCAAACTTCACTTCATTCGGTTGGTGTGAGTCGTCGTGGCGGCACCGGGTCGCTCTTTTATCGGAACTGGAGCTGCGAACCCGGAGAGAACTTCTGTCCAGTCATGGACGTGTTGGAAGCTCCGGTGAGTCGAGAACATGTTTGCATGTTAGCCTGTTTCACCAGCTTCTGTGGAGAGAAACTAGCCCAAACATACTGCTTGAGTGTGGATCCTTTTTATCAGGCTTAAAGGAAGGTTTCCATTTAGGTTTCCTGTTAGCATATTTGTGTTTTAAAAAGATCGCGAATGCTAACATTTGCGCTAATCGCTAGCGCGACATGCTAATGGTAATCGTAAACCCAAACTGTTGGTATAATGTGTTATGATTATGCAAAAGGCCTGCTAGTGCCAATCGCCAATTTCTGGTTGAGCAGCTAATCACAGTGTATTAAAATCTTAACGGAGCATTTAGCTATTTTTTTTATATTAAACCACAGTGTTTTTGAAACATTAACTCAATTTAAGAGCCATTATCGCATGGTTTAATTGATTAACACTGTTAAAATATATTTCGTAAGTATATTCATAACATTAATGTAATTTATATACATTTTGATGTATAAAATCTTCTGACCCGTTGAAACCCTAAATCACTTTTCTACGTTAATGTATCGCAAAGTGGCCTGGCTACAAATTTGAGTAGGTTTGAACTCTTCACGTCTTTTCATGTCAACTTTCCATTCAAATTTTTTCGCAAACTTTAATGATTTTCTCGGAAACGTTGCATTAACATACAGAAGTTAAAGGAAACTATTCCCGATCTTTCTGCATAAGCGGTGTGAATTTCGTGTCCATGCAACGGTGCGGGACTAGTTATGCGGCACAATTCTGACCAGAAGAAGAAGTCGTAAGAGTAGTATTAATAGTAATTGTAATAGTACTTGCAGGAGATGAGTGCTGGGTTGTGCCTCCTGGGGGCGCTAGCGTCCAAAGCAGGACTGTGGCTTCCTGAATGCTTAGTTTGTGTGTCCCTTTAGCTGCTCCACAAATATCAATCAATCAAACAATTTTAATCTGTGTAGCCCAAAATCATAAATAACAATTTGCCTCTGAGGGCTTTACAATCTGTATATAACAACACCCTCTACCTTTAGACCCTGGAACTGGGTGTGGAAAAACTCCAAAAACCCTGGACAGGGAAAAAGGAAGAAACCTCAGGGAGAACCACAGGGGAGGGATCCTCTCCCTGGGACGGGTAGATGTGCAATAGATGTCACAAGTACAGAGCACAATAATATTACAGTCTATGGATATGAAAACATGAGAACTGAGTCCAGACGCTTGTTATTAAAGAGCAGAGTCCAGGAATTAGATGCTGATCCAGATCAGGACTCCAGGCCACTCTTGTCTTTTGCTGGGTAGGATGGGTGAAGTTGATCATGATCCCAGACACAAGGTCACATCTCCACCTGATAGCAGGTTGCTACCAGAACCGTCACGCCCACGTCAGCAGGTGGCTGAGAGATGATGACGCAGAGGGTGAAGTTAGTAACACAACACTGGGACATGACAGACTAGAGAGTAAAAGAAGAAGGGATAGAACGAGATAGAGAAATCAAGAGGCTCAGTGTATCATGGGAAATCCCCCAGCAGTCTAGAACTATAGCAGCAGGAAGAGAGTGCCCACTTTACAGGACAGATCGTACTGCTTGAAAACACTGAAACCATGAGCTATTTTACATGAAATGCATGTTTCCATTTCTCTGTGTCTGTCTGTCACTCACTCACTGACGGACGGACAGACAGCAGCAGCTTCACGCACCCTCCCGAGCACTCAATAGATGTGATTGAGTAGTTTGCCATTACTTTGGGGCTGTTGTTTGTTCTGTATATGTCCATCCAGACTACATAGTGATTAAAACCATCCATACAGCCAGAGATGACACCGCAATATTGTTTCAGCTTATCGACTTAAAGTTCTCAACGTTTCGAATTTATTCAGGGTCCAACTTGTCTGTGAGGGGATAAAACCGCAGGATGGTAATTTTTCTACTTTTGAAAGTGAATCCAGTATGGAGTTCAGTCACTATGACCGTTTGACCTGATACTGTCAAAAAATGCCAACAACTAAGCGTGGATACTGTCACCATCTCAATGTTTCCCCTACTGACATCATCATGTACAAATTTCATATCGCCCTACCCTGCTCGTGCTGTATAAACTGTATTCACCTAAAAGCTGTTGTTGGTATGTCGTGACAAGTTTGAAAGGTTAAAGGTCAAGGTCACTGTAGATGATTTTGTAAAAATCACACTTAGATTTTGGATCCTCCAGAGTGGGAAATAACATTTTGGGCGGTTTTGTACACGTCTGCATTATAAAGTAAAGAAAAGAATCCAACCCCTCTCAAGAAGACCCGAACCCGGAACCCAAACTGCGTGTTGAAGTGAGCCTGACTACATCTAGCCGGTATCTCTCAACCTGCCCCACCAGAGAGGTTTCGTTCCATGTCCCAATAGCCAGCTGCAGTTACTGGGGATCGGACCACCAAGGCCCCTGCCTTTGACTGCCACCAGTTCCACACAGCACCGGACCCCTATGGCTCCTCTTGTAGATCGTGGGCCCCCTTGAGGATAGACCCATGTCTTCCTTTCAGGCTGAGGCCGAATGGACCCCATGAGCAAAGGTCCCAGGCCTGGCTCCAGGACGGGGTCCCAATACCCCTCCAGGCAGGGTGCACAAGTCCTTGGTATCCATCATCATAGGAGTCTTTTTGAACCTCACTCTGTCTGGCCCCTCACCTTGGACCAATTTACCTTGGGTGGCCCTACCAGGGGCAAACAGCCCCGACAACATAGCTCCTTGGATCATTGGGGCTCCCAAACCCTCCACCATGGTAAGGTGCCAGTTCCTGGAGTGGATTCATTCAGTAAAAGTACACAATGGAATCGTTAGTTTGTTTGATTGTTAGCTGGATTACGTAAAAACCGGATGGATTTCAGTGAAACGGAAATGAGCCGAGGAGGAGCAGGGGCAGATCCACTCATTAGAACTGAAGGGGACTTGGCAGATCTCTCTGAGGGCTTCTAGTTTTTCTTTATCATGTTTCCTGTTAAACAGGAAATCACGCTGCTGATTTAACAATAACACAACAGATTCACCAGGGATGTGAATGTGCTGCTGTGTTTGAGCAGCCAAACTGTCCTCATGAGTTGTTTTCACACCTTGATGATCCTGTTGTCTGCGTCTGCGTGCGTGTTGGCAGGTCACATCCACCTCTCCTGGCTGCAGATCACACACCTAGATGTTGGATGGGAGGTGAAGGTGGAGGGGGATGGTGGGGAAGGGAAGCCCACGTCCCCCAACACCTCGAACACACACGCAGGCCTGATGTCAGCTGGCTGTGAAACACGGAGGCCGACCGCTCACTGTGATTAAGAACCAACTGGGCTCCGGCCAGCGGACTGGAGCCCGGCCATACTGCTCCGTCCTGCTGCTCCACCAGCCGACATCCTCCTCCTCCTGAGGACGAGTCCACACTGCATCTCCTCGCCATGTTTCACACCGCCAACACAAGCCTCATACGGTTCAATTGGTGCCAACACAAACATACACCATCTTGTCTACAGTATGATGGTTTTAGGCAAACAGCTGTAGCTTGTTGCTCCGCCCTTCAAATCTGACAAACCTTTGCTTTTTGATTAGTTGATGATTATTGGTGAACCAGTACAAGATTTAACACTTCCAGATTTAAAACCTCTGATGTTACAGTGAAATACACATCAGATGGGTGATGGATTTAATCAGCACTGTGACCTCATTTGTAAATGTTTTGGAGTTCATTTATGTGTTAAAGGTCAAGCTTTAGTCTTGACAGGAGGATTGTGGGTAGGATCAAGAAAGTATCCTAACGTATAAATACAATATTTGTTAGGATGATGATTTAAACTGACCTTTACTTGCTGGCTTCCTCTCCAGAGACCAGCAAAAGTATTAATCAATCATCACAGAAGGTTTCTATAGATATCAACAAAATTTGAAGTTTGTTTTGTTCACATTCATTATTTTTTAATTAAACATCTATTTTGGAATATTCCATAATTATTTGGAGACATTATCTGAATCTGAGCATTAGCCAAACTTTGATGAATAAAGATTGATAATTTAGACACACCCCATCAGTCAAAGACAAGTTTGGCTACAATATTACAATTTGTCAATCTCTAACGTCATCCGTCTACGATCACAAGGGGGCAGTGTAACTTGAACATCACCTAAAATACTGCTATTTTTGTAGAAAAACCATCTCTAAATAAACCAGAATTATCCTAAAAATGAATGCAGGGCAGAAATCTGATCATCATTAGATCATCTCAGATCTTCACTCTGACAAACCCAATCATTGATCTAATATTCAACCAATATAGGATCAATCAAGACGCTTCAGATTAGATCAGAGGTGAACTGCACCAACTGAGAAAAAGATGGCTTCCTGTTCAAAGCAGAAACGCTCCAAAGAGCACGCACACACACACACACACACACACACAGAGGACAGGACTCTGGCTGATGATACATGAAGTCCGGACTGCAGCCAGCTCATCTCCAGCCTCTGACGCCTAATCTAAAGCATCCTTTCACTCATCCATCCGTCCATCCACCCGTCCTTCCTTCCCTCCGTCCATCCGTCCGTCCATTCAGCCAGCCGTCCGTCCATCCATCCATCCGTCCGTCCGTCCATCCATCCGTCCGCCCATCCTTCCATCCTTTCATTCATCCATCCATCCATCCATCCAAGATGGTGTATCCTTCCATCCATCCGTCCATCCATCCTTCCATCCTTTCATTCATCCATCCGTCCGTCCATCCTTCCATCCATCCATCCGTCCATTCATCCGTCCATCCATCCATCCGTCTGTCAATACGTCCGTCCATCCTTCCATTCTTCCATTCATCCATCCGTCCATCCTTCCATCCTTTCATTCATCCATCCATCCATCCTTCCATCCTTCCATTCATCCATCCATTGAGCCATCCATTCATCCTCCCATCTGTCAATCCATCCGTCCGCCCATCCTTCCATCCTTTCATTCATCCATCCGTCCATCCGTCCATCCATCTGTCCGTCCATCCTTCCATCCATCCGTCCGCCCATCCTTCCATCCTTTCATTCATCCGTCCGTCCATCCTTCCATCCATCCGTCCATCCATCCTTCCATCCTTTCATTCATCCGTCCGTCCATCCATCCGTTTGACTGATCGGCTTCTTTCTGGACAGCTGCTAGTTTCACATCATAGATAAACAACCACAATCATGTAAACACAAACAAACATATGTCATGAACATATCAGTTAGAAACCCACTGCTGTGGCTGTTAGCTTTGTGCTAACGTTGTGTTAGGCGCTGCTGCTGTAATTTAGCATCATTGCTAATCTTACCCAAACACGCATAAAATAACTAACATTATCATACCATCGTACTGTGGTCATTAATATGAACATGGTGACTTCAGCTCAAGTCTCAGGGCCTTTACACACCAGGAGTGACCCAAATAAATGGCATGAAATTGGGAATATTTCAGAGGCACATTTTCACTTTGATTCACATCAGAGATGATGCAATTTTACAAATAAATTATGGCTCATTCCCAGTTTGAGGACTGCATTTTTAGGAGCCCTTACCAAATTGGCCCACTAAAGATTACATTTTGTCATTTGTCACTTGAGTAAGTCTGAGTACACAAAGTGAATTGAGAGTTATTTCATATTGAAAATACCGCTGTTGTCTTGAACTGAACAGGAGAATTAATGTCAGCATGATGTAATTACAATAAGTTTGATTATTGTTTACTAAGGGATAAGTATGATAATCGTATGATAGTTTACTGTAGCTGTATTAGCCTGTTTAGCTCTTTGAATTATTGCCACATGGACATTTTGAGCAGGACAAAATGTCATGGAAAATGGTTGATAAACATTTTTCATTATAGTTTTAGTTAATGTGATAAACAATGCTTAGCCCTGAAGCTTGTGTGTTAGCATTCGGAAACTCCAGCTTTAATTTCTCTGCTGTTCTTCTTCTTAAGTGATATATCTGCCTAGTTTTATAGTCGACTCGTGCAGTGCACCGTGCACTACAAGGGCTTTGCTATGAAGCATTTGATTTATTGATTGCTGGGTTTTTTTTGCATATCAAACAAAACTTCTTTTCAAATTAAAGATCTTTTGAAATTCGTTACTTCTTGCGTACTTCTGTGATCAGCACATAAATTAAAGTAAATGTTTAGAATAAAGTTTGTGTTTTTCCTGTAGTCCCGTCAGTCTGCTGTTTTACCCACACTGACCTGCAGCTGTCCCATTTCAGAGTGTCCTCGAATGCGCCGTCAGGAAGAGGTTTGGAGAGGTGCACTATTGGCACCTGCTGCAGCGTTTGGGTTCCAGTTTGACTTGACATGAGTCCGAGTGCAGGACGGTTTGAGGCCGCACGGACGCCAGTGGTGTCTCCAGTCTGGGAGGTAAGTTTGTTTACTGATATTTTGACACTGCAACCATCAAACGCTCTCTGATTGAAGGTGTCACAGGCACATTCAGCTCAGCTAATCGCTCCAGAAATGTTTTAACTTTCCGTCTGTTGTTCCTCTATTCGGGCCCGAGCACTGACACTGTCATCGTAGGGGTTTTTCTTCTTCTACCCAAAGATTTCACTTTTAGGCAGTTGAACATGCTCAAAAACTCATGAAAGTGCATGTGATATTTCAGTATTTTATTTGTTTTGGGCTCAACATCTCCTGATTCTTCATATTCCTTTAGTACAACTAACACCTCATCTTTAGTATCTAGTTCGTTGGCTGATTTCCCTTCGAGTGGTCTCACCGAGGCTAAAGTTTGATTTTATGCATGTCAGATTCAGATTCTGTGATCTTTGGCTTATTGAAAGGAATGATGTGATTGAAAGTTTGTCTTACATATGAGCATCTTCCAGTGAGTCAAACTGGTACAAAATGTGTCTGTGATGCTCAAACGTAGCTCAAAGAGTCAATAAGAAGCTTTTAACACGTGTTGCTGTGATACACAAGAGGATCAGTGCAGTAAATCTCATCTCATCTGCCCAACAGAGTTCAAGACACGCCTACACCTTTCCTGTATTTTAGGGTCGTAGACAGTAAATGATCCAATCTTGGTGTTTCATCTGATGGCAACTGGACTTCTTGTAGTTTCTTGAAGACGTTTCGCCTCTCATCCAAGAGGCTTCTTCAGTTCTAAATTTCTGGTAGGGAGTAAATGATCACAATTTTGGGGCTACTTGGTTATGTGTTTGAATGTTTCTATAGTTCGACACGTATGTTAGTTGGCCCATTTGGAATGAAAACTTGAAATTTAAATAAAGAAACGCTGTCTTTTGCAATTATATTTATGACTGAATGACTTTAGCCTTGCTGTGCCTTAGAATATAGTGGGGGGAAAAAAAGTGCATTTATGTGTTTCAATCCACTAAAGTTATGAGTAGGAAACTTTCTTTACCACAGAAGAAGAAGAAGGCACAACCTGATGATGCAATTAAAGAGCACAAATAGCTAAACATAAGGAAGAGCACAACGGACGTTTGAAATACTCATGCTCAATGCTTTTCTCATGCTTTTCATCCTCCACCGGTGCTTCTCTCTGGCCGTGGTGTTGGTGACGTTCAAGTCATGTGATTTGTAAATGTCATCCCACCTACTCACAATAAGCGGTAGAAAATGAATGAATGAATGAATGAACGAATGATTATAGCCTGCCTGAAACAATTGGTCATTATAAATTTACAGAATTTTTGCATCTGGATTTTCAACTTTCCTAAAATTCTAGTTTTCAGATAAACTTGAGGTGCTATTAGCCTAATGATTAATTCTTTATTATCTTGTGCTTTTGTTAACTCTGTGCTTATTACAATATGTTTTGTTGCTTCAATCACTTTGAAATACTACATTAAACTGGTTGCAATGGCCCTTTAAAGCCCTCCTGATTACTAAAAGGTACTGAGCGGCTGTAAATTATAACCCACGAGTGAAATCAAGTCTTCTGGAGTCACACAAACATTCCGCTCAACAGTTTGCAGTCACTAAGTAAAAACCTGCATGTTACTTAGGTGAGTTTCCTTGAGCCTGTTTTCAGGAACATTTTTAAATTTGTCCAACTGTGTGAGTCAACTGTAACTCGTCTAAACGATGTGCCTGGTCATTTGTCCATCGACTTACTGAGCAGCATAATAATGCTGATGGAGCGTCTCTATGAAAAGGTCAAGATAAGTGGCCACCACATTATAAAGCTTGTCAGTGTGGTTTACAAGGACTTGTGTAATTGGACGGACAGCCCAGAGATGGTCTTGCAGAAACCATGTTTTTACGAAGATGTGTCTGAGAGTCTGAGGAGGCTTCTGGTGACTCCACAGGAGACAAGCTGCATCTTCAGGTTCCTCATATCTGTTCGCTGGACCATTTCATTCAATCATCCTCGCTGTGTTGGTGGGGGTTTACCACAATAGCTGTGGTTTCCTCCCAAATTTCAATGTCAAAAAATAGATCTAAAAAATAACAACAAATCACAAACTTATAGAAGCCCATTTATGCCATATTGGTAAAAAAAACCTAAAACAATGGATCCTGCAAGTCATATTTATGAGTTACTAATTATGACTAGCAGGATGTATTTATTTTATTTATTGTTTTTACCTATGTGGCAGAAATGGGCTTCCATAGAAACATGACCAAAACTGACTGCTGCTGTCTGGGCGTTGCGGCAGGTCGACGTGAGCTGGTTGGTCCGGTGCAGCAAGTTGCCTTCAGGCCTGCTGGGACACTCGAGTTGTGGCTGTCAGAGACAATCGGCAGGTGTCTCAGGCTTCAGCTACAGGACGCCTTCAGAGAACCACTCACATGATACTCAGTATCATGTGTTGTTTGGTGGTGTGCCCAAGTTATCGTGCTGCATGGCCCACGTGCACGTCTGTGATACTGAAGTGAGACTGTCGGAGCCCCCGGAGGCTCCTGAAGGCTCCTGAGGGCTCCTGAGGGCTCCCGTCAGCTCGCCGTCTCGGTAATGGAACCCGTTCACATGTTAATCAGATCCACGGACTCCATCAGCGTTTTTAGGCTGCTGTGTGTGAGGTTGGTGGGTCGGCGAGGTGAGGAAAGGTCAGAGGTCACCTTTCAGTAACAGAGTTAGAGGAGGAGAGGCCGGCTGTCCCTGCGGCAGTGAACGCGCCGTCGAGCCGCTTCCTCATTTCATGTGGAAAAACCAACTAATTACGTGGAAATATGATAATGTATAACGCTGGGGGAGATGCCGCCCAGCCCCACTCATTACCCAGACTCCCCTGCTCCTTCCTTCTCTCCCTCCCTCCCTCTCTCCCTCTCTCTCTCTCTCTCTCTCTCTCTTGGTATTTCTGGCCCCCCCCTCCATCACTCCATCCTGTCCTCGGGCGGGAGGGTGTCAGTCACTCAGTGATTCTGACGAATCAGAGCTGACAGCTTCCCACTGCGGCTCCCAGCCTCCACCGGTCACCAGTACGACCCTTTAATGGGACTAATGGGCCCGCTCAGCTCCACTACAACACACCCTGTCGGGGGGCGTCTGCACACGCTGAGTCTCAACTATTAACAGTGTGAGGATAAATTCAGCTTCATCAGCACCAGCAGAGGGCGCTCTCTAAATTTAGGCTCACCTGCGACAGCTGCCAGCTCCGTGAATCATCAGCACACAAAACATCAGAATCGCAGATCAGAGCAATTTTGGGTTCTGCTGGTTGTGAAGGTGCTTTATGTGAGACTCGCCACACGCGTGAAGAAGACGCCGACGCGAAAAAAACGGGAGTCACCGATACAACAAATTAGCTCCACACTGAAATAATATTGGTTTCCAGCAGTGACCCTAAAAGTTTACGATGTGTGTGTGTGTGTGTGTGTGTGTGTGTGCGCACGTTGAGCAGTCACTGATTAGTCTGCAGATTATATAATCCCCCAAAATCTCAGATATTATGGGATGACGCCTCAGAGTTTTCATTTCAGCACGACAATGCAAAAACTATCTGTGACTGGATGTTCATTTTCTGCACACGACCAAGAGATCTGGAGCTACTGTGTGTGTGTGTGTGTGTGTGTGCGCACGTTGAGCAGTCACTGATTAGTCTGCAGATTATATAATCCCCCAAAATCTCAGATATTATGGGATGACGCCTCAGAGTTTTCATTTCAGCACGACAATGCAAAAACTATCTGTGACTGGATGTTCATTTTCTGCACACGACCAAGAGATCTGGAGCTACTTAGATTTTCAGCATTTTCTGACATCAGGATTGGCCACCAGGGGGCGTTCTGCCCTGTGTCCATCAGGGCTGTTTGGTGATGGTGATTACTTGTTGACTCGTTTTGTCTTAAATGTCAGAAAATAAGTACCCATCAACATTTCTCCTGTCTGACATCAGGGAAGTTTTAAAGTGAAATTAAAATCAAAATAAAGTTTTGTTAAAAATGACATGTTGATGAACGTCACGGACACCGGCAGACAAAAAGATTCATCATTTAACGAGAGGGAAGCTTTGCTTGTTGAAAGCTTGTGTTCCTCAGTCATCCCTCTGCTTCCTGTCAGTTTGTTGTGTTTGTGTGGAGAAACGTGCTGATTGGCTGTTGGACAGAAGGTGTTTGGCTCCTGCAGTGATGATGGAGGAATATCTCCTGATGAAGACGTCCTCGGCTGGCTGTGGGAGGGAGGGGGGAGGACGGCCGCTGAACGGATGCCACCAAGCTGGCAGCGGCCCACCGCTCTGATTCTCCTGCCAACACACCGCCGTTGGTGGCGAGGCTTCAGTCGCCAGGCTCCAGTCCCGAACTGCTTTAATCTCTCACTCCACCGGTGGCGGTAAAGAGGCTGGGTGGGAACCTCGCCGCCGACAGCTTACCTGATAATTAACCGGCTCAACAAAACCGGCAGATTCTCACTTTCTCAGCCAGCAGAGCGACGGCACACAAAGCTCCGCTCCTGCACATTCATCACCCAGAGAGGCCACGCCTCTCTAGCGGGAGGACAAAATGTCCTCCCATTTCGTGGCCACCAAAGTGGAGAGGAAGATTCTGCTTGTTTCTTTCTGCCTCCGCAGACTGTTCCAGCCTTTAATTATGGGTCAGTGAGGAAGGGAAATTAATTTGCGGCGGTGGAGGAGTGGTGGCGTCAGGCCGACAGGGAGCCCCGGGCCGAGGAGGCGGGCACGGGGCCAAACGCTGCGGCAAAGTCCAAAGTCGCCACGCAAAGGGTAGCAGTCAGAAGTGATCAGAGAGCGCCGGATGGCCGAGTGGAAGTCAATCAGAGCTGCAGCGACGTTTCTGGCACTGACGCCTCCCAAAGAAGCGAAATCCAGAGTGACAGACGTGCCTCAACTTCAGCACAACTTTCTCCACCCGACGGCTCACCGCCGAGGTCACGCAGGGGCGGGGCTTATTCGTTTCTACAAAGTGTTTGTGTGACACTTTAGGAAACGATAACCAGACATCTTTCTTGTTATCTTTCTTTTTCAGCTATTCTCTGAATTTGGTAAATAAACATAACTGCATAAAGAATCAAAGTCGACCACATCTCAATAATCAAAATCATAAAATCTGTACAACAATAATAATCACACAATCTTGAGTTCAAGTTTAAATGGGTTGTAGTTGTATTTAAGTTTAAATTCATGTATTCAACCCAAAAAAATTAATTCAGCCGCAAAACTATGGAAGGTAAAGGCTGCCAATATTAAAATATTATGAATTAATCAACTTAATCACACTCTCTCTCCAGATGGCGTGACGAAATTAATATTTCCACTTATATATCCATTACTTTGCGTCCAATCTACGGCAATGAAATGTAGATTTCATGGTGAAACCCTGACGTGTCTCCTGCTGCGCTTCTGTCTTTCTGTGGCCATCAGGGTTAAGTTAATTATTGTTGCCTCATTTTACACCTAAATCTCAGTGTGGTTTAACATCATCATCTACAACACAGCTGCAAACTTCAACAAAAACAGCCGTACGGTTCTTTTTTGATTAATGTTTTACCACCAAGAGGAACCTAAAACGCGATGAGAAAAAAAGCGAGAAAAGACAGAACATCCTCATCAGCGATCTCCTGCCAGGCAGATTTCCTTCCTCTTGATGGTTTCCTCAGCGAGCTGCTCTGTCTGACCACATGTGTTTAAACTGTTAGAGAGTCTGAATGTTGATCTAAAACAGCAACAAGATGCTCGGGTAGCAAAACGAGCAAAACGAGAGCGCAGGCAGGAAGAAGCTCATCCAGACTCCTCAAAACGTCTGGGCGAATTACCAGGAAACTTGTGACATCTGACCTTTCATCTAGGGGTCTAATTCACAACAAATATCAAATCTGCGGAGCAGCCCTCTGTGGACTTAGTTTGTGAGGAACAAGAAACAGTTTTCATAAAAGTTAAATTGTGAGCAAGGACCAATCAGAACATTAGCAGGATATCTCAAATTTCTGGATGGATTTTCATAAATTTTAGTTTGTACATGGATATTTACCAGAGGAAGAACTGATTTAATTTTGGTGGTGATCCGGATCATCATCTAGATCCATCAGGTTTTTAAAGGACTCTTCACTGCTGTGAAATATGACCAGTTTCACCAGTTTTGTTTGCTTAGAATGTGGCGGGAGCCTGTTTCTGTACAGATACTGACGTCAGACCGATTCTGGAACCTCATTTTTAAACAGTCAGCGCATAGAGATCAGAAATAAATTGATTTGGAATTTGAAAAGTTGTTTTCCAGCTGGAACCAAAAAATTGTTGTTTTTTCTTGTGAACCTGTGGGCGTGTCTTATTCTAAACTGTGAAGACGAGACAGAGACACGAGGAAACAATGTCCAAGGAAACAGGGCAAAGATCAGTTGGTCCTGGACTGCTGGAGAAAAACAGGCGTCAGAATGAACAAAACCAAAGTTCTGGTTTGTGTTCTTGTTCCTTGTTCCAATCACTAGAACCTCCTTCACTGTATGAGTTGTCTACTTGTTACACAGATAAATATTCACTAACACTAGTTTTACACACTCACCTACTCTGACTCACTTTACTAATTTACTTTTATTACTTTAACTTGATTTCATTTATGTACTTTACTTACTTACTTTTACTTATTTACTGATCTCGGGGGGAATGAAAGAGTATCGTCACATCAGCACAGTGTTTCAGGAAAACTTCTTTTACTCCTGGTTCTTCCATTAAATGAGGTTTCTGTTTCCTACAGCATCTGTAGAAGTTATCCACACTGTCTGTGTGTGTGTGTGTGTGTGTGTGTGTGTGTGTGTGCGTGTGTGTGTGCTGTGTAACAGAGGTGAACAGGTCAGCTCAGGGGGGGTCGTCTATGTTTGTGAATGAACGAAAACAGTGACACAAAGTTCGAAATCAGCAGGCTATCATACCGGACTCTTATAGTCAAATAATAAGTAATCAAATCAAATTTTATTTGTAAAGCCCAAAATCACAATTTACATATTATCTCACTGGGCTTTGACAAACTGTACAGATGTGACATCCTCTGCCCTTAGACCCTTGAACCAGGTGAGGAAAAACTTAAAAAACCCTAAACAGGGAAAATAAGAAACCTCAGGAAGAAGCACGGAGGAGGATCCTTCTTCCTAGGACGGACAGATGTGACATAGATGTTACTTGTACAGAACACAACAACATGACGATAACAGTTTACTAAGAATGTTTGAGTTCAAATGAGTCTATAAATCTAGATATAGTGTGGGTACAGTATGTTGGTCCAGAAGTCGTAGTTGTAGTCCATGAGCTAGTCTGGGTAATCCAGCCTAGGATTCAAGTCACAGGATCTCCTGTCCTAATGTGGCCAGGAGGCATCAGGCAGGACCACAGCAGCAGCTCCACTGCGACCTAACAAAGACCTGCAGGACGATAAAGCACAAAGACTCGGGGAAAAAGTAAAGTTAGTTTAAGGATATGGACAGAGGAGCAGAGATGGAGTCTGAGTCAGAAGGGGCAGAGAAGAGAGCTCAGTTCATCATGGAGTGTTCCCCCAGCAACCTAAGCCTATAGCAGCATAACTAAGGGCTATATAGGCCAGCCTTAACTATAAGCTTTATCAAAAAGGAAGGTTTAAGATACTCTTAAAATCAGAGAGTATGTCTGCCTCCCGTACCGAGACTGGAAGATAGTTCCACAGGAGAGGAGCTTGATAGCTGGAGGCTCTGCCTCCCATTCTACTGTTGGAGATTCTTGGGATCACCAATAACCCTGCATCATGGGAGCATAAGGTTCTGGATGGGTGATAGGGTACTATGAGCTCTTTAAGATAAGATGGTGACTGACCATGAACAGCTTTGTAGGTGAGGACAAGGATTTTAAATTCTATTCTGAATTTAACTGGGGGCCAGTGCAGAGAAGCCAGTATGGGGGAAATATGGTCTCTGATATTAGTTCTAGTCAGTGCACACACTGCTACATTCTGGAGTAACTGAAGAGTTTTTAAGATCTTATTAGGGCAACCTGAAAATAAAAAATTACAGTAATCCAGCCTGGAAGTAAAAAATGCTTGAACAAGATTTTCTATAAGTAGTCAGAAGTTATTAGACACTGGATTTATCTCACTTTTGATGGAACAAACATGTACACATACTTACAGAAGAGAACAATTTCTTTGCAAATA
>KV751319.1:20922790-20951288 GCA_001698575.1 Mola mola | reverse complement strand
AAGTGGTTACAAAGCCCCTGTTAGATCTGTTTGGATTATTATTTTTTCTTTTTTTAATCCTGTGCTTGAAGAACTTGCATCTTGCTGGGCTTTAACGTGCAAGAAAACTAATGAAAATTTGTACAAATTATTTATCACTTCGTTGATGACAATGGGCAGCTAAATGTTTCGGCCACGTCCATTCAACTGCAGCCCCTATGGCTTCTCGTTATTCCTCTGGGAATATCAGTCAAACATGGTGGCTAGGGTTGGTTTGAATTGGTGGAAACAGCAGAAGCAAATGTAAGATTAATGGTTGTTGTATCATTTTAAGTTTCATTGTTATTCTGAAGTGCAGTTTCATATTTTAAAACCTGGAAATCTGAAGAACTTTGAATTATTCTGAATGAAAATAAACTAATGTAATGGTTTAGCATGTGAGCACTGTAGACAGCCAGAGTCCAGACTGTCTTCAGACCTGTGTGGGTCCCACTGTGGTCGGATCTGCGGCTGATTATGCTTCAGAAGTCTATCAGTTCAGCTGAAGTTTCCCATTCAGCAGCAGTGAGTCACTTCCAACCCTGTGCTGGATCCTTTAACAGACATCCTGCTGTTCAGATCTCCTCAGTCATTTCTGCCAAGAGGAGACACCATCCAGAGCCGGTAAAATCAACTCCTCATGGCAGCACCTGATATCAGGTCACTCTTGACTGACAGTTTTATTTCCTGTCTGGAAACACTTCAGGTTTGTCAGATTGGTGCTAACAACCAACCTTACTGTCGCAAATGAAAAACTCAAACTTAACCATATTTTTGGTTGACATATTAGCATCAATTTGACTCAAAAACTAAATCCCCCTTTTTATTAAGGTTCCAGACATTTTTGGGGGGGGAGGGGAATAGTTGCTGTTGTAGAGAGACAAGTCTTTTTACCAAATTAATCTGTCAATATAAATTGTCGAGTTTGTAAAGTGGCTACTTATCCCAGCTAACTAATTGATTCCTACTGAGCCTCCAAAATGACCAGGTCGTACATGGTGTATTATGTTTTCATATATTCTGAATCTTTTTAAGTTGTGTTGATCTTTGGCCTCCTGCTTGGTTTGAATTGTTAAACACATTTGTTTTCATGAAGCTCGTTTTCTCTGCTAGCAACAAACAAAAACACTGTAAAAAAGGTCTTGAACTGAAGAACTGAGTTTACAGGAGGAAATGCTCCTGGAACTTGTTGGCTAGTTTTAGCATCATTAGACAACAGTAGTTTAACTTGCCAACTAACAGTTAGCTCATTAATTCTCTTCGGTTTTCCGTTTTCTGGATCTTATTGCTATAAAAGTGGCTGTAAGAGACATAAAACAAATCTCATTGTCAGAACACAGGAGGCAGAGAGGAGTCATGGCCAGACCTATGTGATGCTGAGGTCATAAATAGTCAAAGCTGAACTGTGGTGAGTTTAAAACAGTCTGCAGGCTGTGAAAATCAAAATGTTAAACCCCAAACAGAAGGCAAAAGCAACCCTGAACCTCACATTTAGAGAAGCTTCGTGAGGCCAGTCGGAAGGCGTCCAGCTGATACCGCAAACTAATGGAGCCATGCTCGTCTGGCTGGATGGGAAGTGACACACCGTCTCCAGTCGGTGCCCCACTTTGATCCTTAAAGCTCCCTCCCCCACGCCGTCCGGCCCTGGGCCATTTCCAGCACCTCCACGGGGTCACTCAGATTAACCCCTTGTATCCTGCACTGGGCTTTAGTTTGAGGTTAATGGAGGGTGATAGCGCTTTCTGCCTGGGAGTGTGGAGCAGTGGAGGACGACAGCCTGGCCAGCTGCAGGCTGGGAGTTTTTTATTTTTCTTATGTTTTGAGGATCTAGAGGAGCTTGGGTGTTTTATAAGGGCAGTCGTGAGGATTCAGAGCTGGGAAGCCGATGATTTTTTTAGCAGTTTTCAGCAGTGTATTTGAGATGGTCTGGAGCTCATGTATTTTGAACATCAGTCTCGGGGTCAAAGTTAAGAGGAGGGCAAGGGTCATGGCTCTTTATTAGCTTTTGACGGCATCAAGTTAGTTTCTTTGATTAGAAATTAGAACAGGTTCTGGAGTTGAACGTTAGTTTTTATTGGAAATTCTATTGCTGATTGATGTTTACAGTACAGCAGAGGAGGCTGGTAACAGAAACTGTCACACAGGCAATGAAAGATAAAAGAAGAAAAAACACTTTCTATTTTAGTTTGATCATCATTTGTTGTCTGTTGGATCAGGTTTCATCATCCGCTGGTTCGATGAACAACACTCGTCATGCTGACATGAAAGATCTGTGGCAACGACAGTAATGATTCCATAATGTTGCAGAGTTTCAGAGATGATAACCTGCATACTATCGACTATGCTGCCCCAAACAGACAAAATATAACTACATTGCCTACTTATGATAAAAGCACCAAACTAATGGAAAAATGACCAAAACGACAAAACTGAGTCAAAAGTTGCTCCTGAAACACTCCTGGTGGAGTATGAAGCCGTGTGGAGGACCACGGACTGGATGCATTGATGCTGGGTGGAATTAAAATGACGTGCATTTATCACATTAATTTGAACTCTTCCATCCTCTGCAGTTGTAAGGACACCTAAAGAAAAAAAGGGCAGGATGTGGGCGGAGTCGGACTGAATGGAAAGACTGCAGAGGCCTTCATCCTCCATCAGCTCTGGTTCACAACTTCCCTCCAGAACAAACGTTTCTAGCTAACAACCAGAGGACTTCTCTGATCCAAAATGGCAGCCATCAGCGTGCTGTGGCTGCTGGCGGTGACGGCCATGTGCAGCGGGAGTCTGGTCACGGTGAGCTTGGCTGTGGAGGTCATGAGGGGTCGATCGGCGTTTATCACGGCGAAGGAGCTTAAGATCAGCGTGGATCCGACTGAAGACTGTAAGGTGGAGGTGGTGATGAATGAGCCGGCCACTCAGAGAGTGGGGAGGCTGAGCCCACAGGTGAGGGCACACCTGCTGTCCAGCGAAGATGTTCCGGCTGTTGATGCTCCAGTAAAGCGGCGTTACTGATGATCTGTTTGCAGGTGTTTGACTGCAGCTTCCTGGAGGACGAGCTGAAGTACGTCCACAACGGTAGTCCACAGCTGGACAAGGACACTGTGATGCTGCGAGTCTACAGGTCAGTCAACATCTCTGAAGTCTCGTTACCTTCCTGTCAGCTCGTCACGATTAGCTAACACCTGCCACATCTAGCTAACGCCTGTCACTGTGGTGAGGAGATCAGGACATGAGGACATTAAAGTAAAGCCTCTGTTCTGTCGTGATGTTTCTGCGTGGAGGTTCACATCCACAGACACGCTCGTGGAGACAGTGGTTCTGCCGGTGAGGGTAGTGGACTCGGACTCTGACCTGGTGGAGTTGGGCAGCACCCCGCTGGTGGTTCCCCATTTCCATGGTTTATCCAACGCCATCGACAGCCAAGTCCTGAACATCCGAACCACAGCTGACCGTGTCTGCATCATCAGACTGATGACTAGTGACACCAGCGTCCCTGCTCTGGGTCAGCTGGTGAGGGAGGAGGACGGCGCACAGAGGAAGGGTACGAGACAACTGGACAGATCATGTGATTTGACCTAATTTTTTTAAATCATATGGTCACAAACCTGAAGTTTGATTGTCTGACAAATTAATCACTTAAACATTTACAAATATTACATCCTGATATGAAGAATGTGTGTTTGTGGTGGTTTTGCAGGCAGAGAGACGGCCGCGCTCTGTCCAGGGAATAAGCCCTGTCTTCATGACACTAAGGAGGTTCGCTTCCTCAAAACCAGCTGCCAGGACTTCCTGAACTCAGGTCTGAAGTATCAGCATCTGAGCCCTCCATCACCAGAGATTGACTACATCCCCATCAGGGTGGAGCTGAGGGAGCAGGCCACCAGGGCCCTGCTGGAGGTATAGGCAACATTTAGACATGAATGTGAAGCGTTAATATTAGAAGTTATCCCATTTCCATGTGGGAGGATGTGGAGCAGAAGGTTCTGGATGCTTTCAAAAGCCCCCTAAGTGTGATGGGTCTTCAACACCACATATCATAGTGAAGTTGGGCCAGTATGTGTTGATTTCTGCATGCTATTGGTTGTGATAATGGCAGAGATGGTTGAGTAAAAAAGACTTCATATTTTCCTCCACCTTGCTGTTTTTGTTTAACCCACTCTTAGACAGAGTCGGTATGGTTGCCGGTTCTGATCCAAGGTGCGATGCAGAACCAGCCACCCAAAGCTGCCTTCATGGCCTCCTTCATCCTGGAAGTAGACCAGTTCATCCTCACCCCGCTCACCACTGCCGCTCTGGATGCCAAGGACAACGAAACACCGCAAGAGAGGCTGGTGTTCAACGTGACCGCGCCACCTGCCGAAGGCTACATCACTCACCTTGATGACCACACCAAGCCCATCACGTCCTTCACCTGGCTGGACCTTCACGAGATGAAGGTGGCCTACCAGCCACCCAACAGCAGCCAGCCGCACCGCAGAAACTATGAGGTAAACTTTTGGCAAATTATTTTTCGCTTTATTTTAAATCATTACATATTAAACTAGCAACATAAGTCAACACAATTACATGCCCTACAACATATTGCAATAAATGCTAACATTTGATCTCCAGTTTTTTCCTGTTAGCTCATATTTCAACTCTGTACTAGACTGTGGTATTAGTGTTTGTTTCGGGTGTTCCTAAGGGTGATTTCTAGGTCGAGGTCGTCTGGTCTATGAAAAGATCATATGTTGCCACCACCTTACAGCTGACACATAAACAGCAGAGCCGTCTGATTCTGTCTATGTGAAAGACCCTGGGATTAGTAAGAAAATTACACCAGTTAGTCTTCTCTGTCTGTTGTTCTGGAGATATGTCCAAAAAATGTGTTTGACCTTTCATTTACCTTCAGCTTTGACTAAGAAAGCCCAAAAGTTAATCATCTGGAGCTATAAAATGGCCCCAGTTGGATCTCCCTTAATTAAATTCTTTCTGGAGTTATGGCTGAAAAACATCCTTTTGATCTTTGATTCACCTTGATCGTTGACCTTTGGTCACCAAAATCTCATTAGTTGTATGTTGGGCCAAGACGCACCTTTGATGAAACTTTTCTAAAAATTGGTTGAGTGGTTTTTGGTTAATCTTGCTAACAAACAAACACACGGGTAACATGACAATAATCTCCAACTTCGTTGTAATACTGTTGTAATATTTTGTGTCTATCTATTATATCTAAGGTGGAGTTCCAGGCTATAGATGGTTCCTTTTTAACCAGCCCACCTATGATGGTGCACATCTCAATCAGGGCTGCTGAAACAAGCGCCCCTCGAGTGTCCTGGAACATGGGTACGTAATGGCAGATTATTCCACCATCACTTTATGTTGTTTTACCCGTAACAAATCACGTTTTAACCAAGCTAGTCTGCTTAAACTAAAGGTTTTGCTCTCAGATTGGTTTTCCTCCATCTTTGACATCTCAGGTTTAGACCTTTTGGAGGGTCAGTCCCGACCAATCACGTGGGAGCAGCTGCAGATCGTCGACAGCAACGACATCGACAGTGTTTACCTGGTGGCTGTGGATGGACCTGTTCATGGAAGCCTGAGTGTCAGAGGTGAGCTTTAACGACTTCCTGCGTTTCTCCATCAATCCCGTCCCTCCTGCGCTACAGTAGAGGTTCAGTTTAAAGCCCAGAGCAACACCTTCCTGATACGCTGCAGCACACGAACTGGGTGTAGTCTGATTTATTCACCTTGATGGAGTCCTCTTGCTTCAACAAAGAGCTTCGCTTTGCCCTCACGCTGATCCCCGCTCGCTGTCTCCCGACACACTGCCGTGGGAACTCCCAGGAAACCTCATCTGGCCTTTTCCGCCCTTTTGCCCCCATGTGATGTCTGCCGTGGCCCGTGGTGTGGCTGGGGAAGCATATGTCTAGTGGCCCTGCATGTGCTTCCTAATCAGGTGTAAAATGGGGCCGTGGCCACTTTGCCAGGGGCCACGGCAGCGTCCACGTCTGTCCCTTCCAGCCCGGCACGCCGGGGGACGGCCTCTGTGTCTCGAACGGGGAGCGGGAGCGAGCAGATTGGAGGGACTTAGGCCATTTCATGCCGTCGTGCACAGAGAGCAGATGCACCGTCCCCAAACAGGATTTCATGCTACCAGCTCGGAGAAGGCAGCGGGGAGGGGGAAGGCGAGGTGACAGGAGTGCCGGTGGCCCGGGGGGGTTCCGGTGGGGAGGGAGTTAGCGGCGAGTTATGGTGGCTTTAGACATGTGGAACCGCGGGAGGCTCGGAGGGAGAGGAGGTTTTTTCTGGCTCATTTCATCAAATTTGTGTTGTGACGAGCTGATATTTACCACATCAATCCGAATAAAACTGCAGCTGTGACCCATTGAAGCTCGAAGAGGGCTTTCAGGGAAATACTCTTTGATGCTTTAATTCAGCATCACAGAGGTACGAAAGAGGATTATGGCCAGACATGAGAACAAATTCTTTTTTTTTCATTCTGCACTTTGAGAAAAAAGTCAAATGTTGAGGAAAAGAGACAAAATGTGGTAAAAAATGTGATTACCAAGGCACTCTTGTTGTAGAAAAGGTAAAAAGATTTTATTAGTATGGCTAATGCATGCCAAGTCCTAAAAGTCTGCACCAACACCAGTCTGGTTGTTTGGTCCGCACCAGATGTCTCGAATGTCAAGACTACGTTCACAGCCACCCAAATGAGCCACACCGAGGAGAGAAACGCTCCAGGGTTGGATTCCACTGCACTACACAAGGCTGGTGGGAACACAAGCAAAAACTTCAGTTTCATACCAACTGTCATGGCCTCTGATTGATGCTGTCTTAGAGACGAGATCTGCTCTCCTGGTTTACTCCTCTGAATGTCTGATAACTATAGTTCACAGGCTGTCCTGTCCAGACATTAAAATGAGTTTCACCATAGTGATAAACACATTAATGCAGCAAATTTTATAATCCAGTCATAAAACAGTTTTAGTTCTGATAAGCTCAATATACTGTATATCTTGATGTTAATTCTTTTGTATTTTTTCTTTTTTCCATAGAAAACATGCTTTAGGTTTGGATTGAAAGCAGAAAATAATGATAATAATGATCATTATACATAAAAGAGTAATTGTAATGTATTAAGGACAGATTATTGAATTAATAAATGAGTTTCTTCCCTGTGGTGTATTGATTTACCACATATTTGTTGAATGCTAACTATGTTTATTTAAGCTTTAGGATCTATGTTTTGTGGATCTATGTGGACACAGGCAAGTTCAAGGTGTAGCGCGCATGCGCATTGTTCAATGCTAAGGAATGGCTCAGTAAAGTAACTAACGGCATGTTGGTATCCCTCTCGTTAATATGCAACGTTCCCTCTCTGCTCATTTAATCTAATTCCTTTCCAGCCTCTCGTGTTGTCTCCATCCTGTTTGTGTTTTCACGGCCCATTAAAAGCCGTCCTGACAAACCTGGTCTAACAGCAGTTGGACGCTTGCTGAAACTTTTGTCCCACTGGGCAGCGTTCCACCGCCCAGCATCGTCTCGGCCGCCGCGCTCGGACTCCTGTTCATCTGCCGCTCCTGTTAGGCAGGAAACAAAGCTGACAAAAGTTTGGCTCAGCTGTACGCTCATGTACGTGGGCCCGCAGGACACCGTCGCTGGATCCTCTGGTGGAGTCGTGTCTCTGAGGAGCCACCGACCCCCACGCTGCGACTCGGGGTCAGTCACTGCAGGCTCGGTCCAACGCCTTCAGCCAAATGGACGGCTGCCTGTCCTGCTGCACGCACACACTCACAAACTTCCTGTTTTCTCCTGTATGGGCCTGTTGCCCAACACCACCTTTGGGTCCAATTACCAAGTTGTTTCCACCAGTTGGACCAGTAGCTGGTTTCCCTCGGTAAAGTTACTAATGATTTCGGGCTCGCGACCGTTCGTCTCCCAATCTGTCTGCTGACCTTGCCCTTCTGTCTCTCTGGCATGTGCACGGAGACAGGAAGCCCCCCGTCCTGGCAACCGGGCGGCCACCGGGAAGGACGCCATGTTTTACCCCGCCGGTGTTCGCAGCACAGACCCCAGCCACCGCCTCGCGGTGCCTTCAGGCGCTAAGAGAAACTTGTTATTTCCAAGTGACGATGGGAGGGGAGAAAAAAACATGTGTTAGAGAAAGTATTTGAATCAAACAACAACACGCAGTCATGTGACTCTCTGTCAGCGTTAGCATGACATGCAGTGTGAGGAAGGCCAGCACGCAGCGAAGCACTGACAAAAGGACACGTCCTACATTTAATCAATGTAGCACAGCTAAGTTTGCCCTGTTCAGCCCAAACTTTTCACACAGCACAAATCAGCAGCTCACAGTCCGGTTTATTGATAACTAAAACCAGAATTTTTGTCCGACTTTTAAACTAGTCTACTACACGCTGCACAGTGACAAGTACTTACATTGGACTAATTCAGCCATCCAGCCGTCCTTAGGTTTTCATTGTAGAAGACCTGGGCTGTCAGAATTTGTTTTTTGGAGACTGTGATTGGTAGGTTGAAAGCAGAACTCCTCATCCATGATGTCGATGTTAATTACAGTTACATAAAAATGGACACGTTAAAAAGGTCAAAAACGTGATTTTCATCTGAGGGGTCTTTAAAACAATCGTTAGGTGCAGCCCAAGGTGAGAGGCTCGGGCTCGGGCTCGACAGGTATATAAACTTTAACAGCGTCCTTCTCAACTACACTGGAACATTAATTAGCTTAGTGAGCTGGCCTATCGTACAGAAATAAAAGAGTTCCCCCGTGAACCTGCTCACAACGGGGATGTGGATTATTTGGAGTAATTGAGTCATGATTTCTGGAAAGAGATGTTGCTGTTGAGTTTCACTTCACTTGTGGTGCTTAGTTCCATCATATCAGAGAGAAGGCAGAGGTCTGTAGCTCGATGATAATAAAAATGTTTATCTAAAATAAATCTAGATTGATACACCATATACATGAAAAATCACATTAAAAACAATATTTGTGAACATTTAAACATATTACAGTCTGATTGGTTTGTCCCCTGGTTTTCCAGGTGGGAAGGCCTTCATGTTCCGAGTGCGGGACCTGAGGGAGGGTGCGGTCATCTACCATCACTCTGACAGCGACACCACCCGCGACCACATCGTCTTCCGCATCAGCGACGGCCGCCACAGCATCCGCCACAAGTTCCCCATCAACATCCTGCCGAAGGATGACTCGCCACCGTTCCTCATCAACAACGTGGCAGTGGAGGTGCTGGAGGGCGGGGCTGTGAGGCTGGAGGAGTATATTCTGCTGGCCTCTGACCTTGACTCCAGCGATGACTACATCCTGTTCCAGATAGTGTCCAGCCCCCGGGCAGGGCAGCTCATCAGAAGGTCCTCCGCCCACAAGACGGGTGAGGGTAGGGCCTGTTCAGTTTGATCTGAACGGAATTTCTCTGTAAGAGGTCGGAGGGAGGAGCATCACAGACGTAACGCTACATCTAATGATTATTTTCATTAATGGTTGATCGGCTGATGAGTTTCATGATTGATTATTTTATGAAATATCACAAAAAATGCTCATCAGATTGTCAGAGGTCATATTTTCATCTTTAATTTCCTCTGTAATCCAGAGTTTATTACAAAACATGAAGCTAAACCTTTGAAAATAATGAGATTTCTTCCAATCACCAAAGACCAAAAAACCAGCCAGCCCTTCTTCTGGCCACACTGGACTGTTGCTGTATGTGGAGGAATATTACTGTCAGTCAGTCATTTTTCTAGTTTTCTAAATAAAAGGGCACCAAAATTAAAAAGTTGCGGTCGACAGCAAGATAATATACTTCATTCCAAATTATTTTGGACTATTGTGCTTAAAATTGTTATAAACAAATCATGTATTTTGCAGTTTTGAAAATAAATAACAGTATTTACAACAGTAAACACCATAAACATTGAGTAACAAAAATAACTAATAAAAGAAATACAACAGAATTAGAAAATACTTTGTTTACCTTTTGTGTACAAAAAGCAGAAATTTGTCTGCTTACATGTGCAAAAGACCACACAGAACCAGAACACGATGAGACGCAGTGTGAGCGTGTGTTAAACAGAGCAAACGTTCCTCTACTTTAAGGAAGAAAGTTTATCTCACACAAACTGAGAGCTGCAGGTCGTCTCCCAGATCTTTGTTAATCCTCTGAATCACCTGACTGCTGCGGGTCAACGCACAGAACCTGAGGTTCTGCTGATTGTAACCACAACTGACCCGTCCCTGCAGGAGCTCCAGTGGACAGCTTCCTGCAGCGGGACCTGATCCAGGGTCAGATCTACTACCAGCACCTGGGAGAGGAGCTCTTTGAAGACGCGTTCGACGTCACGCTGTCCGACAGCCACCAGCCACCCAACCTGTCGCAGAGATACGTGAGTGAAATGCACGCGTCGCCTCCGCTCCCTTCCCCTCGCACTGACTCCTCTCCTCCTGTGGGTCCAGACGGTGGTGGTCCACGTGTTCCCGGTGAAGGACCAGCTGCCGGCCGAGGTGTCCGGCACCGTCCGCACTCTGACGGTGAAGGAGACCGAGGTGGTTTACATCACCCAGGCTCAGCTGCACTTCACTGACAGAGAGCAGCCAGACGCAGACCTGACCTACAGCATCACGCAGCCCTGCTTCAGCCCGCTGCATCCTAGGTAAGCATCCTCAGCCTTGCCTAGCTTAGCACAAGGAGTCCACCTGCTAACACGTCTGAGTGGAGGAGAGTCATGTAAACTCTGATGCTTTTCAGGCTGATGGACGCAGGGCGTCTCTTCTACACGGACAGCAGCAGCACCATGAAGAGAGACCACATGGTGCCCGTGCTCAAGTCCTTCACTCAGGTGTGAAGAGCAGAAACATTAAACCAGACATAAATCTGCTCATTCTATTCTTTCAATGAAACAAAATCTGAAGTTTTCTTACATCATTTAGTACCAAACCAGCAGTATCACAACATCCACCTGTCAATCATCAATAGCACATCAGAGCGAGCTTATGCGCAGCCAAAGAGGAGCGTTTCACTGATTCCTGTACGAAAACACAGCAATTCACTGATTTTGTTGAAACTGGATCATATTTTACGGAGAAAATGTTGTGTGGTTTGTTCCGATGATCCTCAGCTGCTCTGCGTAGCGACAGAGTGGATTTCAGTATGATTGACAGGTTACAATCACTGCCAGAGGAGGGAGACAGAGGTTCAGAATCGCACCTTTAACACTGCTTTTACCGTTTGATCTGCCACTAAGACAGTTTACAGCACTTACGTTTCAGAAATATTTAAAAGTTTGATTTAGAACAATTTTTCTCACATACACAAGAACAGAATAGACAAAATAAACTGACGTGATATAGACACACTGCAAATCTGCAGGTTGGATTATTGCACATTGTGAAGTCTGCACTGATGAATCGTAGTAAAGATCCCAGAGGGTAAAACTAACAATCTGTGCTACCAATATCATCTAAACAAATAAACAAACAAAACTGGCTCTATAAGCAGATTTTGCCTTAGGACATGTAAATTGTTCTACAAACTGCTCAAGAAGCTGATGGCACTGTAGTGCAATAAACAACATTTCACTCTGAAATGTAGTAAACTACCAACAGAAAAACGAGTACCGTGTTGAAGAAAGTCCCCCTCCTTCCCGTCCTTCCTCTCTTCCTTTCCCAGCATGCCGTGAACCACATGAAAGTGGCCTTCATGCCTCCTGTGGAGGACATCGGCCCGGAGCCGCTGCTGGTCCAGTTCGTCTTCTCTGTCAGTGACCAGCATGGTGGCACCGTCTCCGACCTTGTCTTCAACATCACTGTCACCCCTGTGGACGACCAGGCACCAGAGGTCAGAGGTCGAACCGGGACACGTGACCGTCTCCGCTTTAACTTTACAATTTGACCCACCCAGACAGAAAATCCACCAGCTCAGATCTCTCCAGATGTTTCGCGTGACGTTAGAATATCCAGATTTACTCCTGGTTGATCCTCTGACAGGCCTTCACCAACCTGCTTCGGGTGGAGGAGGGCGGAGGGGCTTTTGTGACCGAGGAGCACCTCCTGGTCCGGGACCAGGACAGCCGTGAGGAGGCGCTGAGGGTGGAGTTTCAGAGGACGGCTCGCCACGGTCGGCTGGAGCTGCAGGGCCGAATGCTGCAGCAGGGAGACCGATTCAGCCTGCAGGACCTGAGAGGACTCCGCCTCAGGTCAGAGCCAGCGAATCTGTCATGGGTCTGTATGGTTTGACATGTTGTCATAGTATGACCCACATGTCTGCGCTTCCTTGAAAAATGAAGCCAAAATGAGAGGTTTTGTCCCAAATTGCAGAACACATATTGCTAACAAACAAAGGCGAATACATTACTTGCATGGTATGTATCAGCTATACTGCAGACAGCCACCAGGGGGTGATCAAGATGTTGTGGAGAAAAGCCTATTTTTTAAATATTTTTTGTTCATTATAAAAGCCACTTCCATTGTACTTCCTCTTTAGATCAGACTTTTTATACTTACAGTCTTGTCTGATGTTTGCAGGTTTTTAATATGAAAACAAAGACACGATGATGAGTTATTTACAGTAATATTAATCAGCAGTTGAGCAAACCATAAATTACTGGTATAAATCTAGTACAAAATGATCAGGTGAGAGAGTACAGTTGATGTCTTTGTCACTGACCTCTGGCTTTATGAAACTCTTCCACCATGTAACACAAAAGTGCTGTTCTGGTTCCGATGTTTTACTCCAATTTGAAAGTATTCTGGTGTTTGCAACCGCTCAAACTTACAAACTGTCCCTGAAGAGATTTCTGTAAGACCTGGTCCAACCAGCATCCAAGGCCCATCATGTGGTTTCAAGGTTTTCCTGTCATTCTGTAGCTTCTAGTCCATTGTACAAAAATCTCTGGTATTCTGTCCTCATGATTGCATATGGTTAGCAAGGCTAGACAGATAGTGAACAAAAAACTCAGTTAAACCATGTGTTTGATAACGTGTGGCTTTGCAGATGGTCATTTTCTACACATGTAATGAGTTCACAAATATGACGAATAATCACAAAGCACATATTTGTGGCTACAAAATACCCATTAACCTATCGTAATAAACAAAACAAAACTAAAAAATTTAATACATGAATTGTAGCTTTCTCTTCACAAGTAACATTGCAGGTGACTATCAATATATGAATTGTACAGTTAGCTTAGCCTAGGTCTCTTAAATTATGATTTGTAAGTTACAAATCATAATTTAAGATAATAAATTTATAATTTAATTTGTAACTAGGGTTGCAAAGGGGCGGAAAATTTCCAGTAAATTTCCGGAAACTTTCCGGAAACTTTCCATGGGAAGTTAACCTGGGGAATTTTGGAAATATCGCCAAACTTCGCCAAACTGCCCAGAACTTTGCCTTTATCAAGGCCCAGGTGGCCAGACATGGCTGTAATGACAGCATAAGCACCGTTAATCTCTTCTCCAGAGAGTATGCCCCTGTCATATTTTGGGTCCAGCATGTACGCTGCTGCATGCACTGGCTTCATGCAGAACTCCCGGCGCTTCTCCAATGACTTGACCACAGCAGTTTCCTCTGCTTTGAGTAGCAGGGAAGTGGGCAGAACCGTCTGGATTTCTTCTTTGAGGTCGGCAAAGAGACAGTGGACATCTGATAAGATGGCATCATCACCCTCTATCTTGGCAATTGCTGCTGCAATTGGTTTGAGGATTCTCAGGCTGCTAGTCATTCTTTCCCAGAACACATCATCTAACAGGATTCTCTTGATGTCACTTTCAATGCCTGCAGTCTGGGATATGGCCATCTCTTGCAGAGACTCCTTTCCCTCCAGTAGACTGTCATACATGACGACAATGCCACACCATCGTGTGATGCTGGGGAGCTTCAGTGTGGTACTCTTGTTTTTTTCCTTTTGCTTTGAGAGGTAGGTTGCTGAAGCTACGTGTTTGCCCTTCACATACTTCACAACTTGCTTAGCTCTCTTGTGTAGTGTGTCCATTGTCTTCAGTGCAATGATGTCTTTCAGTGGAAGATTAAGAGTATGGGCAGCACAGCCAATGGTTGTTATATGAGGGTAGGTCTCCTCCACGTGTGCCCAGGCAACCTTCATGTTTGGTGCATTGTCAGTGACAAGTGCGAAAACCTTCTCTGGTCCAAGGTCATTGATGACTGCTTTCAGCTCATCAGCCATGTAGGGGCCTGTGTGTCTGTTGTCCTTTGTGTCTGTGCTCTTGTAGAATACAGGTTGAGGGGTGGTGACAATGTGCACTCTGTTGAACTCATCATCCAGCAAATGAGTAGATAGCGCATGCCTGGTTGGGGGGGTGTATGCTGGCCGGAGAATATTCAAAAATCTCTTCCAGTACACACTGGATGGCAGCATCAGGGGTGAGCCAGTTGCATAGACTGCACGAGCAAAACACTCATCTGCATTTCTCTGGCTACGTTCATCCATCGAATCAAAGAATCCTCTGATACCAGAGGGACCAGGAGCTGATGAGAGGGTATCTGACTCTGATACAGCAGAATCATTTTCCCCTTGAGTTGAACTCTTGTCTGCTGAATGTTTTGAGCCTTGAGGAAATTTTTGGCACTTTGCAATATGCTGCTGCATTTTTGTAGCATTCTTCACGTATGTCTTTCCACAATATTTACACATATACAAAGACTTTCCTTCAACATTAGCTTGTGTGAAATGCTTCCACACATCAGATGGCAAACGTGGCATTTTTCTGTAGAATAAAATAACAAAAGAGCTTGTAAAAACACTAATGCAATGGCATGAACAGAAATATAGTTGGCTAAACAACTGGAATGGTCTTCAAAATATTTTACAATTGATGTATAAATTCTTGTATGGTTACAGAAAACCGTCTAGCAGGAGTCAGAAGAAACAGCATCACATTTGAGGTAGCTATAATAAGCTAGCCTCTTAAATGGTCAATGAAATGAAAAATAGCTTACATTTAGCACCTAACTTACCAGCTAGCTAGCTACTGTATGAATACATTTTTATTTAATTTTTGCAAGTTAAACAGTAATACAATTATAGATATACAATTATAGATCAAATATATTTACCCCATAATATTATAAAAAAACTTACTTGACTTTATATAATCCACAGGCTCAACTGTGTGGCTTCAATAGTCTTGTGCTTTGGGCTCAAAAGTGTGGCCTCCAGGGTTTAAGCAATCATCTGTGCATGTGATGGAGGAGTGCACAGTGCATGCAGGGGGCGTGGCCTCAATAGCCCTGCAGTAATCAGTGCTGAGCGCATGCGATTGAGGAGTGTACTTGCATTAAATCTGGTTGTTTTAGCCAAGATTATGCTACAATATATTTTCCCCAACTATATTTAAGTTCCCTGTTGAGGGCCAACCTTCAATTTTGTAAATTTCTGTTTTATTCCCATAAATTCCCGTTAATTCCCATAAATTCCTGTTAATTCCCATGGAAAGTTTCCAACTTTGAAAATTCCCAGAATTTTGCAACCCTATTTGTAACACATGATAATCATGTGTGCATTTATTGCAGCAGAACAATATGATCCTTTGGAATAAATGTATCTTTTCCTATTAATGACTGAGCTATGCTAACATGCTAAATGTGCTTGATTGTTTTTTTTAAGTCCATCTTAAAAATAACTTTGGAATAAATCTAACAGATCCTCTCATTATTGAGTTAGCTAGTGAATGAGTTATTTCATCTTTTGGAATAAATTTAATTTGGGCCATTAAAGACAGAGCTAAGCTAACAAGCTATTTGAGTTTGCTAAAAGACTTTAGCTTGCTGGTTGACTTTTTGGTAGCAATAATAACTTCATTCAAAAACTTCTGTATTGAATAAATCACATATTAACACAATAGAAGAGGATAAAAACAGATGGAGGCTTAGTGGAGGGCTAACAGTCATGCTAGCAATAATAACTTTTAAACAGGGATGATTGTGCTGCAGGTACATCCATGATGACTCCGAAACCACTGAGGATGAGGTGGATTTGAAGGTGACGGACGGTCTGAACTCAGCAGCCGTTGTGCTGCTGATACAGGTTAGTTTCAGTTAGCTTGTCTGTCAGTCCTCAGGGGTCCTGATGTCTAACATCTGATATTTTACAGAGGTATATCTTCACCAATACCCTCTGTCGATTTATTTATTTTGGTTGTGATTTCAAACTTCACAAAGGTCCATTTTGGCAATATTTGAGATGGTAGTATTTTCATGTGTTTTAAGAGGGGTCCCCCAACTTCTGCGTGTCAACACATTTCTGAGGACTATTTCTAGATTAAATGCCATCATAAGTAAATCATAATGTGACAAAAAAAAGGAAAAAATCCATATGGACTGGTCTATGACACGATTTCACTGTATTCAATACACTTAAACACACCATGGATCACTTTATCACCCCAAAAAACATTTTTTGTAACACTGCAAACTGAGGGAACGTTAGCTAACAGTGCAGACGGTAGCTAATAGCAAAGCATTTGAGGAGACCGAGAGTGAAAATGTTATTAGCAAGTTGTGGCAGATTTTTACTGACTGGCAGATGTTAGTAGTGGCAGAGTATTAGCTAGCTGTGGCAGACATTACCTAACATTGGCAGAGGGTTAGCTAGCTGTGGCAGACATTACCTAACGGTGGTAGCTGTTAGTTAAGTGTAACAGATTTGCTATTTGTGGCAGATAATGACTAAAAGTGATCATTAACATGGTGTATTTTAAAGTGATGTTGTCCTCAGGTTCTGCCGATGAACGATGAACCTCCTCAGCTGGGTGGGGGTCTGCGGGGAGAGCTGAAGTGTCAGGAGGGAGGACGGGTCCAGGTCACGGTTGACTACCTGTCAGCCACAGACCGGGACAGTGAGGACTCCAGACTGACCTACATGCTGGCCAGGAGTCCAGGGCGAGGGGAGCTGCAGAGAGCTGGACTGACCGTGGACAAGTTCTCCCAGCAGGACCTGCTGCAGGGACATGTCTACTACGTCCACACGGGTGAGAGGGCGGTTTGTGTGGGAAGAAATGAAGGCAGGGCAAATTTATCTATGCAGCATAATTCAGATATACAGCAATTTACAGTGCAAAAATATAAACGTATAAGTAAAAACGCAAACGAATGACATTAAATTGGAACACAAAAGATTGATTGAGGAGATGCATGTTCTTCTTATTAAGAGGATGCGACAAACAATGTTTTAAGTCCTGATTTAAATGAACTGACAGTTTTAGCAGACCTCAGGTAAGAAGCTTGTTCCACAGGTGGGGAACATGGAAACTAAATGCTGCTTCACCTTGTTTGGTTCTGATTCTAGGAATACTAAGCAGACCTGCCCCAGATGACCTGAGGGGTCTAGAAGGTTGATAATGTACAAGTAGATCAGAGCTCTCTTTGGGCCTTATACCATTTATAGCCCAGCAACAATATTTTAAAATCCATCCTATGACATACAGGAGACCGGCCCAGTGATTTAAGGACCAGTAAAATGTGCTCCATTTCCTCTCTTTTAGTGAAGAACCTGGCAGCAGCATTTTGGATCTGCATCTCTCTGACTGAGTTGTTACTAAGACTTAAAATAGCCTGCTGAAAATAAATGCATGAACTAACTCTGTCTTTCTTCTTCAGAAGATTATTCCAGTTTTATGTATGTTAATTTGTAAATGAACAAACTGTGGCACATCCATTCTTTAATTTGTATTTATTGCATTTATTTAGCTGTTGTAAGGAACTGTGGTCATGTGGCGATACTGTTAAGGAAAGATGTGTGTCATCTGTGGAGGTATGATAGGAAATGTCATGATATTCAGTTATCTGAGTAAGTGGGAGCATGTAAATATTAAGCAGGAGAGGTCCAAGAATGGACCCCTGAGGGACGCCATATTTCGCTCTTGTATGCTGTGATTCAAAATAGCCACCTGACACAAAGTATTCTCTATCTCGTATAAATGATTTAAACCAACATAATACAGTGCCAGTAAGTCCAAACCATTTTTCTAGTCTGCAGTAATAGCAGTATGTTATTGTATACTATGTTTCATGAGTGCCGCCTTGGTACAAAGAGATCAGAGTTCAGATTTTTCTATTGAAAAGGCATTAAGTTGATGAAAAACAGCTTTTTATGGGCCTGTAGTTGCTTATAATGAAGGTATCCAAACTGTGCCTGTTTAATGGTTTGATGACTGCAGTCTGCTGCATTTAACCACAGAGGTTCTGTGATTCAGGAGGAGAGATCGGAACTGAGCCTGTGTTTGACACAGTCACCCTCATCATCTCTGACGGCGAGGCTGCAGGGATGGATGGCTGTTGTCATGGAGATGCCCTGCCCCCACCCGTTCCTCTGCATGGGACACTTCCTGTGTACGACCTCAACATCACTGTACTTCCTGTAAACAATCAAGTCCCCGCTGTCACTGTGGGTAAGGCTCAATTTCTGTGAAAATATTGATCTCCTGATTGATCAGCATCTCGCTCGGTCTAGACTGGACTCATAGTAATGGAGATATGGATTAATTGTTTGCCATATTTTCTCACCAAAAATGCCACCAGGTAGCCTATCAGTATCCGGGAAAATGCTGGAAATCTAATCAGCCTCAGAGTTCATGGATCCTGACGCCACGTATCTACTGATCCCATAATATCCCCCAATTCCAGAGATATAACACACGAGTACAAAGTCTAACCAGGCAACAGTTCAAACTAATGTATGTGTGTGTGTGTGTGCAGCAGCTCTGAGCCACTCACCTATCAGTCCAACACACACATTCTGGACTGGGGGGGGGTCACACACACACACACACACACTCATACTCATACTCACACACACACACACACACACACACACACACACACACAGACACTCATACTCACACACACACATGCTCACACACACACACGCTCACGCACACACACACATGCTCACTCACACACGCTCACACTCACACTCACATACACTCACACACATACACACACCAGAGGAGGGTGTTAGTTCTCGCTGGAATCTGAGCCAAGAAGAGGGATTGGAGGAGCTCTGTGGTTATCAGTGGAGACCAGTGACCACTGGGAATCACACTGGGCTGACTGGGAGATTGTGTGCGTCTGTGTGTGCGTCTGTGTGTGTGTGTGTGTGTGTGTGTGTGTGTGTGTGCGTGTGCGTGTGTGTGGGCACTGGCAGGTTTGCACACTGTAAAAAATCACAAACTTCAGTCTCTGTTCGTTTCCTGGAGGAAAAGATGAGGATGTGGTTACCTGCGGGTCACCGTAAACTCAGAGCGTTGACCGCGAGATGGAAGGATGCTGCCTCGCGCTCAGTCTCTCACAGGTTAAGGGACTTTGTTTGAGAGACCTCCACACATGTACAGTGATTAATTAAACTAGAAAGCACTTAAACCTCGGATCCAAGAGGAACAATGAGTTGTTTTTTTTTCCTGGCTGTGGAACTCTGGACCAGCGCTACACCCTCGCGAGGGTACTGGAGGGGACATGGGAGGTTACCCAACCAGTCCACATGTGTTTTGTGGATCTGGAGAAGGCTTATGACCGTGTCCCTCAAGTTGTCCTGTAGGTGGTGCTCCAGGAGCAGATGGCCATTCGATCTCTGTATTGTCGGAGCCAGAGCTCGGTTCGCATTGACGGCAGTGAGTCAGACTCGTTCCCAGTCGGGGTCGGTCTCCACCAAGGCTGCCCTTTGTCACCGGTTCTATTCCTAATTTTAATGCACAAAATTTCTAGGCTCAGCCAAATACCGGACAGAATCGGGGTCGGTGGCCTCTGGATTCCTTCTCTGCTTTTTGCAGATGACGTAGTCCTGTTGGCTTCTTCAAACACTGACCTCTAGTTCGCACTTGGACCGTTTGCAGCCGAGCTTGAAGCGGCGGGGATGGGGATCAGTACCTCTAAATCTGAGACCATGGATCTCAGCTGGAAAAGGGTGGATGACCCCCTCGAGTCGGGGAGGTCGGGAAGAATCCCGTATCAGGGGATCTTGTTAATGAGTGAAGGGAAAAAGAAGCAGATTGACGGAACGATTGGGGCGATTGGGGTTGTGACCGAAAGAATGAGATTGGGCACACAAGCCGGCCAAATGAGTTTGTTTGGCAGGGAGGCCGGGCTCAGCCTCAGAGACGGGCTGAGTACATCCAGGAGGAGCTCAGGGTAGAACCGCTGCTCTTCCGTGTCAAAAGGGGCCAACTGAGGTGTTTCAGGTGTCTGGTTAGGATCTCTCCTGGAGGTGTTCGAGGCATGTTCATCCAGGAGGAGCCCCCAGGGCAGACCCAGGACACACTGGAGAGGTTACATCTCTCGGCTGGTTTGGTAACACCTTGGCCCCAGGAAGATGCTGAGGAGGAATTGGCTTGGGAGGAAGTGGCTTGGGAGGAAGTGGCTGGGGAGGGAGTGGCTGGATGGCTTGGGAGGAAGTGGCTTGGGAGGGAGTGGCTGGGGAGGGGAGTGGCTGGGGAGGAAGTGGCTGGGGAGGAAGTGGCTGGGGAGGAAGTGGCTGGAGAGGAAGTGGCTGGGGAGAGGAGGGCTGGGTGTCCCTGCTCAGACCGCTGCCCCTGTGACCCAGATGGGGACAAGCAGATGAAGACAAGATGAGAGGAGATTAGCACTCTGAGAGGATCCACCAGAACCAACCAGGCCAAGCAGTCCCTCCCACATGTCAGTAGACCAGAAAACTTTACTCACAGCGCCACCTATGGTATAATTAAGATGGTGCCAACATGCTGCTTCGTATGAACATCACTTGCTAGTCTGGGTCTTATTAGTAACCTCACAGGAGCGACGTGATATTGCATTTATCCTGTAAAAAATCCATAAAAAATATCCTGGATCTCCACCAAAATCTAAACATTTCCCATCTCTCCTGAAAATTTGATCAAGATCTGTCAGTAACTTTTTAATTATGTTGTTAATGAACAGCAGCATAAACACAACCTGGTCGGTGGATGGAACTATTTCACCTCGACCCCTGATATTAACCTGGATGTGTTTTTGCATCACTAAGTTCCTCAACTATCGTGGTTTTTCACCGTGAACACATTAATACATCAGTGAAGGACTCGAGCTCATTGTGGTTCAAACCTGAGTTCTTGTTGCTCCTCTGGTTTCAGATTAACTTTAACCAAGTACCTAAACTCAACCAAGCTTCAGTCATGAAGAAGGAAACATGTTTTTTGTTTTGTAATGAAACACTGAAAGTTAATTCAAAGTTTGAAAAAACAAATATGAGAGAAATTTTCTTTTCTAAAAATGTCCTGAAACGAGTGAAAACTACATTTTTTCTCGCTGTGAGATTAAATGTTTAATTTAAAATCTAAAAAACAAACTAATCTCTCCCGCCGTGATTCTTAACATGTTGGTTTGTGTACGGTCTCGTTGTTAGCACATTGCATTGTGGGTGATGTTATTTTTTTCTTTTTGTTGTCAGCATGTCGGTCAAGCTAATGAGGTTGGCGCTGATGTCTTTTAAGGGAAATCTGCCTATTGTCCTGGAGCATTACATGTCGACACACACACACACACAGAGCTGGGCTGGACTATCACTCGCACACACACGGACAGTGAAGGTCTTTACAAAACAAAAGCAGACAGAAGCACATCCCTCGCTCATAATAGGCAACATGCGCTAGCCGCCTCGCTAGCCGGATTACCACCGTGCTACCGGCGTCAGGATCACTCTGTAATCCTGCCAGCATATCCCACCTTTCACTCAACACGTGTGTGCTGGGCGGGGGGGCGCCGCAGCATTTCTTGGTCTAATTAATTATCAGTGAATACAGACGCAGAGTAAGAGCATTAGTGCCGTGAAACAACAGGAATCCGGCTTCACCTTGTCTCTTATTTTAATTTATCAGCGAGATCCAGGACGTCCCACCATTAATGCTCGCATACGTTCACACAATGTATATACACATACAACATTCAACATTCAGGATCTGGACGGTGGCAGTAAATCGTGAGGAACTTTGAGAGTTGGCCTATTCCTTTTATGCTCGAAAACCAACATGGACATCAATGTGTCCTCAACTCCCAGGATGCATCACTGGCAAGACAACGAAATCAGAGAGCCGATGTTATTTATTATTATTAAGAAGCTACAGAGTTCCTCCGAAAGTGAAGCCTGAAAGTCATTAATTGGGTTTGAAAAATAGACTTAAGCAAAAGATATAAACCTCCGTAGCATCGTCCCAACATCGTCCATGTTGCCTTCTAGTGCTTCCTAGTGCCGGCGCTGCTGTTTACAAACCTTGTTTCCGCCGCTTTTGTGATGTCATGCCTGATTTATCACATAAAACAAACAGGCAGTGTGAACACGGTGAATTGCTGATAAAAACAGGTAAACAGGTCTACCCATGTTTTAAAAATCCGCTGATTTTGGTGTAAAATTGTTACATTACTGCAGAACACTGTCTTATAAATGTTCCATAATCAAACTTTTTTCCATCGGTCATTTTCATATTGTCACTGACACTGTAGAAAGTCAAAATCATCAAAAGTAAAGATACGTGGTTTTCATTGGACGGTGATGTCCTGAAAACGAGAAGTGCCATCTTTTACTGGCAACGTCATTTGGTTTCACAGTCTGCGTTTGGTGGTGTCAATCGGTATCGATGTCCCACTCCTATATCCGCCTGCCCACCCCGTCAAGATCAGAGCTCAGCTGTCAATCATGAAGTTCCCGCCCCTTTTTATAGCATCAAATTACTATTTTAAACCACATTGATGATATAAATGAACACTTGAAAATACATCAGCATGATAAGAACAACCTAGAATGATAGAAACCATCTTTGGGAAACATTTATTTGACTTTTAATGGGTCCTATCCGCTAACATGGAGAGAGAGGAGCTTAGGGGCCATCTTCTGAATACTTCCTCCGCCCTCTGCAGTGGTTGCATCACGCTGCTGTCATCATGTCTCCTGCAGGGGCGTCCACGCTGGTGGTGGACGAGGGCTCTTCAGCCTGTCTCTGTGGGGGGCTCCTGGGGGCCACAGACCTCGACAGCCCCCCCGACCAGCTGACCTTCCACCTGGATACCCCTCCTCTGCACGGTTTCCTGGAAAACACGCTTCCGATGCCCGGCTCAGAGAAGAGCAACGCAGGAGTTCGAGTGGGTCAGTGCGTGCGTGTGTATGCGTGCGCGTGTGCGTGTGTGTGTGTGTCACCTCATTTCACCTACAGGTTTTATTCTTCTGATCCCAGAATCCTTCAGTCTCATCCATCTGACGGCTGGTTTCATCAACTACATCCAATCAGAGAGCGAAGGGGTAGAGCCGACCGTTGACCAGCTGTCTGTCAGCGTGAGTGATGGGCTGCACCGCTCCACCCCCACCCCCCTCTACATCATCATCAGTCCAACCAATGACGAGATGCCGTCACTGCTACTCACCAACTTCACGGTGCGTTCCCCTCAGGACCAGTTTTAACTCTGACAGCGACAACGTTCCAGAAACATTGTCCTCAGTTGAGGGCGTGGTTATGTCCTGTTCCGCCTCCTGCAGGTGAAGGAGGGCGGGATGAGGGAGCTGACTCCGTCCATACTGAACGGGTTCGACCTGGACACCCCTCCGGATGTCCTGACCTTCACGGTGGTGCAGCCACCGGCTCACGGCAGCCTGATCAACGGCATCTACGGCACAGAGATGAGCCGCTATAAAGACATGGGAGCAGACCTCTTGCAGAGGAGCCTCCCCGTCACCTCCTTCACCCTGCAAGAGCTTCGACAGGGTGAGAGGTGCTCCAGCGTCACTGAAAATGACCGCATGATGATTAGTGTACAATTCTGTAAAATACTGCAGGAAAGCAGTATTCTGTGTGTCCTGTTTGAGCTTAATCTCCCTGGCAGTACCTGGCAGAAAGGGGTGGGGTTCTGTTCGATCCAACCCACCATGGTTTGATTGTCAAAGCTGGTACGATGTTGCATAGTATGAATCGTGTGATAGATATCAGCTGATTGATCAGATATCTGCTCTTTCTGGTCCAAAATATTATTATATCGGCCTTACCAAAAAAAAAAAACTGTACTGGTTGACTTCTACTCAAGTAATTGTTTGTATTATTAGAGGAGGACAGGGGTCAACTGAAAGCTTTGGTCCATGGCCTCACTAAACTCCTCTCACAACCTGGTTTCTGCCTCTGTGACTTCAGGTCCGCACATCATTTGTCCCATCGGTAGCTGTCAGCTGCCTCTGCTGTGCCACAACCCAGCCTTTCCTTGTACAACTCCTTCTTCAGCTTGATGCCACCCTTCACCCCAACATTCGGACACGGTCCTCAGCCAGATATTCCCAACAGACTCTAAGTATTTTCTTTGGGACTGCCAGGTCCTCCCCTGCTACCTGATCCACCTCATCAGTTGACAGCTCTGCTCCTCTCTTCACTCGAATGTCCACAACATGCAATCACAGATCAGCTGATATGATTCTCAAGTCGATCATTGACCAGCAGCCAAGTGTGTCCTGGTCCCGAGTATACTTATGCACACCCTTATGTCTACTAAAAACCCCAAGTATTAACCTACTGATGGCTATCAAGGATACGTTTGACAAGGGTCAAACTCAGCAGGGTTCTTTCTCTGGAGGCAGAATTGTCTTATGTGTTTGCAGATATAACATGAATGTCAGTTTGAATGAAAGTTTTTGGTTCAAATTTGCTGTATGTTTAACTGAACACACATAATTTAAATGAAACCAATCTGACAGTAAACAGAAGCACTTCATTAACTGATCTTCCTCCTTCCTTCCCCCGCACCGCCCCCCCCTCTGCAGGCATGAAGATTGTTTACATGCACGATGACACAGAAACCCTGAAGGACGCCGTGACTCTGCGGCTGACAGATGGCGTCCACACAGTCCAGGGGACGGCTCAGGTCACGGTGCTGCTGGTCAACGACGAGGAACCGCGACTGCTCAAGTACATGCACACGCACGCACAGACACACACACACACACGGACGTGGGTTCTGGAAGCTGATTTGAGGATTTAGTTCACATGACCGAGGTCAGTTCGTTTGAAGGCAGAGACACAGATGCAGAAATGAGGTCTCAGCAGACTGAAGCAGAAGTTTTTATTACAGCTGGATGCGTGAAGGAGAATCACAGATGACAACAGTCCAACAAGTGAAGTCTGACTGTCTCCTGAATAAGGTCCAGCTAACATTGAAAGATGTTCTACAAATGTCCGCTTACTGTTGGTTATTTGGTAAATAAGTTGTGTCTGCTGATGTTGATCCACACCAAGATCAGCTGTACCAAAGATATTTAAAGATGAAAATCCTGTTTGTGAGCTTGTTAACGTGTCCGCGTGGTGTTAATATGTCCGACGACACACATCATGACTGAAATAAGCATCAGTGTCATGGCTGAGCATTTTGGCTTAAATCCACCAATCAGCCTGGTTCTTCCACGGAGAAAACCTCAGGAACCAGTCCTGATGACTAGTGGGGGCGGGGCTTAACATTGTTCTTCCTGGGAGTCCATGTTTGGTTCAAACGTGTGGCTGAATTACTCCACTGTGCAACGTATAGTAGACTAGTTAGAGTGAGAAAACCAGAGAGCAGGTAAGCTCCGCCTAGCTCTGACGGCAGACGAAGGGCGGCATGGCGAGCAGAGATGGGGCGGGGCTAAAGTGACTCATTTATAGATTCCCCGCAGCCTACTTGAGGCAGAGGTGCAGAATTACATTTAATAATTTTTTTAGGTCACGGAGGGATTTTTCATTAAAAAATCAAAATACTGAATTTTTGGAATCATAAATGAGTTTTTAAGGGTTTAATTGATGGCTGAACTAACATGAGTGGAATATAATGAAAGGTACCAAATATAGTTAATTTAGGGAGATTCTTCACATTAGTTTGATATGATTTGACTGTTGACGAGTGTAAATATGTTCAACAATTTGCTGTAAACGAGTAAATATGACATGTCTCTTCATGTCTTGTGTCAAATTGTTATTGTTGCGTGTTGATTGGGATCATCAGGCCTTTAATCACCATGTTTGCTGCTGCTGTGCTGAAGAGGAGCTCCTCTGGGAGGTGGGGGTTGACCCCCCTGCTCCACCCACACCCGTCATATTTTCATTTCACTGAATGATTGGGAATTTGCATCCTTGACTGGGTTCCCCGTTCTGTCCCCGGATCAGTCGTTGGTGTGCGTGGCTGCGTTGGCACGGGCCCGAGCTGGTCCTGTAAAGGTCGCCCAGGCGGAAGTAACGCAGAGACTTGGCAGATGCCGGCCTCCTTGTTTTTGCGTTCCTGCAGGATGGACGTGGCAGCTTCTCTCTCGCGTGGGTTTTAGTTACGAGTGAGGAAGCAGCCAGACGGGTTGTGATGTTCACCGCCCCCCCTCCACCCGACAACAGCACCGTCCCAGTGGAAGAACCGGCTCGCACACACACTAACCCTAACAATCTTCTTCCTGTTTGTGTGTCCCTCTCAAATGAAGGATTGCTGATTTTTCTACTTTGTCCATTATTACACTCATACTGTTTATCCTTGTACAACTACAGAATTTACAAAAAATTAAACAAGAACTCTCATTGCGCTTTCACACCGACACGGTTCTGGCTCTGGTTCCGTTCTTTCTACTGAACCAGCCTGCGTTCACACTGGTCTAAGCAGAACCAAAGTTCCCAAGGCCGATGTCACCATCGGAGGCCGTTACTTAATGCACAACAAATTTTTAAAAATTTGATTATAATTTGTCTGTTGTTTTTTGTGAACTCAGCCTTCCACAAACAGCTTCGTTCTGCTGCCCTCAAGTTTGTCCTGAAGCTCGGTGACGCCCAATTCGCAGCCAAACATTGTGTTTCCTCCACAGACCACTGAACAACTTTCTTCAGTGTAGATTTGTTCTCCGTCCTTCTTTGCTTGTCTCTCATCTTCTAGTTTTTGTTCAATGGCGGCAACCAACACTTGTTCATCTCCTTCCTGATAATAAAACACGCCCACCGAAGACATCACTGAAACGTCTCCGGAGACATCATTGCTCCCAAAGAAGAACCAGCTATTTTTTGGTTCCGCTGCGAACCAACTTTTCGGGGTTCCGAACCTAAAACGTTCCTTTTGTGAACCCTCTGGCTCGTTCAAAAGCAGGTGCAGGAACCAGAACCGTCACGGAGCCGTGTCGGTGCGAAAGCGCTATCAGAGAGCTCAGACCTCTAACGCCCAACTATCCCTCGTCCGTCTGGGACAAACTGCCCAAAATGTCATTAAGGCCCCACATTCACTTACAAGAGAAAACGAAGAGACACATAAAAACGTGCTTTATGCATTCTTTGATTCAGTGCTCCACCCAGTGCTCAGGGCTGGAACTGCATCAGCTATCACCACTCATCATAATAACTACAGATAAAAAATAATATATGTATTATGTGTCCAACACCCACAAACATTCAAGCTTCATAAAATTTAAACTGATCCAGATTCACAATCCAGATCAGATCTGGTTCTCTCCCAAAATTTCCATTTCTTCCTTGATGTCCAACATACGTACAAATATTTTTACATGAAAATCCATCCATTTGTTTTCAAATTTGTGTTTGAAAACTGATCCAGATCTGGATCATCATCAAAAATTGATCATAGCGAAGGTCTTTAATCATCTTTGGTCCATTCAGTACTTGTTTACTGTGTAAGAGGATCAGATCGTCTTCTGCTGGAGTCACACATGAGCCTCATCACGTCACGTGACCATATACTGATCTGTACATTAAAAACTGGCCATGTTTCATAATGTAACCAGGACTGTATGCAGTCAGACCTGCGGATTATCATCTGTGATTGTCCTTCACGCGTCGAGCTGCAGTAACTTCTGCGGAGCGTCTTCAATGCTCATCAGATGTCCTTTACAATCTCGACTCATTAAAGCGTTGTCTCCTTCTCAGGAACGCGGGGTTGGAGGTGGACTCTGGGGAGCGCAGGGTGATCTCCAGTGTGGTTCTGGAGGCTGAGGACCTGGACACGCCGCCACAACACCTGTTCTACGTCGTCATCACTCAACCGCGCTTCGGCAAACTGCTGCTGAAGGTGAGTCCTCGGATCAAAGTTTACTCAGCTCACTAAGATTCTCCAATCAATATTGATTCTATACAGAATCCGACTTCACTCGTTTACAGGAAACACGTTGTGTCATAAACTTGTGAAACGTGTTGTGACCTGACTGATGGTGTCCCTGACTCGCTTGCAGACGCCGTCGAGTTGGACCGAGCTGATGGCCGGTCAGAACTTCACTCAGTCGGATCAAAGTTTACTCAGCTCACTAAGATTCTCCAATCAATATTGATTCTATACAGAATCCGACTTCACTCGTTTACAGGAAACACGTTGTGTCATAAACTTGTGAAACGTGTTGTGACCTGACTGATGGTGTCCCTGACTCGCTTGCAGACGCCGTCGAGTTGGACCGAGCTGATGGCCGGTCAGAACTTCACTCAGGACGACGTGGACATGAACAGTTTGTGGTACGCGCATACCGC
>KV751319.1:20889130-20911193 GCA_001698575.1 Mola mola | reverse complement strand
ACCCATTTGTCCTGGATGTCTGTTGATGTGGCTTCATTGTGTTTGGCTCCTAGGTGCATTGGTCTGGTCTCTGTTTTGTGGGCTTTGTTCAGCAAAGATTGGAATTTGTGAGTCTGCCATTTCTTGCTTGTATTATGTTGGGTTAGTTGAGCCTTGGTGACAAAGTTGGATACTTCTTCAAAGATGAACGAGGGGAAAAGAGCTGCAAGTTTCTCCTCAGTTTGGTGGATTTTGTCCTTCAGGGCATCGAATGTGAAGTGGACTTGTCTTATCCTTTCATTCAGAAGTTGGGTTTGTGCTTTCAATAGGATTTGTCTGGCTCTGTGTCCTTTGACCGTGGATCCCAGGCGCAAGCTCCTCGGAATCAGTCTGGACTGTCTGCATCTCAGGTTAAAGCGGAGGTGGTTCCTGTAGTCCGCCAGCTTTCTTGAAAACTTCTCGTATTCCCGCACCAATAGAAGAGTGTTCCTCCCAAAGTGTAGGGCAATATGTCCGTGGAGGTTCTCAGTCATCCACGTCATCTTAATCTCGTCTTTAGTAGGAAGCAACTGGACTTCTTATCTTGTTTGAAGACGTTTCGCCTCTCATCCGAAAGGCTTCTTCAGTTCTGACTGTAGTATAGCTTTTTTCTAATCAGTCAAACTGGAAAATGTACAATGAAAAACGTAAAAAAGTAACAAACAAGAAAAAACAGAAATAGCACTTTTTTCATAAAATTCCAATGAAAAGTAATTTAGTGCCAGCCAATAGGGTTTTAATTGCATCTTGTTTGAATATGGACTTGAATCAATGTGTCTGAACTCCTGAACAAAAGCAACATGGCTTCCTGCCTGAGAATTTACATTCATGAAAATGACATTTTTCCATTATAATGATAAGATGAAACAAATAACGACGTAGGAGTTCTTCTCGTTTTCCATGAGACAAAACATTGTGCGTGTGCGTGTGTGTGTGTGTGTGTGTCAGGTTCAATGGCAGCCTGACCAGCGTGGGCTCTCGAAGAGACATGACGTGGCTGTGGAAGCTTGCAGGGAGGAAGCCATTTTGGATCGGTGAGTGGCTGTTTGCGTGTGTTGTGCTGTTCCTGCGATGGATCAACTGTCGAATCAAGGAAAAAGAGCCTCATTCAACTGGCACCAACAGAGCCAGTTCATTTTCTCCGTGTTGAACGAGTCATGGCGCCTCAACGTGAATAAATCTGGAGTGTAAATCTGATAAAGGAAATAATGGTGTGTGCGCGGCGCCACAGCGGTGAAACACAGTTATTGTTGTGGCGCAGTGAAAGTTTGAACAGTCACAGAATTTGGCACCCAGATCGAAACAGGTGAAAATGACATTTCAGAATCACATGTGACAAACTGGCTCTGCAGTGCCCCTGAGAGAAACTGAACCGAGCAGCGCTCGCAGTACGTTCGACCTACCTGTATGGCGCCATGACGTAAACCCAACAGGCAGACAGCCATTTTTAATTGTCCACTCACTTTTTGCGATTTCTGAGAAATTTGCTGGTATTTTAACAAACTATTTCAGATTTAACTTTGTCAGGACAAACTTGAGACCTCACAGATGAAAGTTGCTCAGAGACACGCAGGGGTTTAACAGCTGTTTACACCGTGTTGGTGCTGTTCAGCGGTGTCACCTGCTGTCACATGACCTTCTTTGTGAGGAAACTTTGTCGCGCCACAGATCAATGCGCCCTGGAAACTGATCAGATCTCATGGATATTGGAGCTATAAAAGCCCGTTTGGACAGAAAGTGTCCACGTAAACGTGGGATCCCTCAGTAAGCGTGTTCCCGCCCGATGTGAGCAGGCTCACAGACGGTCCAGGTGTTTAATAACTGCTCAGTACTTGTCTCTTTTTCACGGTCCTCAGGTCTCTCTGGAGCTCCGGGTCGCTGGACGTGGGCCGACGGCCGTTCGGTGTCCTTCTCCAGACTGCGGGGGGCGCCGCCGAGCCGCAGTCAGTCCGACGTGGCCTCAGACTGCGTGCTGGTTGAAAACCCCAGGAGCTGGATTTCTACCAGTTGCTCGCCCGAAACGCAACACTGGTTCATCTGTTCGTCTCCGGCTCACACTCACTGAGCGAACGTTCACCGTCGTCGTCTTGAACGATCCTCAACGATGCTGCTGTGTACATTAGTTTCCATTTTTGTCCAAATAAAGGTTTCTGCGCAACGGAAACGTCCGTACAGCCATCAGCGGTGTGTTCTTGTTTTGGTTCCCAAAGCTGCTGCCACATCTTCTAACCACCAAATGTAGCTTTTTCCACTTTGTGAACATCTCAGAGCTACACTTGTAAGTATTCGATCAGCTGTTTTTTTTCTCTGATATCTCTGCACATAGATCAATATTAGATTATAACTGTGTAACAACGTCCTCCAGCTCGTACAAGCAATAATAAGGCACGTTAGACACAACTTTTAGCTGAATAATTACAATGATTCACATTTTATATAAATGAGCTGATATTTTACTCCCAGTTACGCTTTTTGATTTAGACTATAAAAGAATGAATACATTTGGAATTTTTGCGATCGGATAGTAGCTGGGTGAAATGGCCATCTAATAAGGTACCCTTGTTTAGTTTCTTATATCCAGTAATAATACTTTAATTATAAATGCATGTGACGAGTTCCATCGTCATGTCACAATTTAACAGCATTTTGACTCAAACATTGTTTGGAAGTAAACAACTTATTTGGACCGTTTCCTTTGTTTTTCCACAAACGAGGAAAAAAATTGGCCGACGAATAAAAGCCACCGTTTCATGTTAGCTACTTGATGCTAATGCTATGCTAACATGTCAGCAGCTGACCCCATTGGACTGAAGGCAGTTGGATCAGGATCGTGATGAAGGTGAGTTAATTTTCACATCACGCTCTTCTTCAGCAGGTTGAATTTTTATTATTATTGCAAAAGGTTGTTGGCTTAAACTTTGTATTGTTGAGGGGTTTTTCTAAACCACTTTAAGTGATTTACTGTATTATATACTAAATACACGGAAAAAACTTTATTGGCAGGTGCAGGATGTTATCCACGGCGCGATGGAGACAACAGAGTGAAGCTGAAGGTCAAAGCTGAGGTCAAAGGTCAGTGTCTCAGTCACAATCGCCACAAAGCAAATGTAAAACTGAATGAGTGTTTGAACCTCCTGGAACGAGATCAACGTTGATCCATTTGAGCCAACAACATTTTGGAAGCAGTGCAAACTAACCTTACGTTTCACCAGCTGAACCTTCACTTTCTGTATTTCTCGGTTTAACACGTCGTAAAACACTTGTGTGTCCGGCTCCAGTTTGGTTTCTGGCCATGTTCAGGCTGCTCGCGGTGACTCCGCCCCCGTGAAACGAGGTCACCATCTACTGAGCAATTCTTCCTGTAGCTCCACAGATGACCACGGACGCTAAGAGAACAGTTCCTGGTTCTTCTGCTGATTTACACTCCTCCTATACTTTCAGTCCGTCTTCAAATTCTTACAAAATGCTCCTTTAACAGACCGACAGCTGAAAGTTTACCTGCAGCATCGACTCTTATGTTAACGTTGGTACCAGAGTAACACGTCACTGTCTGTTCATGTACATTTGACTTCATGTTGAACAATTCTGGAACATTTTAAGTTATTAAATGTTATATTTTCATGCATCAGGCACACATAATTTGTCAGGCTTATTTCAGTTTATACTTATTATTCCAGGAATTCTGCCGAATAACTAGTCCTGCACCGTTATCTGCATGGACACAAGTCAGGTGCTTTCGTGCAGAATCATCCGGAGTACTGTGACTCGATCCAACCGCACCCGTCTGAAGCAAACGGCAGGTAAATCCAGTTAAATTAAGAGCAAACTGAAGCTAATCGCAGGTCTGGGACACATTTCTAGTTATCAGTTATTATCCCAATAATGTTTCCATAACGTTGTTAAAATGAAAGAAGGACAACGTTTGAAGCTTTGGACATCGTCATCATCGCCTTTTCTTCGTCTGATGAAATGAGCTTCAGTTCCGTGTGCAGGCGCTACAAACTGATCAGTAAAACGTGACAGAGTTTTAAAAACACATTGTAACTTTTATTATCATTTAAAAACAGAAAAATCACAGATTTAACAACGTATTTAAGTGATTTAAATTTGTCACTAAAATGATTCAGTTGCGAGGCCTCAGTTCCCATAAACTTCTGCGTTACAAACGAGTCACAGGCCACCAAATATCTTAAACTGCCTCCATTATTACAGTGTAAACTAAGAAACACTTCAGTAATGTTAAAACTACAGTTCTGCCCTTCGTGTTCATCACTGACTGATTATAAAACCTGAACCCTGAGTCATCGTGCTGCATTCACTTCCCCTGGGAGAAAAAAACTTGCCATCTCATCTGAACGCATCAGGATGTCTCGACTGTTGTTTCTCTTTAGCCTGTTTTTCCTTTGGTCCAAACGTTCAGACACACCGAAGCCTGAGCTGACCCAGATGATCGAGCCAACAGTCGTTGTGAGGAGTCATTATGGGATGGCCCAGAGCTCCAGTTTTCCCACCGGACTTGAATGCAGCATTATTACAATCACTCACAAAAACTAAACGCACGTAAACGTTGCTGTTTCTGCCGCCTTCCATCAAACAGCCGTTTCCATGGTGACTCGTATCTCTGACAGGGCGGGGCGGGGGCCTAACTGAGGATTTTGTGGTAGGGGTGAAGGGGCAGGGAGGAGGTGAAGGCCCTGATGTCGGTGACGAGCGTAGCGTCGCGGAGCGACGGTGCCGAGTTCGGCAGGAAGGTCAGCTCGCTCACTTTGCCGTAGGCCGAGGAGGGAGGGCCGTCCGCGTTCTGCTCCGCTGGGTCGTTCTCCTCTACGCCGAATCCAACCACCTGGCCCGGGACACGGACGATGGGGCTCGTTAGCAAACTTTACCATTTGAGGTCATAAAAAGCTCAAAGTGGTTTCAGCCAACGCAGCATTTTTCGTTTCTGTAAAATTGACTTTTACAAACCGCAGACGAGCCGCATGAGAAAGTTCTTTCTCCAAAATGATTTTTCTTTTGGATTCTAAAAGAAAAAAGCTCAATTCTGAGTTCTGACTCCTTATTTTCCCCATAATTTTTTTATTCTCTGAGAATCTGATCAGATTTTCCAAAACTCTGAAGACAAAAATAAAAAGAATTTTTAGATATTAAGTCAGAACTTTAATGAAGAAAATTAAAGTTTCATGCTAACTCAAACATTTTCCCTCACCAGCATCCGAGGCTGTAAATGTGTGAACCATGACCAGAACCGTGTCAGCGGTGAACACTCACGTGGACGCTGAGCTTCCCGCTGCTGTTCCGCTGCTCCAGGAACCAGGACACCAGGTCCTCCTGGGCGAACAGCTTCAGGGCCTCGATCTGCAGGGACCACAGCAGGTTACAACCAGAACCAGAACCGGTCCTGTCACCCTCCTTCTGCACGGCGCACACACGGCGTGAGAGCGGCTAAACAGGGTCACGTCGTGATAAGTCAGCTGTCCGGACTGTGAGTCAGAATGTTACTTCCACAGTAAAACGGTCGCCTTGTTAGAGACACAACCTTAAAGTCCAATATCACTGGTCCGATGGTTTTCTTTCAGTGTGCTTGGTATTGACAGACGCTGGCGGAGTTTGCTTTAGTTGATGACGTGAAACACTCGTACGCTGTGTGTACGACCACCTGACGCTGGAATCTGCAGCACTGGTCACAGGAACATCTCTACTTTGGATGAATGTTCGAACGCTGTGGATCAAGACGCTTATTTAGCTTAGCTTAGCTTTTAGCACGGCGACAAACAGCGCAACATTGAAGTTCTGCCATGGGAGAGAAAAACGCCACTGATGTTGGTTAAATATGTGGCTAAACTGAGGGGAAATTACTTTAGAATGGACACTCAGTTAGCTGGTTATTACCCTCACGATCATTTTTACAGCAGAAAGAATAACTGAGGAATCGACCTTTATGATACAACTTTTCATCACGTCACCGTCTGTAGAAATGAGTCAGTCAGTCAGTTGGTTCCAGCTCGGGAAGCCACACCAAGATATCAACGTTTCGAGGGGAAGTTAAAACATGGAACACAGACTCGAACTATAATAACGGCTCCCCGTGTTTTCCTTTCTTTAACAGGTTAATAATAAAGAAAAGTCAAAGGTCCGAGCGAACGGTGCCGAGGTTTACAATCGTTTTCCGGCAGTGAAGCCGTCTGGACGCCCGTCTCACCTCCTTTTTGAGCCGCGTGAAGACGTACTGCTGCGTCACCACCTCAAACCAGTTTCGTTCCACTTCCTCCCCCAGGTGGGCGTCCTCGCACTCCTTCAGCTTGATGAGCGCCGTCACCTGGGTCCTGAAGGCCTCCTGGCTCAGACCCGACAGCCGCTCGCCGAAGCCCACCAGGAAGTCCTCGATCTTGGCCTCCACGAACTCCGTGCTGCCGGGACAGACGTGTTAAAAACGAAGACGAAGCTGCGGTCTCGACGGAGCGCCGCTCACCTGAACTTGGTGGCCTGCGTTTCCACGGTGACGGAGAATCCCAGCACGCCAGAGGTGTTCCTACAGGTGGGGTACACCTGGTAGCTGGAGGGAGAGAGACCTGCTCAGTGGCCTGTCTGGGCTCTGAGGTGTTGTGCTGTGTGAGAAGGACTGACCCCAGCGTCTCCTTGGTCCTCAGGAAGTCGAAGCACGGCTCCTCCATGTGCATCTGTGGACACAGCTCAGATTAACACGGGCACATGTGTACCACGCAGGCTTCTCGTGCTTCAACACTCACCACCAGCAGCTCCATCAGCGCGTGCTCCCGGACGTTCTTCAGCCCCGACTGCAACACACACACACGGAGTCACACAGGAGAAGAGGCGAAGGTGAGACTCGGACGTCTTGAAGGGGTCCTACCTGGTAGTAAACCGTGACCTCCGAGTTGGCGTCTCCTTTGTTGAGAGATTTGACTTTACACAGATGCTGTTTGTGAGGCAGCTCCACCACACGGAACAGCACGGGGACCTCTGTTGACAGAGGCCGGAACTGCAGCTTCCTGCAGACACACAGGACCATCAGCGTCCAGCCTTCATCCATCTTACAGCGTTCAGAAACATACTGCAGCTTTAACTTGGTGTACAGGAGAACATTTCCTGAACTCTGACATGATTTTTGAAAATGACTCTCAATGTGGCAGCATGGAGCTCAACAGAACGTCAGAGGATGTTTAATGTAAACTGTAAATATACTGTACAAAAAATGTTTCTGCTTCCTGTTATTGACTAAATCAGTCGACAAGTTTACAAAAGATCAACCAATCTGAACTGGAATTTTGTCTTTCTTAACCAGCAGCAACATTTTGAGCGTAGTTACTGGGGAAACCTGGTTTATTTCCCGTGTCTGTCTCTCGACCCAGCCGGTCAAGGTTCTGCTCCAGGTTTCTGCCTTCCAAAGGAAGTTTTTCCTCAGAGCTGGGTCTCTCTCGGTGAACCCTTAAATCAACTGCCGCTGTATAAATACAACGGACTCGCCTTGTCACGCTAATAACGGCTTACTGGAGTCGTTTTCAAAAGGATGAATTTCGAGCCTTAAAGAGTGGAAAGGTTGAAAACTCAGATGTATCTATCAGATACTCACTCGATGAAGTACTGCAGGAACTCCTTGGACTCCTGGTGGAGGAAACAAAGTGTGTGAGGTCACATCTCCACTTCCCAAACTGGAATTAACAGAAAATCTGGGACATCTTCCCAAAGCAGATGTCACTGCCGTTAAAGGCGAATGAATCATTCACTGAACTAAATCAAAGCTGTGAGCGGTTTGTGTCCACGTCTCACCGAACTGGTGAAGTTGCCCTGCACCAGACCTTCAGCGTACAGCTCCGCCTTCAGCTCGCCGGCGAAGGCCAGGAGGTCGTCCACCGTCAGACCCTTCGTGACGGCCTGATGCTTCTGGATGACGGACCAGCGGTTGTGCTCCAGGATCAGCAGACGGACGTCCCTGCAGAGAGAGAGAGAGAGAGTGCCGCAGTCTGGCTGGTCACGTGACCTTCGACCGAAGGATCAGGATATCTGCGCTCAGGTCAAACGTGTGTGAGACGTACTTGCCGAGCCTCTCGGGTTTGATAAGGATGTTGAAGTAGGTCTTCTTGAGCTGTTCGGAGAACATGGCGAAGACGCCGGGCTCGGCGGTGAAGTCGGCCAGATGATCCACAATGAGCTTCAGCAGCAGCTGAAACGGCAGCGAGGAGGGACGCCATCGACCCATCAGCGGTGGAAAGGAACAAGTGCGTGTACTCGTTATCAGGACACGTCAGCGGCAGGAAGAACCTGCATGGCTTCTCCTCACTATCGTGACAATGTGCTCACTTCTGTGCCAGTTTTGACTCTCTTAATTAAGAACTAGACTTCATCAAACAGACTCAACTCTGTGGTTCAGTTTTCGATCTCCACCTCCTGACAGAAACATCAGCTGCTCAGTCATCTTGATCTCGGAGTGTTTAGTAGGAAGCAACTGGACTTCTTATCTTGTTTGAAGACATTTCACCTCTCATCCGAAAGGCTTCTTCAGTTCTGAGTGTCAGTGCGGGAAACCCAGGTATTTAAGCCCGAGTGGGTGGAGTCCTCTGGCTAGGCATCATGTGAGTCGTTAAGGTCACATGAGCCCGGGTGTGAATCACTCGAGAGTGTTTGCCCCTCACCCCTGGTTTCGTGTGACACCTTGGGCTCGCATGGCCCCAGGTGTGTGTGGGGGTTAAACCGCCTGGGGAGGGCTCCCAAGACAGCATTGTAGGTAGCAGACAAATGGTGTCTTAGTCCACCACCCCTGTTTAGAGAGGGTTTCTCCAAGTGGACATAGATGGCCTCTTTCACTCCTCTTCCAAACCATCTGTCCTCTCTGTCCAAAATGTGGACATTGGAGTCCTCTGGACATTGGTGTCCTCAAAGGAGTGATCTTTCTCCTTAAGATGCAGATGTACAGCTGAGTCCTGTCCCGATGAGGTGGCTCTCCTGTGTTGTGCCATGCGTCTGTGGAGGGGCTGTTTGGTTTCACCTATATAAAGGTCAGAGCACTCCTCTGTGCATCGAACGGCATACACAACATTACTGAGCTTATGCCTGGGTGTTTTATCCTTGGGGCTGAAGTTGACTCGAATTTTATGTCCCATATGTGGCAGGTCTATCAGAAAAATTCAGAATCTTCCAAAAACACAAAATTCGAGTCAACTTCAAAAACCGGGCCAGACCTTAAGACAGCGACTGGTCCACCCCAAGGATAAAACACCCAGGCATAAGCTCAGCAATGTTGTGTATGCCGTTCAATGCACAGAGGAGTGCTCTGACCTTTATATAGGTGAAACCAAACAGCCCCTCCACAGACGCATGGCACAACACAGGAGAGCCACCTCATCGGGACAGGACTCAGCTGTACATCTGCATCTTAAGGAGAAAGGTCACTCCTTTGAGGACTCCAATGTCCACATTTTGGACAGAGAGGACAGATGGTTTGGAAGAGGAGTGAAAGAGGCCATCTATGTCCACTTGGAGAAACCCTCTCTAAACAGGGGTGGTGGACTAAGACACCATTTGTCTGCTACCTACAATGCTGTCTTGGGAGCCCTCCCCAGGCGGTTTAACCCCCACACACACCTGGGGCCATGTGAACCCAAGGTGTCACATGAAACCAGGGGTGAGGGGCAAACACTCTCGAGTGATTCACACCCGGGCTCATGTGACCTTAACGACTCACAAGATGCCTAGCCAGAGGACCACCCCCCCGAGGCTGTTGGTTTCAAAACACATCCTCTTTGTTGGTGATTGGTGATTGTCTCCACCCACTCTGGGTTAAATACCTGGGTTTCCCGCACTGACACTCAGAACTGAAGAAGCCTTTTGGATGAGAGGCGAAACGTCTTCAAACAAGATAAGAAGTCCAGTTGCTTCCTACTAAACACTCCGAGATCACATCTGTACAGTTTGTGAAAGCCCAGTGAGACAATTTGTAATTGTTGATTTTGGGCTGTACAAATAAAATTTGATTGGATTTGACTATGGACACCTAATTAAACCTGTTGTAATAAAGCCTGATTTAAGACTGACTTTAATAGCCTGCCACGCTAGACATCATGGGTAAAATATGTCCCTTAACAGACGCAACAGCGACTCCCAGTGGCAGCGGGAGATTATGGCGTGGTAGCTCAGCAGAGAACGTTTGCCTGCTGGAGGACTAACATGGCAGAACCCTTATTCTTTTTATTAATCACCATCACGGAGATGTGAGGAATATTACAGAAACGGTGACAACAGAGGTGGCTGATTATTCTGTCTCAGATTAAGTCGGCCTTAAGTTAATGCAACAGGCAGGTTTAGTTAGACTTGTCTCAGCCCTCGGGCCACACGTAGGCAGGTGTTTCTGAAAACAGTTTCTGTGTGTTTTGGACTTTTGTAAACACACAAACTGTTTTATTCACTGAAAATTCGTCTTGTAAAACTCCTTCAGTTTATACGTGAAAACGGGAAAACCTGTTTTGTTCATTCGTTGTTATTAGTGAACCGGAACTGTACATTGAGTTTTTGTGTCTTGGCCAACAGGGCAGCATGTGGACAAAACTGTTTTGGAGAACTTAATGTGTGTGGATGAGGCCTGAGTCTGAGGCTTTAGACTAGTCTGCTCTACATTTTAGTTGTCATGAGACAACTTGTGTGGTGAATTTGCTCTATAAATAAACAGACTTGACCTTATGGGTCAGTTTTTGGTCTCTACCTCCTCACCAGGAAGTGGAGACATTGGCACTTTAGCTGCAAAATGATTTTCCCCAGCTCGTCTCTGTTATCCGGTTTCCTCTCTGAGAGTGGAGCACAACAGGGGGCTGAAAGGCCCGATGCAGCTCTGTGCAGCCGTGTGCGCGTGTTCTCACCGGCAGCTTGTGGTTGAAGCCTTTCAGTCGGATCACCAGGCCGTGTTCTCCGGCCACCAGCTTGTACTCCAGCTGAGCCACGTCGGCCTCGTAGGCCGGCTCCGCCAGGTTGTGAGCCAGGATGTTGACAAAGAGGTCGAACAGCACCAGACTGGAAGAGGGACATAAATCCATCATCACAAAACCACCACCACTGCGTTAATGAAGTGATCAGGTGTGTGGATGGTCTCTTACTTCTCAGGACTCTTCTGGATCACCGGCGAGATCAGGTTGAAACGAATATAAGCTGAGAGACAAAACGGATCACACAAGAGTAATTAAATCTGTCCTGAAAGACGACAAGACGACGCCAGCGTACAAATGCACAACAAATGTCTTGACTCACATTTCCTAAAACTGCCCGACTGATTTGGAATCTTTGGAAACTTCATGATGTCCATTACATTTTAAAGTTTTAAAGCCATTTGGAGAGAACTGATGTGTTTGTACAGATAGAGACTGAGCTTCACCATCTCAAATGTGCTCAAAAATTACAGTTTCAAGTCACGGTTCAGGTGTGGAAATAAAAAGAGGTGCAGGTGTGCTAATAAAAGCCATATTTGAGAAGTGATGATCGGGACATCAGCGCTGGACCAGACTCACCTTTGGGGATCTTGAACTTGTTGTCTTTCTTGTACCACAGACAGCCTCGCTCACTGTTGACAATCCGCACCGGAAAGTCTGATTCCGGACAGTCGGAGGTCTTCAGGGCGAAGTCGGTCGCTGCAGCAGGAAGAAGAAAAAGAGCAGCTGAGCGTGTTGGAGATACCTGACGGCCGTCAGGTTCTCTGCTCTGCACGCCGTGTTGGTACTAACCGATGAACCTGTTTTCCACAGGAAGGTGGAGGTCAGGGTGCAGCTGGAAGTCTCCCGCCCAGATATGAGCCCACTCGTTAGAGACATCTGACCGGAGGACAGAGCAGGTCACAGTCAGAACTCAGCAGAAAACAAGTGACACACACACACACTTCCCTATATCAGTCATTAGTTAGAGTTTTATTTTACAATTTCAGAATTCTAACTATTTGTACAAAATCAAGATTTTTTCTCAATTTTGAGTTGAAACTCAGAATTCTGAGGTTTTTTTCCATACAATTATGCTATTTTTGTGAGAATTCTGATTTCTTTCTCAAAATTTTGACTTTAATTCTGAGATTGAAGAGAAAATTCTAAGGAGTCTGAATTCCCTCCGTAGAGCTCAGCTGTGGAGCAGCAAACGGCTACAGGCACCGTATAAAAACGCTTCAGGGATCATCCTCAAGCAAGCCATGTGACCACAATTAACATTGCTGCTTTTTGTAAATTGATTCAAAGGAAGCAAAAACAGCTTTAACGGAGCCTGCAGAGCGCCACAATGTTCCGACTGACATAAATCTGACAGTGTGACAGACCCTCCTCGCTGTAGCAGGTCCCGAACCATTTCTCCCGGAGCGGACAGAGACCTTCGTTCTCCGGAGACAGCAGCAGCAGGTTTGCTCTGCCGGGAGTCAGAAGGGACAGAGCAGCGCTGATCACCTGAACACACAGACAGACATCTGAATGATGACAACCTGTAGAGGGCAGTCACTGATCAAAGGTGGTCTGAGACGCCAGCTTACCTGCGGGTCGTACTCGAACATGAGCTGGTCTCCGGTCAGGAAGTCCTCTTTGGGAAACAGCTGCATGTTCTCACAGATGTTCTCCACAAACTCGATGGGATCTGTCTGCAACACGTTAAAGGAGCATTTTGAGGGTAAATGTGTAACTGCTCACTATACAGTCGCGTCTGGCTGTAGTGACGATGACTGTTAGCTCAGTTAGCACAGAAGCTAACTGAAGTTTTCACGGGTTCCTGTTGTAAAAGCTGCAAACATAGCTCAAAACGTGATCATGAGTGATGACTGACGACTGACAGGTGGAAACCTGTTTTCTAAGAACTCGTCTCATTTAAACATGATGAACGCAGCTTTAACAATCACTTCAGCCGTTCACCCCATTAATCTGCTGACAGAACCGTGTGTGTCTGTGCTGCTCTACCTGCTCCTGGTAGTGGAACTCGTTGGCTTCTATCTTCTGAATTTCCTCATAAATCCTGAATAAAGAAACATACGTTTGCTGAAATATAACCCTTTACAGAACACCAAAGAAGCAATTCAAACACAATAAAAGTGTGTTTACATTTTATGTTTTACGTTGTTATTATGAAACACTTTTGAAAACGACAACAAGCATCTGGATGCTTTCTGTGAACGTCCAGCAGGAAACACTGACTTAATGTCGGTGACCTCAGCTGTCAGGCTGGAATCTGTGCAGCAGACAAATAACAAACATTTATGTTCCAGATTGAGGATCAGAAATCACTTTCAGAGGTGTTCGGTTCCATCTCAACCCCTCAGAACCACCCAGGATTCACATTACATAAAATAATTCCAAGGACTGAACGTCACCACTCTAATGATGACATCATCAGGTGGAGACAATGTTCTTTTTCCTCCACTGTCTGCTGTCACAGTCCCACAGATTCAGTGAAACGACGCAGATCAGCTGCGTGTTGAGGAAATACAACCTCGGACACATTAAATCTCGGTTCATGACTGCAGGAGGCGATGCTGAGCCCAAACATGGACAATGTTTTTCCTCTGTATCAGATTGTTGTGACAGTGGTCCTCGGACATTTTATCTCACTGCTGTTTGTTGGCCACGATGCTACGACTGAACTGTTGAGACGACAGTTGTTGACCTTTAACCTCTGTGACGTCAGAAAGTCCAGTTTCAGGTTTAACTTGAGTAACGCTGACTCAGCAAAAATATGAGCAAACAAAACCAAAAATATTGGACATGTTGCATTCACTTTTGACACTATCGAGCGGCTCAGACCGAAGGTGTCTGTGAGAAGGTGTCTGACCTCTGCTGGGGGTCCAGCGTCTGCAGCATCTTCAGGTACTGGAACACCAAGTGAACCACCTGCACACAGACAGAGACACTGAGCGACGCTTCAGGAACTATAAACAACACACAAAACAGCAAAGTCTTCAGTCACGTGACCTGTAGTCTGACATCATGTCTGAAGTGGGGCTGGGCGATGATCAACCATCATATGGATAATTTCACATCTCAGTAATGACATACTGTATAACATGAAAATAAAGTTTGTTTTTGAGACATTAAGTGTAATTAAACCCAAAGCCACAGCTGTCAGCTGATTCAGGTCTGAATCTTGACATTTTACAGTAAAGTAAGGACAGGATGAGGAACGAGCACAGGGACAAGGCAGCTTGTATCTGTTTCCTGGTCTCGAGGAGTCCCCCCATCTTGTAGGTACAAGTTGGTCCTGATCTTGCCTTGTTCTACCGCCGATTTTCTGAGTCCCGCTCCCCCTCGTCTCTTTGTTGGTGCTTGAGCCAGATGATGCAAAACGGTGCCATTGGTCAGGCTGCAGCTGAGAGTGCTGACATATAAACAGTAGAGTTGAATTTCAATTCATTTTTTCCTTGTCACATCACCCAGCCATCTTCTGGAAGGAAGAGTTTTAGGAGGAATAAAAGTCCAGGTTAATGAGGTCTCGTCCTTTTGAATGAGCTGTTTGAGCTGGTTTTCCAGGAATAAAAGCCTCAAATTCAGATTTGAACCTAAAAGTTTAAGTGTGTGTGGAATAATTTAGTGTAGTTTGCGAAGAGGTTCCTGACAAATCCCTCAGGCTGCTGCTATCATGGTTCATCATGGCCACCCGTGTGTGTGTGTGCTGACCTGGTAGAAGTTCTGGTAGCCCTGGTCAGTGAGGGTGATGGAGATGGAGAAGATGGAGTAGGTGGTGTTCTGGTCAAAACCTGTCTCACTGTTTCCTCCAAACAGAGCCAGAGCCCAGCACCTGAGCGCGTACGCACACACACACACACTCAGTGAGAACGCTGTTCTTTCCTGCCGCTTCCTGACCGGGTTCTGTCCTCGGTGACTCACTTCCTCCTGAGCAGCGACAGGATGCTGCCGGTTCCTTCATGTCCAATCAGCCAGGAGATGTAGTGAAGAGGCTTCACTCTGACAGAACACACACACAGTGTCAGACTGTACACCAGCTATTTTTCAGCTATTTTTTACAAACCAAGTGCCCTCACAAAGCGCTTCCACACTGACACGCTCTATGCCGGTTCTGGTTCCTGCTCCAACTCGTGACCCAGCCAGAACGTTCACACTAAGAACTTTTTAGGTTCGGAACCCAAAAAGTTGGTTCACACAGGAGCCCAAAAATCACTGGTTCTTCCTTGTGAACCATGACGTTTCTGGTGGGCGTGTCTTATTATCAGGAAGGAGATGAACAAGTGTTGGTTGTCGTCATTGAACAGAAACTAGAAGACGAGAGACAAGCAAAGAAGGATGGAGAACAAACCTACACTGAAGAAAGTTGTTCAGTGGTCTGCAGAGGAAACACAATGTTTGGTTGTGATTTGGGCGTCTCAAAATTTCAGGAGGAACTCGAAGGCAGCAGAACGAACAGAACAGATTCTGATCACATTTAAAACGTGCGTTTTGCATTAAGTAACGGCCTCCGATGGTGACGTCGGCCTTTGGAACTTTGGTTCTGCTTAGACCAGTGTGAACCCGGGCTGGTTCAGTAGAAAGCTCCAAGGTTCTCAGACTCAAGAATGGAACCAGAGCCAGAAGGAGAACCATGCTGGTGTGAAAGCACTAAAAGAGCCTCGCTGCAGGAAGGTCAGTAATAATTCACGAGGTGAGTAAAAAGATATGATGCGGACAGGATCCGAGTGTGACGGATCACAGATTCTGAGCTAGACTCACCTGTAGTGTTTCCCCTGCGGCGGGACGGCCCAGCTGATGGTCAGAGCGTGAACCTTCCTCACAGGAACCACTGAAACACAAACATTCATCAGACGGGCACAGAACTAAACCATCAGGATCAGACTTTTCCGCTCTCATACTGAACATGGAATTTCAAGAAAATAAGCAGATCTGCACCACCAAATAATACGACCAACAAACAGAAATGCAAACATTAACTCAGGCTTAGAGTAGAATAGATGATGCTGTGTATGTGCATTAATTCATTTATGTGCTAAAATTGATTTTAATGAATCATTTCCATGTGTTATAGACATGGTAAACATGTAAACACCCCGCCAGGGTACCAGCACTACGGACGGAGCAGTCAAAGAGAGAGACACACCTCTGTAGAGTTTATTGAAGGCCGGCGTGTCGAACGGCTGCTGCAGGTGAGAGAAGTCCAGCCGAGGTTCACCGCTGCAAACATTTCAAAAATAAAAGCTTCAGTCATTCACCTGCTTCTCATCAGTCATCAGGTTGCGTACTGACCGATCAATATCTGAGACCAATTCAATTCACACGAAACCCAGAGATTTGCGCTTTTACCGTGAAAAAGGCACAAACTGAATGAGACACTATCAATTTTCATGACGTTTGAAGGCTCACATCAGAAATGTTAATGAACTTCTCTTCAAATGTGCTCCAAATCAGTTCATGAATACACCAAATTTTCTTCCAATTCATTTGACAACAGTAACAGAGAGCTGCAGCATTAAATCAAGTAGCTGTCAACTATCAAATTAACTACCGGCTATTTTGACTATCGATGAATCGGTTTGAGTCATTTACAGATAAAAGTCAAAATTCTCTGATTCCTGGTTATTTTTGGTTACTGTGAACAATAAATTAAATAGCTGTGGGTCAAAACAAGACATGATGACGTCGCTTCCAGGAAACGCTGACTACAACACCAAGTATCGACAACTGCACCTTCATGTCATCGATGAGCCAGCAGACGCACTGATGCTGAAGTATTGGTAATAAAATAATATTGATCAGTCTCATCCCAGCAGAAACAGGTCGCAATCATCAAATGGAGAGAGTGTGTTTGTTTCTCACTTGTTAGGGACTTTGATGAAGATCTCTCTCACCCACTGCTCCAGCGTGTCCAGAGTCTCTAAACAACAGAAACATCCACCTTCACGTTAGCGTGGCCTGCTAATGCTAACTAGCTGTTCAGTACCATGGACCGTCTATTAAAGATGGCTGACATGAGCACTCTGAAAGTGAGCCAAAAACATGTGGATTGCCCTCTTTTGGCTGGCTGGGGAATAGCTCATGAGGGTTAGGTAGGATGTTCAGGTGTCCATTGTTCTCATCAGTTTGTTTTAATTAATTATTTCATGATATAAAAATGGGGTTAAACGTCATGATTGACAGCTGAGCTCTGCTTGTGACTGGCCAGGTGGATGTATGGGTGGGACGATACTCTCCCCTCCCTCATCACTACTGCTCAGACTCTGACACCAGAGCAAGACGGCAGCACTTGTTTGTGGAAGTTTTGTCTTTATTTTTGTACAGCTGGAGGAAATGGAGATGCGGTGTCCATCTTTGTTTAGGTCACTGATGGGTGTGGTTACACACTGTTAAGAGACCCACTCATTCTGCTGTTCAGCCTGGTGCTACATTACACTAGCATGTTAGCATTAGCACCTCTTCTCCTGTGTTTTTCTGCAGCAGGAGGAAAGGTTTTATGTTTTTGTTTGTTTAGTACAGACCGATGTGTGTAATGATGACAAAAAAACACGCTGCATGACCTGTGAGTACCTTTGGACTGAACGGTGAGCGTCATGTAGTGAGCGGAGTAGTATCTCCTCCAGAAGAGTCGGAGCCGCTCGTACGTGTTGATCTGCTTCTCTCTGGGCTCGTGCTTTAATGTCTGAGCGTTACCTGACAGGAAACACACAACGTCAGGACACGTCACACATCAGTGGAGCACGCAGCGTGCATGACTGGGTGAGCAGTTCTTACCCCAGCAGAATTTGCTCATTGGGTGTCCCGGTTTAGCCAGACTCCCAAACAGCATCTCCTTCCGATGCGAGTCAGACGGCCTCGCTAGCTGGTACTCTGAACAGGAAGTGAAGAAGAAAACGTTTCAAACTCTAAACTGTTTACGCTCGATACCATCTGAAACTATTCGTTATCTCTTGATTCTGATAACTGGGCTTTGTGCGTCGGCTGATACCGAGCTGATCAGATACCAGAGTGCGTAAAACAAATGTTCACACAGGTCATTTTATGCTAAGCAGGTTTGGTCAAACGGGTCCTTTGCTAAGATGGTATCTAATGGGTATTCCTGTTAGCTCGATGCTAAAATACTAAGCGCTAGTTATTTATATATGAATTAAGATTCGTGCATCTGTTGGCTACACATCTACTCATCTGTCTACGTCAGTGGCTTCACTTAGCAACTTATGTTAGCAAGAAGTTGCATTTTAGCCCTCAGCAATAAGTTAAGCTGTGCTTGAACTTGCTGTGATAAAAGCAGCTTGCGTGGATGCTGACACGCAACGTGATTTACATTAAATTAATTCTTCTTTGCTTCAGCACTGCTCAACTTCCTGGTTTATAGTGCAGCGGAGAAGAGCTGAGTTTCATTATGTAATGTCAACATGTAAAATATTCCTGGTATCTCTGAAAAGCTGCGCTGACACACACTAACTGGTACGGTAGTTCTGAGAACCGGGACAAACACTAAGTGAGCCTCTGCTCTGACAGACTCAGAAATGTGAAGCGCGGCTGCCGGCGCCACACACGTGCGGACATACGTCCACGTGTTGGGTGTCACCGCTGGACTCACCGCTGTCCACTGCCTCCACCTCTCTGTCGATGGCGTCTTCGATCATCAGAGGACAGATGAAAAACTGAGCCCACCTGGAACACACACCCACACACACACACTCTGGTCTCTCTATCGTCGTAAGGACATTGATGTCACCCCTCAAACAGAAGAGAGTCAGTACAGTGAACAGCAAACACATTGTTGCCATCAAACCAGCAACACCATTACTCTGATTTATAGTTTTAGTTTTTTTAACTTCAAAATCAGAACTCAAAGTAATTTTTACATCTCCTTAAATTAAACAAATTTATGATACAGTAAATGGCCCTGATCCTCTTTTTCAGACTTTATTCTAAGAAATCTGTTTGTTAAAGAAAATTAAAAAAGAATTCAGTCAGAATTCCAAGAACAAAAATGCTTTTCAAAATTCTGAGACAAAGAAAATATAGGAAAAGTCAGAATGCTCAGATTATTTTGATCCTCCTCAGTATCCTCAAATCGCTGCTTTAAAGCAAAAACCTGTCCATACAAAGACAAACACACACACATTTAAAATGACTGTAAGTTTACTTTTTCTCAAAGTGCTATGAGGGTTAACGTGACTGTAAACTGAATATCTTTGGGTCAGTTCAGACTGGACTGTTCACATTTCTGACGTTTCATCAGCCAAATAATTCATGATGAGAGATGTCAAAGTCCTGCAGACAGAGAGGACATCAGCTCGCCTGGTGGAGGCGGCCGAGTGTGTGCGGCGATAGCTAATGAACCGACCGACCTCCCATCTCTCTCACACACACACACACACATCCAAAAACTGTGGACCGACAGGCTCAGGAACATTCCGGCTTTTGTCTTTGGTGCAGAAATGTCTCAAAACTTCAGATTAACCAGCAGAAAAAAAGAAAAAATCTGCGTTGTTCACCTGTCGAGCGCCTCTCTGAAATACTTCCTCTGGACGTCGAACTGGAAGATGGTTCTCTCGCAGTCGGTGGAGGCGTTGTCGGTTCCTCCGTGTTTCTTCAGGAATGCGTCGAAACCGTTCTCCGCCGGGTATTTCTCACTGCCCATAAACACCACTGAACATCAGGGGGAGGAAACAGAAGGTGAAGAGACAGGAACACATTAACAACCTGATCTTTCTGTGTGATGAACACGCTCCACGTTTACTGAGAACGACAACAGAGCGGCTTCAGAATCCTTCAGAAGATTCACACGTTTTTGTCCGGCTGTGTTATCACACACAAAAACAGCAAGGACAGCACACGGCAGGGTGTCACCATGAACGTATATGATCTCCTGAGTGATCCACATTTCATTTGGTGTAGACTGGACTCAGTAATGGACTAATGTTGATGCTGCTGAAAATCTGAATGTTTTTGAAATTTATTTAGAAAAACGCCACCTGGTGGCCAAGTAGTAAAATGCTTAAAATCTAATGGAGTCTCCCGGTTATCTATTAATGTGCAGAAAAGAAGCTCCAGCCTCAAATAGGTTTTCACTGTGATCACAGCTCTAATGATTCCATAATATCACTGATTCACAGGGATTTAATGACTTACTGTGTTCCAGGAAGTGGGCGAGGCCAGGGAGGTCGTCTGGGTCGCTGAAGCTCCCCACGCTGATGCACAGAGCCGCTGCCGCCTGTGGAGGAACACACACAGTCAGTCCTCTCAGTCTGCTCGGGGGTCGTGACCATAGACTGAATATAAAGATGGACCACATGAGAACTAAATCAAAGATACACTTTCACTCAGAGGACAAAGACTGCTACTCTGACCACGACCGTCTTTTTGAGCTTGTGCTGAACATGTTTGTGATTTTTTTTATGGGAGTCTTGGTGTGACGCGTCTGTTTTGCTGTTCGGGACACTGTGCTTGTCCTTTAACTTTAAATATACTCAACTGACTGGATCATTATTGCTATTTAAAAATGACCCCCAGACTTCATGGATTACATTGACACCATGAGTCCAAACAGCAGCTCTCCCACTGGCAGGTAAATGTCTGGGCCTAAACAGAACTGAAAGGATGACTCCTGATGGACTTTACGCGTCATTTAATGAAAAACAGCTTCTGTCTGCCACACACACACACACACACACACACACACACACACACACACACACACACACACACACACACTTCAAGGTGCATTCAGGTACACCTCAGAAACTCAAACTGTATTGCTTTGTACAGCAAAACATGTGGCTGCCAACAGCAACTTGAAGGTGGGAAACTTGCCAACTGAGTCTCAGATTATTTCAACCTTTGAAATGTGACGCAGCAGGATGGAAACACACAGCTGTTGGTCTTCAGTGGGACCAGGTGACATGATGTGTTCAAGGACAATCAGAAGAAACAAGCTCACCTGCTTCTCAGAGCTCCCCTTCTTCTTTGCTGCGCTCTCCTCGTCCAGCTCCTCAAAGTCGCTGTCTTGCTCTTCCTCCTCATCCTCCTCCTCGTCCTCCTCCGACCCCTCACCAGAATCCCCCTCGTCCTCATCTTGTTGTTCTTCGTCGTCGTCCTCCTCCTCCTCCTCCCCTCCCTCGTCCGCTCCACCTTCCTGGCCGCCTGTCCTGTCTGCGTGGCTGAAGTCGGAGACGAGGAGCGCTCGGAGGCCGTTGCTCAGCTCGATGTACCTGCAGAAAGAGGAGGAGCATCTTCGTCAGGACGCTCCAGGTTTGGATTTTGTTGAATAAGCTAAAAGTTGTTTTCACGTTGAACTTCACTTACATCATTCTTTTGTTTTTATTCTGTCTGGTTGAAAATAATTATCCATCGATCTGTTTTTCAGGGCCGATTCTGATTCTATCAACTTTATCGGTTCATTTGCTGGTTATTTAAACAAATGAATCGAACACTGAACAGTTCTGAAGTCTCATTGAATGATCTGCTGTTAGCACCGATCGCCACCTTCCTCTGATGCTGAAGGAAACGTGATGATTCTCAGACGGGTTCCGCAGGACCATCTTACTCGCACTGATTTCCGAGGGAACTTATGAATAAAATCACAATCAGAGGCCATGACGTCAATGAACTCATTTCCTGCATTCTATACATTTTCTTCTTCACTGCATTCGCTGGCTAACTTCTTCCCAAGTAACCTGAATGTGTCACGGCGTTAGTGCCCGTTGGAACCGGCTCTTTGGATTCCCACAGCCAAAAACTGGCCAGGGATCTGGTCCCAGAGTCATGGGGCCACCATGGAAGCCGCGTCATCACTTCCTCCCACTGTAAATAAAATAATGAAGCCAAACATCCTGATACGAGCGCTGCCATCCTGCACTGATGATGTCACTTGGAGTCAGAGTCTGTAGCGATAGGGAAACCGCCAGTTTCAAGTTCCCGCCCACACATCCGTCTGTCCAATCACAACCAAGCTCAGCTGTCAATCATGATGCTTCCCCTCATTTTAATAGTGCCTGAAAGGGACGGGCGTTCAGATACCGATATATGGGCCAATATCTATCCATCTTCCCTCTATCATCCATCGATCGATCGGACAGATATACTTGTTACATCATCATACAGACCTCACGAACAAC
>KV751319.1:20860563-20883276 GCA_001698575.1 Mola mola | reverse complement strand
GCCCATTTTTATTATCATTAGTAAATCCTATTTATTTCATGCGAATGGGCATGTACATACATTTTTAAAAAAGGAATGCAAGAATATAAAAATCAGACAACTTTTATGTTTAAAGAATGTGATTTTTTTATTATACTAAATTGCATCTAGAATATACAAACATTCACAATATTTTATACAATCATTTTGTGCTTCTCCCCCGTAAAGGAGTGAACTGTAAGACAACAAGTTTACATAAACTCTCTAGATAATTTGTCCATGGTATACACAGCATAAAAATAAATTCATACTCAACGCCATTGTAATTTCTAATTCTATCATTTACAAATTCACTTAAAAAATAATCATATGAAGACGATGTCAATATTATTGTATGTTTTTATCAATCTGAAGACACATGGTGGGGGGGTACACACAAAAACGTGCGCTGTGGTAACTAGAACAATTTGGCAGGTTATTTTTTATTTTCTATCTTTGTTATATTTAATAATAAATGCACAAAATATTTAAATTCTCCTCCTCTTTCCTTCTTCTTTCTTCCATAAGCACACACACAGTATCTGTATATTATCAAAATATCACACTTCCGTCAAAGATACTGCACACAAACACAAAAACCCTGACAACTGAACAGCCAATAAATATGCAACACACACACTCGCACACACAGACACACACGCGTTCATATAGGAAACACTGCGAACATGACGATGACACGGCTACAGCTGCTAAAGGGGAAGGACACTCATCAGCTCTGCTAATGTGTGTGTGTGTGTGTGTACACACCCTGGCAGGCGTTGGATTGTAAAAGCTGTACGCCGCCGTGACACAGGGCTGCAGCGAGGTCCAGTCTGCCAGTCTGACCCGAGAACAGGTGGTTTCCACCTGGAAAAGTTTGGGAACAACACCATGATGTGCAGTACAGCGAACTTCAGCGGAGAATAAAGGGAGGTCTGAGAACGTGGCACACGTCACGGTCAAGGGCTCCACCGCCATGTTTAAAATCTTTATAATTATTGTTACTGTAGTGGGACGGCTCTGAAACACAACTGCAACAGGTGGATATATTCAGGGACCTTTAAATGAAGTTGGACGTGTAACGTCAAACCGAGGCCTCCTGACCACGTGACCCCACTCCGTGAGGATCAATACGACGGCTCACATTTTGACACTTCCTGTCAGGTGTGACAGTGCGTTCCATCTGATTCGTAAGTCAGGATTCCAAGATGCCAGTTGGACCAGGAAGTTGGAATTCCAAATCCAAGATGGATGGACAGGGTCAAGCATGGGAGAAATTATGAGAAGGTGAAGATGTTTTTCTTAATGCGCCACAAGAAAAAGTCCAAATGCTGAGAATAAAGTTGAAATAAAATTGAATCAGCCTGAGCTCCGCCCCTTCAGGATCCAACTTGATCAGTTGTCTTTTTGTGTCATGTGATGCTACATATCCCCCTCCGTTACCATGGATACCCTTCATTTGTCCATTAGCTGCTATGTCAGCTGCACGAATGCAACCACCTCCGCGATGTTTAAATTTCCACTTTATTCACAAAATTTTAGTTCCACATTATTCTCTGCATTTGGACTTTTCCTCCCATCATTTTTCCCAAGCTCGGCCCTGTTGTCCTCGTCTCTAAAGACGGCTGCTCCGCACAGCGTCAGGAAACCATCTCCATCATGTACGACAAGTTCCTACACGGAAGTATGTGAGCGAGGAGGTGCTAAAACTGGACACCTGGACACAGGAAGAGGGAGGAAGTAGTGGTAGAAGAAGAAGAGGAGGATGTGGCATTACCATGAAGGAGCGTGATTGGATAAAACTGATCTGGATGTGGACGCCAGAGATGCACGTTAATACTGAGTGTAAAAATATGAGGTCAAGTATCCAACCGCATTCCGATCACAGGAAACGGATGTAGTGGCCAGTGTGAAGGGGGCCGCGGAGTTTCTTAGACTCCATCATACCAGTGTGCTGTAGTCAGACTGGTTCAGGACTCGACCTGCAGACCTGCCGGGGGTCTTTTGAGCCAAAAAACAGCACTAAGTAAGGCCAGGAACAGCATGTTGGAGAAGCAGCGTGGCGTTTCTGCGATGACTCAGTGAACAACTGTAAACTTGAACATGAAAAGCAGCAGCGTTGTTGTTGTTGTGCTACACTTTGAGAGAGGCAGTGCTGTGCTTCCTGTCAGCAGAGTGCCCCGAACAAAACATAATTTGGCACCTTTCCACTGCCAAGCATTTCAAGCCTCAAAAATGGCCAAATTTATGTCCACATTGGCGAAATTTTAGAATTTCCAAGTGTCAATTTATGTTAAATCACTGTATTCGAGCAGTTCAGCTAAAGTTGATTCAAAATGATTCCAATCAGTTGTGGCAAGAGGAAATTTGAATTTTGACACAAATTTTTGACCTTTGATAGCAAACCCTCTTGGCAAAGCTAATGAAGCTAACCTTTATGGGAACAGCACCAAAGTTTTCAAAACAAAAGACGCTAACGAAGGTCTTGTTGTAACTGTCCTCTGCCATAATAATTGTACCAACCTGTTAGCAACTGTCCTAACTATCCAAGTGGCGCTAGCAAGCTAGCCAGTTTAGAGTAGCTGATAAAGCTAACATTTATTCATTGGCTAGCAGCTAGTTCATTAGCTCCAGTGGCACCGCGAGTACGTCAACGAGCTTCTCGGATCTACATCAGAACGATCACAACATTCCGGTGTGACCAGGTTTTACCTTCCTGTATTTGAACAAACAAAATGGCCCCCAGTCACATTAGCATAGCATTTCCTCACACCAACAGAGGCTGTGCAACTTTTCAAACCTGCCAGATTAAAATTAAACTTTGTCCAGAGCACAGTGCACCCTCAGTCCTAATAAGGGCCAACCTGGGACAGGTGGGAGCAGGAAGGGGGTGGAACTGGCTAAAGAGCTGTTAGCGGGAATTGCCGTAGGCATCGTGATTATCAACTGGTCACAAACAGGGACTGAAGCAAACAGAGTGTGGAGGGACGTTACAATACTTAATCTGTTTTTATCTTTTTCTCGAGAGCGCAGAGGAGCGGGACAAAATCGGCCAACGATCAGCAGCACTTCTGAGGTAGCTGGGTGGGCTTGTCGGTCAGTCTGGTGGTCTTGGTACCAGGAGCCGCCGGTGCCTCCACGTCCACACGCTCCGACATCTTCACGCAGATGATGTCCACCAGGCGCTCAAAGACCTGCCGCACGTTGATGTTCTCCTTGGCGCTGGCCTCGTAGTACTCGAAGCCTGCAAGAGGAAACCATCCCACGTGAACACACAAAGCTTTGTAGCCTTCAGGCAGTCGGACCACAGGAAAATAATTTCATTTATCTCCTGAAACTGACTTTATTTTCCTCAGAAGAAGTCAAACGTTGTTGTCCTGTTTGGGGTTTTCATTTCCTCAACTACAAAGTAAAGAAATACTGTACCTTTCTCTACATTTAGACTACAATTTAGGACATGAAACGTTTAATAAAATCTGACATTTTGTTCTAAATTTAACTAGACTGTCCTGTGTTTTACTATTAATCAACTCATTTCAGTAAAACTAATTAGTTCATTAATAAATTAATAAACTGACAGAGAAGATATCAATTATTTCGTTAATGTTTTCTGCTCTTTGTCATGTGATTTTATTGTTCCATCTTGTCACATTTGAGGATTTGCTGCATGTTATGTTAGCATGAAATCGTGACCTGGGGCTTTGGACAGAACAATATTTAAAGTACAAACACAAAACAAAATACAAAATAAACACAAATTCAAAAATCACTTTCCTGACTGTTAATCTGTTATCATGATTGTTATTCTGACTCTAATAATTCTTCATCCTTCGGGCATCCAAAAATCATCGCATCAAATAGTGGAAGATGGGAAAAAATCTATTTTTTCATGAATGCCATTAATGATCTGGATGTGGACACCATAGAGGTCACATGTACACGTTTCTTCGTTCAAAGCCAAGAGGTTTAGGAACCAGACCTCGTTTGGACTTTGGTTGGGTGCGGTTTCAGCTATTTGAGCATCTCGAGGTGTGTTTGCAGTATTTACACTCGTCTTCCCACTTCACAAATATATCTGTGTAACCTGGCATGTGAATGTGTTGACGTGTTTACACAGGTGCAGGCTGAACAAACCACTCTGGTATCTATGTGGAATCTTGGAGTTTTCACTGGGAATTATTTGCCCACGTTGGAGGAGCTTTCTGTCCAGGACTGAAACATTTCATGGTGCCGTATGAAACGTTTTGCAACAACACCTGCAGTGTGTGCAGAAATTCAAGATTAGTATCAGTGAACAGCTCCCTGCAGCACAGCAGGAACCAGTACTGTTCATTTATTCAAACATGTCACTGGCCTCAGGCAGCAGGCAGCACATTTGTAGCGTTTAGGTGTTCGTCAGTACACAGACCGCAGGGGGAAGTCATTTTCTGGCTTCATCCTGGTTCACAGAGGTTCAGCCGCAGTGCAGACGTACAGTTCCAACATTTCATGGACTAACGTGAGGAGGAGCTGGATTTATAACCAACTTTTCCTGTTAGCTTTGGCCTTGGTGGTAAAGTCTCACCTAACTGGTCAGCGAGGTGCTTCCCTTTCTCTGGAGGGATGACCCGCTCCTCGTCCATGTCGCACTTGTTTCCCACCATGATCACCTGGGCGTTGTCCCATGAGTATGTCTTAATCTGAGTGGCCCTGAGAGCACAGTTTAAATATTGTACTATTATTACTGAACACACACACACACACACACACACACACACACAAACACTCTGAGCCATACTCTACGTACCAGTCCTGGACGGCATTGAAGGACTCCTCATTGGTGATGTCATACATGAGGATGAAGCCCATGGCGCCGCGGTAGTAGGCCGTAGTGATAGTGCGGTAACGCTCCTGCCCTGCCGTGTCCTGGAACCAAGAAAAGACAACTAATCAAACATCTGTGAGGAACCAGCAAACATAGCTTTGTGTCCCAGCCACAACTGGACTTGGACTCCTGAGACGAACCGAGGCCAGTTTGTCGACAGGGAAACCAGTACCAAAAGGTTTATGGAGTTTCCTGATGGATGACCTAAACTCGTAGGTACCATTTGACAGTTACTGTAAGCTCCAAGTACCGGACTCATGAACTAAACTCAGCAAGAAAACCACCTCGGTTCCGTATTCTTTTATTCACAAACACTATTGGCTGCTTTGAGTTCAGCTTTTACAGCAAACATGTAAATCTGCGGAGGCTAATAAATGATTAAAGTATCTTTAACTTTCTAACAAACTAGAAAAACAACCAACCGTCAGTCATTTGCCTCCACAGACAAAGGCCTGGTGTGCTTTTTTTGATTGGTAGAAATCTGCATGTTTTGTAATAAAGTCTGGATCACAGAGCTGCTTCAGTGTTTGGGGGTCAAACTGTAACAGACAGTGAAGAGAGTCACGTGATTCTTGCTAAGTCAGTTTTTAGTTGGACAAACCAACGAGGTTGGTGTGGATTTCTACAGGAACGGGAGCTCTTCTTGTTTTGTTGGTGTTTTGGGAGTGGAAGTAAAGAGCTCTGAGTTCTATCAGTGACTGAACTTATAACAGAAGAGCTTGTTTGGGAAGGTAGAGAGCAGCTGGTTGTGTCACACTGTACTGCCACCTCACAGTGACCTTTGACCACCAACATTTAACCAGTTCACCCTTCAGTCCAAATGTAGGTTTGTACTCAATTGGACAAAAATCCATCAGTGCACTCTGGAGAGATTGTGCTCACGAGGTTTCAGGTCACTGTCTTCTCATCAAAGGTAACTGTTGCTTTGAGCGCAGGTTGTTTCACATTCACTAGTGTGACACACGAGACTGCAGTGACCTTGACATTTGACCTCCAAAATCTGAGCAGTGTATCATGGGGTCAGGGTTGACATTTGTTTGTCTTGAGATATCACGTTAACAGGAATGTACACCGGACGGACAGAAAACCTGTAGACCTAATGCATAAGAATAACAAAAACAGATTCTCCTTGGTTTAAATAATCAGCTTCTATTTGGTGTCAAGCAGAACTGAGAAACAACTCTTCTATCTGTGAAATCTGATGTCACAGCAGATCAAAGCAGATCAAAGCTCACGAGAGAGTTAAAGGAAGAAGTGAGGAAAAAAAAAGTCACCTTTTTATTAGAAATGATGGTTAGTCCACAATCTGTAAATGGTCTATAATTTTGGATGAAAATCATAGGAATTTAGAGAAAAAACTTAGTGAAAATGGCTGGAAATGGATACGAACAGCAGGATGATGGAGACGGTATTGGGTTAATTCTTTCATACATACAGAATATTTGATATCAGGTATTTAGACTGGTTTCAGTTCGGGTAATGGTAACACGTTTCTTTTCCGGCCTCTCAGACAGACAGTTCTGGCTCGGTGATTATCCACGAGGCGAATACCTTCGAGACGTTCAACGTCTGGCGCAAGTGCAAGATGTGCTGGTGCTTTTTGTTGACGGCGAAGCGTTCCAGGATAATGTAGACACCCTCGACAGCAGCGTGGATGACAGTTCTGAGGGGGCTGCCGGAGACAACCAGGAGTCGTCCAACGACAGCAGTGACTCCGACACTAATCCTGTCATGGTTACGGGTTTATGTTATTGTTGTCTGTATGATTTTGTGTTTACAATTTTATTCTTGTTTGGCATTTATGTCATTGGTGTTGTTTTATTGTATAATTTCATGTATTATGGTTTTGAGTTTCTACTTATTCCTGTTACAATCTTAACGGCCTTAGTTATTTCATATTAATTTGATATTTACTGGATAGGATGCTGGTGGTAGCGGCGTGAAAATCATGTGTTTTTGATTTCACCAGTGCTTCTAATACCATTCAACCAAGTCTGTTGGGTGAGATCTACTCAGGATGGGTGTCAGTTCATCTGCTGTCACATGGGCCACAAACTATGCGCCTTTGGATCTCCCTGTCTGATGTGGTCCTCAGTACCACAGAAGCACCTCAGGCGATTATCTGGTCTCTGCACACCTCCAACTTTCCGTACAACTCTAAATCGTACCAACTGCAGAAGTTCTCCAACGACTCTGCAGTAGTCGGGTGGATCAGAGATGGGCGGAGGTGGTGCAACAGGAATTATCTCCTAAATGTGAGACAAAGGAGATGGTGGTCGACTTCAGGAGGAGGCGAGCGATGATAAACCTGATGGGCAAGTAGGTCGGAACTCTTGAGCACTCAGGGACATCAACCGGCTCAATAAGCGAAGACACAAGGTTTAAAAACTCCTTCATCCCATCTGACAGCTCACCTCGCTGTGACAGGTGAACACATGGTCACATTTCACCGTACCTACATGTTGTTATCACGTGTAGCCTGCTCTTATCTTCTCTAAATATCCTCACCGTTCTTGTGGAGTGAGGACAAAAAGCACAGAAGGCACATCCTCAGGTTATCAGCAACACCAGGCCAAGTTTGATGTCAGTTGACCAATGATTTTCGTATAATCAAGACAGACATCCGGACAGAGATTCTTTGGTTTTATAGAAGGATTTTCTCTCTGCGTCTCTCTAATAAAGTCCGTCCGTCCATCTATTCTGAATTCCTAGTGAAAATTTTCTTCATTCCTGTTACCTGTGTTCATTTCTAGAGAGGAACAGAAGGTTCTGATCATTCTTGTCTCTCGTGATTTTCGTTTCCCTCCTTTCTTTACCTTCATGTATTTCACCTGTGTCCAATTATCTTCACCCTGCTCGTGCGTCCACGTGCTCCCTTTGTCCGATTGTCGCGTGTTCTTGATGCCTTCTGTCCTGCCTTTTCTTCCTGGTTTCCTTCAGTGTTTCCAAAAGTGCACTCACACTGGGCCATTGGTACCGTGCACGTTTCAGCCACAAAGTCTGGATTGTTTGACTAGTGTGAGCGCTTGTACCATGTCTAAGCACGGGACACTTCCTTGACCCTGGCAGCGTTGCAAGAGGTGTACTTTGGCGCTGCACAGCTGTTCATGCATGAGTGCAAGTACATGTACGCAACATGCACATGACAATGTAAGTGAATTCCTCCCTTGTCTCCTGCTGTCTCCACAAAAATCAATCACACATAATTGATAAATCCTGAATGTGAGCACGTCGTAAATGAACAAAAAGGCTCAAAACAAGCCACAAAGCCAGTAAAGGTGCAGTCATGGACTCTCTACTTCATGACATGATTAGCAGGGATAATCATGCTGAGCCACCACCGCATGTTGAACAGTGCGAGTGCTGGCCACCGGGGGACTGGGAGGAGGGGACAACTGTGGTTTGGTCCGGTACAAAGCAAGTAGGTCAAATGTGACTTTGCCCTCAGTTTGCTTGTTGATTTTTAAACTCCCTACAGTTGCTGGATTTCATATCTTTTCTTCCCCTTTTGGACTTGTTTGCTTGTTGGACTGATTTCCTGGATTCGACCTTCGCCTGTTCAGTGGGTCTCCATTTTGTGGAGAGCGCCATCTTGTGCCACCATGCTACTATGGTAGCTGAGAACAGACTTGAAAACGTGTTTTGCGTTTATTTAAGCTAGTGGCAGCTTGAATACAAACAACAAGGAAGACCCATCCCAGTAAAAGGCGATGAAGAAGACGGAGTGGGAGAAGTTTGTTCTGTCTAAATGTTTCTGAAGACACCTCATCACTTGACAAACACTGCTCGATGTGGTCATAGACATTTTGACATAGATGGCGACCATAGTTCTACATGTTTGGAGAGGGAGGGGTCTATTATTTGCATTCTTCTACCTCACCATTAGATGGTGCTAATTTTCACACACTGAACCTTTAAATAAGCATTGAACTGTATATTTTCTCTGCCCTCGTGGTCTGCATTTGGAGAAACTCCATTCTCGAGTGTTTCTGACACACTTTCCCCTAAAATTTACAAAAGCCACACCTTTTATTTTCATTACCTCCTCCTAGACATTTCATCCAATCGAGCTTTCACTGCACAAGCCTTGACAGAATGGTGAACTTTGACCTTTTTCCACAGGACAGGAAGTTGCAATAATTCAATTTCACATCCTGGTGAAAATTCACATGTATGATGACAAACTGGGCTTCAACACATCTGCGTGACAAATTTTAGAGATAGTCACAGGGTTACCTTCTGGCAATAGAAAATCACAGACTTTACACTATGATGTCCTACTAGGTGCGTTCATGAGATTAAGAATAAATTTTGCTTGAAACAAAACGACAACAATTCAACACTGCTTGCAGTTGTAATTAAGTGTAATTTTTCATTTATCTGTCTGGTTTTTAATGATCAAATGGAACTGCGGACAATGAGTGTGGTCTCACTTACTGGTAGGACTTCTTACTACAACTTCAAGAGTTTATAATGGCGTCTGAGTGTCTGCTGTAGTGGACATGATATGATAACGGCTTAAAGGATGAATTCCAGAGTATCCAAAGTGAGTTTATCCTCTGGAGAGCAAAATGATGCGCTGCAAATTTAATGGCCAGCAGCAAATGTGCATGAGGGTACATTCTCAGATACCTTCACATGACTGCTTTCATCAAAATGTGCAAATCCGTGTGGTGGTTTCATGTGACAGCCCATCTCAAACACAGCTAGCTGGGACTTTATCTGTTACATTCTGGCACCAACAACAGACTGTGATTTGGCAATTACTGCAACTGCTGTTTCCATGGAAACACGAGCATTGATAAGAGAAGTCAGACTGCACATAACGGACTTCACAGCAGTTTCCTGCTCTGCTGCTATGACAACCAGCTATGCTGAGGGGTAGCGTTTTACATGGGAAAGGAACCAGTGGAGCAGGTACCATGTGGTAGAGCGCCGTTACAGATGAGGAGCTCTGACGTTCTCTGGGTAACTGCCAGGTGACCCCTGAGGAGGCCCAGACCTTTGCTGAAGGGATTTCTTATCTACAAGGAGTCCTTACAGAAGAGAGGGACGTGTGCCCTGCTGCCTACCGCCAACAGGACCTGATCCCCGATTAAACGGAAGAAAATGGAATTTCTTCAACCGTGAATTTGAAATGTGCAGATGGTGATGATGTGCTTCTGGATGCACTTCGTGACAACAACATGACGGTTTTGGATTCTGTGGTTATTTATAAAGATGTTGTGCAGTCAGAGCATGAATGTGTCACTGCGTTATTCTCACAGGCCGACACGTTTCAGCCTCGTCCCCTTTAAGACTCTTATCTAAAGTGCCGATCGATCCGGCGCCACACGTCGCTGCTTGACTGCAGCAAACCAGCTGAGCCCCAATGTGACTTTGATGCTCATCAACAACAGCTCCCAAAACCGCTATTCTCCAGCAGTCCATCCTTGCACCACTCTGGCTGGCCTGAGTGCAGTCTTCCAAATTTAGCTCTTTAGTGTGTGGCTTCTGCATTCACTCAACAACCGCTGAGCATGATTACTGAGTGTACGTGTGTAGTAGCGAAATTAATCATCCAGGGTGTTGAGCAAAGCCTCGGGCAGTGACGGATTCCTCTCATTGCACTTGAACAAACAGACACAAATGTGGCCAAAAGTATGCAGACAGCTTAAGATCACACAGACGTGATGTCAAGCGTCCGATTGCAACACCGTGTTCGATGATGTGATGCAGGTCCAAGGCTGCTGATGGTGATCAGGTCTGACTCTGTTTGAGTTCCACTTTGTCCACAAGTGGTTTGATGGAGTTCATATCAGATTCTTGCTCAGCTAACTGGGAAAACCACCTGTTTATGAGCCACGTCGTGCTGGGTGACTTTGTCAGGCACGAACGGGACAAACTAAAGTAACACCAGCGCCCAAAATATCGTCTGCTTCTGGAACATTAAGATCTCTCCTCAGTGGAGCTGAAAGGCCGGAACAGGTCCAAGATAAATGTTCACTAAAGTATGTGAACAGGGAGGTGGGATGCTGGGACATGTTGTCCCCCAGTTTAAGGCAGCTTTTGATTAACTAACATGAGAAATCAGGTCACACCGCTGGAATTAAGACCCGGGGACGCAGCAGAGGCTGAGCTGGTGTATTTTAATAAACAGGTGTGCAGGCGAGGACAGGACAGGAAAAGCAGTCAATTCACACGGAGCAGGTACAAATGTCCAAAGAAGAAGAAAGTTTCAGAGACAAAAACTCACAAATCTACAAGGGCAACCCAACAAAACACGACTCAACAACAACGGCAATATGTATCACCTCTTCTTAGAATCACGAAAATTAGGATATTATGGAATCACCTCAGCCGCTCCCACAGCTGGAGTGAGCAGCAAGTCGTCAGTCACGATCCGCTACAACGGAGAGGCAATCAACCACAACGCCACACGCCTAAAATTTAAAAAATAACAAAGATAAATCCAAACTTTGTTTGCCTGGTACTTTGAATATTATAAAAAAAAATAGGACAGGCCATTAAAAAATCAATAATTTTTGACAGTGATCAATGCAAAAATTCACTTTTGTGATAATATTTTCTGAACACAAGTGGCCACAAAGTGGCCAATAATAACATGTTCAGCTATATCTCCATTACTATGTGTCCAATCCACACAAAACAAAACAAAAATTGATGAGGAGATCAATACTTTCATGGTGACACCCTGCTGTGCTGCCACTTCTGTGTTTACATCCAGATATTTTGGACATTTTTTTACCTTCGTGATTGAACGTCTGTTCAGAAAAATGAGCACTTTAACAAACATCATTGTAATAAGAAGTAATTATGATGACAACATGACAAAAAATATCTTTGAAAATGATTTGATATATATTTTTGGAGTTTTTAGTTTGGCCCATTTCCCATCTGCTAACATGGAGGGGGGAAAAAAGGGGTCTATAGGCTACACTGCAGCCAGCCGCCAGGGGGCCATCAATAAAAGGACAATAACCCAGTTTTAGTTTCTCACTGTTTGCACACACACACACACACACACACACACACACACAGATACGGTGGCACGTTTCCAGTAAACCCAGTGCAACCAGTACATAAGAGTCAATACTGGATTTGCATTCTGTCATGTCACCAAACCCAACAGTTTTCTCTCCCTCAAGCAACAGCTCACTTAACTTAAAATGATCAATGTTCAAACGTAGCTATGCTAAAGGCATCAGTGCTAAAGTTAGTATCTATTTTAACAAGCAGAAAGAATTCTTTATGGGTTTCTGTGTGCGTCGTTTCCATTTTTATCATCACCGTTCTCTCACTTTTAATCAATCGGCCCTGATTGGCTCTTCACGCACACACACACACACACACACATACACATACACATACACACTCCCGCTGGCTCTCCGCTCCGAGGCGTCTCTTTAATTGCCACTGAAGACAGCTCTGTATGTGCGCGTGCATGTGTGTGTGTGTCGGCCAGAGAATGAGTGAGCGTGAACAGCTGCTGCCATGGCAACAACATCACCCGTGATAACAGAAGCTGCGTCTGACTGAGAGCAGAACATCATGTTACACTGCATCTGCTGGGACTCGGGTTATTACTGTGCCATGTTCCTGTGAGTCAGCTCAAACGAGTTCCTTTATTATTGTAACACGTTACACATGTTAGATAAACCTGGCATCACCTTGTTATGTTATATTAAAGTTGTGCTCAAGCCAATGTCCGTTTGATAAAGTCAGGTATTTGTATATGTGCACACAGAAACACCTGTCAGCCCACAGGCACACTTCCTTCACACCACGACATCCACGCTCACCCAGATCTGCAGCTTGATCCTCTTGTCGTTGCGATACACCGTCTTCACCTTGAAGTCGATGCCCACGGTGCTGACGAAAGAGTTGCTGAAGGAGTCGTCGGCGTAGCGGAACAGGAAGGACGTTTTCCCAACGCTGCTGTTGCCGATGATGAGCAACTTGAACATGTAGTCGAAGTTCTGGTCGGAGCCGTCCCGCGGACCGAAACGCTGGTCTGCCTTGGCCATCTGGAGATTCGGTTCGGTGAGGGAGCGGGAGACAGAAAATCTGTTTCATGAAATCAGAGACATGAGGAGCACGTCAGAGAAACAGATGGCTTCACTTTTTATAACCGCTAACTGATGCTAACTGTAGCAGACACGTGTTGGATGAATAGATGGAGACCACACGCAGAGGCCAGTTTGACCACAGGGAACCCACAACCAAGTTGGTTTATGGGAGTTTCCTCCATAGCAGCTTGTGCTAACTTAGTTAGCCATGCAGAGGTGTCATCAGCTAACTGAGCCTCAGGTTGCCTGGAGCGGAACCGGGCCGGAAAAACCACCTTGGTACTATATTCCCTGTGGTCAAACTGGCCTCTGTCTCTGAGGCAGATGGAACAAAAGCCAAATTAAAACTCACAGTCCACATCAAATATGTGTTAGTCCCAAAGTTTCTGTCATCTTGCCCGTAGGTGTGAATGTGAGTGTGGATGGTTGTTTGTCTCTATATGTTTGTCCTGCGATGAACTGGCGACTTGTCCAGGGTGACCCCGCCTTCGCCCCAAGATGCTGAGATAGGCTCCAGCCCCCCCCCCGCGACCCCTAACGGGATTTATATAAGCGGTAGAAAATGGATGGATGGATGTCTTTAAATCAGAGGAGCTATGAGCTAAATTCCCGTATTCCCTGCCTGGCTGGAGGACAAGAGGGCTGACATGAGTCACAGGGCTGCAGGTTGCAACCAATGCTGGTTTAGTTCCAACCAGCAACTTGTTGTCCTATTTAGTCTATTTTTGTCTTCCTCTTCATCCATTAAGGGCCACAGTGCCGACTGAAGTTCTACAGTTGTCTGTCTGCTGACGGCAGCAGAGGCCAGTTTGACCACAGGGATGACAGGACACGGTGGGCGGGGTCAGGAAGGAGGCCGGTCAGAAACGCCATCAGCATTGAGCGAAAACGGCACGTGGAGCCTGAATGTTTCCAGGTCTCACTGTGAATGGAGGATTTATTCAAAGCACATCAGAGGGGATCGTAGAAACACAAACACAGATGAGTTTATTTGTCTCTTTGAGGGATTTTAGGATGAGTTAACGGGTTGATGAGACAAAATTGAGTTCAGAAGGAGTACAGTTGTATTTTCTCGGAACAGCCGTAAGAATATTTCCTTTCCTCACATTTCGTCACTTGTTCTTGTTGACTAAACGCGAAGAGAGCGTCTCCCAGCCTGAAACCACGGCGGTCTATTCAGGGCACAAAGCGGCGTTAGGAGGCAGGACGGGGTGGAGCCAGCTGGTCGGCATGGAAGACAAAAGCTTAAGTCACATGATCTCTAAACGTCGTCCTTTCTTCTTATTCACATTCACCGTTTATTGATATGCAAACGTTTCCACGTTCCTCAAAAAGGTGAGAACAGTTCATTAACATCACGAATGCTGTGCTCGGTTCTACGACGTGTTGTTTAAATGTTTTATTTCAGCTGACATTTTCCTGTTCGTCATGTGATTCCACACAAAGAGCCACCAAAGACGCAGCGCAAACAAACCTTTCCTGTTCCACTTCACCCGTCGAGCCAGACGGAGTCAAATAAAGGCCTCGCCAGGCCTGAATAGAGGCGAGCTGCAGGTTTTGGCTCTGTCAGAGGAAGAAACCACCTGGAAACACGTCTGCAGACGTGATCCTCACCAACCCGACATGTATCCACTCTGAGAGCCGCTTGATACAGTCTGTTTTCTCTGTCGTACGTCAGAAGAGTTTCCTGACAGCTGATTAAAGTCTCACTGCAGCGCTCCTGCTTTCTTTCACACCTTGTCACATGTGTGTGGATCGATCCCACTGATCTCATCCATACGCAGCGACAAATGAGTGTGTGGCCTGCTAGCAAACAAAATGTTTGCCACATTCAGCGCTTTTGTGCATTAGCATGCTAACATTTTCTACCTGCAGCTGAACCTCAGCATGAACCAATATTAACAAAGAAATGAAGCTGTGAACCAGCAAACTGCATCTCAGCTACAGCTCTGCAGCTTTTTAGCCTCTTCAGAAACATTTAAAGTCCAGCCGGTGGAACGTTAGCGGCTTAAGAGGCTGATATTCCCCTCAGGAGATGGTGGACAGTGAAAATAAAGCTGGAAGAGAACACTGGAATGGGACGATGGGATGGTGCTGATCAGGCCACCGTTTGCTAACACGTTAGCGTGATGATTTAGCGTACAGATCATCACAGCTGACTGCAAAGATTTTTTTGAAATGTGAAATGACCTTTTCAAAGTGCTAGCTTGAATTTTCATCACTCGGAGCACCTTGTATAGTTTTCCAGTAGAACAAAATGCTAAATTGCTATGAGTTTGTGAACATTACGTGCCAAAACATTATAGCATTACATAATGTGGACTAAACTTTATGATAAGGCTTCTTTTTTTTTTTTTTTTGAGCAGGCATCCAGTGGACAGAAGCTAACCAGCTAACTGTATGCTAACAGTTGCTAAAACAAAGAAAGCAGAAATATGAGTTAAATTTGAGCTTATCTTATATTATATATTATATATAACAAGAGCTGTTCAACATTGTAAATGTATGAGCCAAACATAACTATAATATGCTAATATTAACAGTGCTAACATGCTAGCAGGTATAATGTTGACCACATTGTGCATTAGCACGCTAACATTTTCGCCTTCCAACAGAACATCAACATAAACCTAAATGGACAAATTGAAATGTCAGATAAAATGAAAATTACCAGCTAACATCGGCCTGTTGCGAGCACATTCATCAGCACGTAACTTTAACTTGTGCATGATTGTAGGTCCTTATTTTGTTATTTTGATATTCCAACATGAAGAATGTATGAAATTATCGCCCAGTATCAGTAACGACCATCATCCAAAGAACATTTTCAACAGTTGCACCACGAGAACAATTTTACAGGATTTTAACCCTCAAATGCTCAAACAAAGTCAAATATATAAACGTAATTGAGGCAAGATATGTTTTACTAAACTTCGCTGAGAATTTAACACTTACAAATGACTGTATCAATGTGCTTTAGAAAGTAAATTTGACTTGAATAAATGACCTTCCAGTTATTATTCTAATATCAACGACCTGAATGAGAGATCAGCAATAACAGGACGAGTTAAAGATGATTCCTGACACACTCAGATCCAGACAGGGCCGCACTGCACCTGTCACATTATTATGGGCGATTATAGGAACTGTAATTTCGTTGCGGTTTCTGAGCGACAGTCGAACACAAAACGGTCCATTTCGGGTCAAACCGACGAGCAACAGCGAAGATAATGAGCCGAGAAACATTAAAGATCATTAACGGCTCCAGATGGATCAATGACTGATCGAATCGATGGGATGTGTGGATCGGTACCAGCACCATCAGGCCCGTTTTGTGTCTTACCTCTGATGCTCTCTCTCTCCCTCTGCACCAGCGCACAAATGGACCCGAACGCGCCGGTCCACCAATGAACGTGCTCGGGGAGTCACGCGCCTGCTCGTCCGCCGTGAGCGCGGTGGCTTTTTTCTCCAGAATGAGGTGAAATCGGCCGGAAGACGCCGCACGCAGCTGCTTCACGCACGGCGTCACGCTGACATTTTGCGTTCATCCAAGGTGCAGCGATGCATGCGCTGCGTGCACGTCTGCGAAGGCGTCTGCTGCCTGTGGCCCCCTCCCCTCTAAAAACAACCACTTCACCCTCAATGAGGTCTTTCTTCTCCCCGGGCGCGTCAGCGGCGGTGAGCGCGGCAGGCGCGGCTGCCTCCTGCTTACTGTGAGTCATAAGCGCGGCAGCAAGGCGCGTGATTGATCTGTAACGGGGACATCATCCTGAAAAGGGAAAAATATGGAGAAATGAGCTCCACTGAGCGCGCTGGGACGTTTTCTGCTCTCACAGTCACGTGAGAGGTACTTCCAGCAGCAGGTGGAGAACCGGGGAAGAACCAGGCTCAAATTCTGGAAAAACGAGATCAAATTCAGGGGAATTTATACAAACCCCGATTCAAAGTTGGGACGTGATGTCAAATGTGACTCAACCTATTGAATTCAGCACAAAGAAAATATATTTCATGTTCAGCCTGGCTGTTAACAGCAGCTGTGATTCTGTCCTGTTCTTACCTGATCTACAACAATCCGAGGTAGCAGGAATAAGCAGGAAAGTTAACCTGTATGAACCTCTCAGCATTAACGGGACCTCAACAGAGGTGCCAGTTACCAATGATGCCTTGGGCACTAACACATCCCTGCACCATCACAGATGCTTTTGAACTTTGCATTGAAAACAATCCTTTTACTCTTTAGCTCAGAGGACTTTATTTCCAAAAACGGTCTGAAATGTGGACTCGTAAGACCGCAGCACAGTTTGGGTCCGCCCACATCTGGTGAGCTCAGGACCCACAGTGTGAGTAGAATTTAAAATCCTTGTCCTCATCTACAAAGCTGTTCACGATCAGTCACCATCTTATCTTAAAGAGCTCATAGTACCCTATCGCCCATCCAGAACCTTACGCTCCCAGGATGCAGGGTTATTGGTGATCCCAAGAATTTCCAAAAGTAGAATGAGAGGCTGAGCTTTCAGCTATCAAGCTCCTCTCCTGTGGAACTATCTTCCAGTCTTGGCACGGGAGGCAGACACACGCTCTGATTTTAAGAGTAGACTTAAAACCTTCCTTTTTGATAAAGCTTATAGTTAAGGCTGGTCTATCTAGCCCTTAGTTATGCTGCTATAGGTTCAGGTTGCTGGGGGAACACTCCATGATTCACTGAGCTTTCTTCTCTCCCCCCTCTGACTCCGACTCCTTCTCTGCTCCTCTAAATATCCATATCCTTACACTAACTTTACTTCTTCCCCGGAGTCTTTGTACGTTATCATCCTGCAGGTCTTCTGCTGTGGTCCTGTCTGATGCCTATGGCCCACATCAGGACAGGAGATCCTGTGACTCTGATCCTAGGCTGGATTTTCCAGTGCAAATCTGGATACATAGACCACTTTGACTCCTGAACCAACAGCCTTCACCTGCTTCTGGGTCAAGACATTTCTCATACATCTGGATTTATAGACTCATATGAACTCAAACATTCTTACTACTCTGTTATTATCATGTTGTTGTGTTCTGTACAAGTGACATCATTTATTGCACGTCTGTCCATCCAAAGAAGAAGGATCCCTCCTCTATGGTTCTTCCTGAGGTTTCTTATATTCCCTGTTCAGGGTTTTCTAAGTTTTTCCTCACCCGGTTCGAGGGTCTGAGTGCAGATTGGGGCACATCTGTACAGTTTGCAAAAGTCCTCAGAGACAAAATGTAATTTGTGATTTTGGCCTGTACAAATAGAATTGAATTAATTAATGAAATCACAGGACTTTCACCGGGTCATTCACACTTTTAATCGAAAATTAAAGCAACCTGCTCAGTCTGACAACACTCGGTAACTGTATCTGCCGCCACGTGGTCGGATGAAAACCACGATAACGATGGTTGACTTATTAACATAATGTTTTGGTCTATGTTGAAGAAACTGGGTCAAATCACAAAGTATTTATATTCTATTTATTTTAGAGTAACAGTATCAATTCAGTTTCACATTTTACACATCAACACATGTCTATACAGATATTTTCAATATTTATTTTTTTCATCATAAGAAAGCTTCAGCAGTTTGACTGGCTTTTGGCGCCATCTGGTGGCATATAGCTGTACTGCACACAACGTACAGAATGTGTAGCGTAAAGATTCATGACTCATAGTTGGAATTATAAGAATATGACAAGAATATTCTGAACACGTTCGAACAAGGAGAAGAAGATGAGTGTTCTGGAAGGTGGAATTCACTTCATAGATTCTTACGTCATCCAGCAGCTGACGACTGTACACGTATGATTAAGCCGCCGTGCGTACTACGTCATCCCCGCTACGACGTCAAGACGTCACACTTAACGTGCGCCCCTCCACGTACGGTTGGATGGCAGTGACGTTAATCAAGACCCCGTTATTTTCCACCAGGCAGCTCAGGTAGAAAAAAATAATATCACAAATATACAATAATAAACCCACAATTTCACGAGCGCAAAGTCGTAATATTCTGAGGAAAAAGGTTTTAGTCGGTTACTTTACTTCAGGAGAGAAGTCGCCTCTTTAATGGAGGCCGTCCAAGGACGTGCCTGTTTCATTTATTTCTGCATGAAATCTTGTGAAGTTACAACTTTACTCTTGTAAAATTTCAACTTTTTCTCGTAGATTTATGACGTTATTCTAAAAAAACCCCAAAAAATGTTGCCTTTTAACACCGTCGTACAGGTCAGTTTGGTTTGCTACGCAATTTTGGGGGTTTCCATTGTCAAAAGTTGTGGATTCTACCATAAATAACGACCTGTACTGTTCCAGTCGGGGGAAACAACAAGAGTTATGTGACTCAAATTTCAAAAACCGAAAGGATTTCTTCTACGACCTGAATCTCAGCAGCGACGCGAACCAACGAGTGTGTGCGAGTGCTGTTGGCCAACCTGGCCACTAGGTGTCAGTATAATTAGACGGAGAGTAGTTTCGGGGTTCTGCCTTCAGTGGTTCTAACGTTATGTATTAAACTGGTCATGATGGAATTGAGGCTGATGTGAATTGTGTATTTTACATTGTGGCCATAATTTAACGTTGATTCCAGCGGTTCTTCATGTGGATCAGCAATGTTTTAATTTCCACTTGTGAGCGTGATAATAAACGTGGGGGAACCTTTTCAAGATTAACAGAAAGAAACCACATCGGGACTGAATATTTCAGGCCTGGAAATAACATGTTAAGCATATTTTTATAATCAATCCTCATTTGAAATTTGTGCCAGTTTTCATTTGACCTTCAACCCTTCCAGCTGTAACATCATGTTTGTTTTTTCTGAGGCGGATGTAACAATGTTACTGTTGTGAGTACGTGGATTTCTTAAAATAACCTTATTTTAAGGATTATTTTTTTAAAAGATGATGGTGGTATATTTATTACACTCAGTTTCGTATGAAGTGGTGTTGATCCAGAATAATCTCTAACAGCATGTTAAACTTTGCTTCTGTGACAGTGGTTCAGTGCGTCTTTCAGGGCCGCCAGCACCATGTCAACACTGGCCCTGCTGCTGTTACATCCCATAAGTCCCACACGCAGCACCTGGGAGGAGCAAAAACCAGGTGGACGTGAGGCCACACAGGACTGAGCAGTGATGAGCAGTGAAGAAGCAAACATGTCTCACCAGGCCAACAGAGGGTCCGAGCCCTCCAGAGATCTCTAAATTGTGCGTCTTCATGATGTAGCTTGTGATCTCCTTCCAGTCGTATCCGTGAGGAGCAACGATGGTGGTGACCGTCGGCAGTCTCGCTCTCTGGAACAACCACTCAGGTCAGAACTCCACCATTTTATATTTCCTCTTATAACACATTAATAGCACACCATAAACACTCACTTTCTCTTTGACAAAAAGTTTGAGACCCATGTTCTCCAGGCTGGCGTGGAAATACTCGGCCACGTTTCTGTGTCTCTCCCACGAGTTTTCCAGACCCTTAGAACAACAGACAAACAGCAAAATAACGCAATCTTAAAATAAAACGTTAAAAAACAGTTTAAACGATAGAATTTGAAGTAGACAGCTGATAGTTTCATTGTGTACACATGGATTTTCTGTGCTCTCAGCTCTGCTAATTGACACTAAACACAGGGGCCAAAGGTAAAACTACAATTTTATTTTACATGCAGATATATTTTAAAAGATTTAGCTCACAATCTTCACATTCAGCCAGTTTTACTCACATTTGCCACAAAAATTCATCTCCAGTATGTTGAGTGTCATATCAACATGAAGTTGTTCATATGTTTGTAGATATCAAAGAAGTTAAACTGTAGATAATAAAAGTTAGAACTAAATGTCAAAAGTTAAAGTGTTAATAATCAAAGTCTGCCACTGATTGCAGCAGTGGACTGAGCAGCTGCAGACCAGGGCCTGGTGATGTTAGCACGTTTGCATGTAGCAGTTTTTAGCTTATAATGCTAACGTAGCATGCATACATTTTCCCAAAAGCAAAGGCAAGTTAATGGCTGTTTGAGAAGAATCTAAACTGAGGGGCACAGAAAGCGTCATCCGTACAAAAGTGTTCGATATTGCGTTCCCACCTCTTCAGCCAGGACGGCGAGACTCTCTCTCAGGGAGTAGAAAGCAGTGACCGGACCCGTGTGGTGATATCTACCAAGAGGAACCGGACACGTCACAGCAGTGGTCAGAAAACGAGGGCACAGTTTGAAACATAACCATTTCCTGTCTGCAGAGAACAAAAAAAAACACGTCTCACAGTCTCGCCGGCTTGCCATCGCATCCCCAGTAGTTTGCCAGCCAGCCCAGATCCAAGAAGAAGGACACGGGCTTGGTCCTGCGTTGGGATATTTTCTGCCTGAAGACGTATTCGAACCTTAGTACGTGTGTTACACAGCTGTTACTCTGAGCGCTGATGGGAACATCCTCACCATGCCCTGTCGCTGAAGGAGATGGGCGCTGTACCGGGGGGAGCGTTCAGGACTTTTTGGGAGCCCGTGTACAGGATGTCGATCTCTGCCAGCACAAGCACCCAACAAAAAATTTGTCTGGTGTCATCGGAACAATGGGAAGTTCCACATTAAATCAAGGGAGAGCGGATTTATTACTGAACCTTGCTGGTCCATGTAGAGAGGAGCGCCCCCTATTGACGCCACAGAGTCGACCAGAAACAAGCAGTCGTACCTGTGGACACACAGAGCTGTTATGTGGCATTTCTCATGCTGCGAGCTGATGCTCACGGGCCTGACACTCACTTGTGGCACAGCTGCCCGATGCCGTCCAGAGGATGCAGGACCCCCGTGGAAGACTCTCCGTGGGCGAGGAAGAACACCACCGGCCTGAATTTAAACAGGGCCTGCCATGAGAAAATACTCTGATGAGCCAGAACGTAGCGTCGACAGAACATGAGCGACCTTGCAGAGGACGGCGCCCAAGTGATACCTGCTCGATTTCTGCATTAGTGAAGATGCCACCAGGGGGCGCCACAATGGTATTCACTCTGGCACCTGTTGGAGGGATACGATGACACGTCACAATGTTGTAATTGTTTGTGTTTGTTACCAACATTTTTATCGGATTGTGCTGGATTTTGTCGTACGGCAGCAGGTTCAGGTGTTTCGGTTTTGACCGTGATCCAGATCCTGATACCTTGGAGATGGTGTGGATCCAGATGCCAGATTAGTTGAGTATAGTGAACATCTGGATGTTCTACTCTTTAAACCCAAATGCTCAAATAGAATAAATTTGGAATTTAGAATTTCTGCTGAGTTAAAAATGTTGAGGGACAAAAGTTTTAGCTTTCTTACGAGCATATATAAATTTAAATTCAAATAATATGACATTTTTTTAACAGATAATGTAATGACAACCTAAAATAATAAAAGTTACTAAAAATATGGAGCTTCAGTATCTTACATGTCAATGTTCAAATTAATTAATTACAATAAGTAATGACAACTCAAAATTTGTTTAGATTTTCTCATAACTTAAAGGAGCAATATGTAAGGCTGAAACACAGCGTTTGAAACTGCGGTACTGCGGCCCAACTTTAAAGCATAGCAGGGAGCTGTCTCTCCCCGCCCCCTCCGGCCATGTCCTGGACGCTGAGGCTTCAGGAGCGCAGAACAAGGCTGAAACTCTCTGGAAAATGTTCAGTGACGAGTCCGACAGTGTGAGCTGATGAACTCATTTTTACGTTACAACCGGGGGGTGGGGAGGCGTGTGGAAGTGGCTTAAACCACTGACCTGTCCTGGTCCAAAAC
>KV751319.1:20834463-20851496 GCA_001698575.1 Mola mola | reverse complement strand
TTGAAAGGATAATCATTTGTTGACTTGTGTGATGCAATGCTGAGCATCAGGTCCAGTTATGCAGAGCAGCCTTCCGTGGACAGTTTGATACATGTGAGGAGCTCGCGGGTCTGTGAAAGTACCAAAAGGTGACCTGGAGTTCAGTAGAATCCAGTCTGCCGCTGCTCACCGCGGTCACGCCATCCTGTCCCTGTGAGTGTTCTGGTGTTTTCATGTTAGTACAGTATGCTTCGCCTCCCTGGCTGCTCACCACAGCCCGCCAATCAGCACACCTGCCTGTTACCTGACCTTCTGCCACACTACAAACGCCTGTAGCCTGAATTCAGTCCTCGCCAGACTGTTCCGGGCTCAGTTTGTTCTAAATCTGTTCCGAGTACTCCCCCATACATGTGACACGGTCAGGACAGTGTCCACCGCGCTCAAAAAAACAGCTTCGATTAGTAAAACTTGTTGTCAAGGCAGCGGCTCCCTCGTGTGTCTCCCGTGTTTTTCCCTCTCTTGTGTTCCTGTTGGTTCCCTGGCACTTAATTAATTTTGCTGTTCTTCAGGTTGATCTGCTCCTGTATCTGCTGGTCTGTCAATAATCCCTGTGTCAACAAGAAGTCATCCCGGCAATCTGAGCCTGGTGTTCAGCTCCGAGGAGTTCACCTGCAACAGCTGCAATGTTTTACTGGGCACATGTGGGTCTTCACAATGACCGAACACACACACTTCAACACCGGGCCTGCATGGACAGAACCTATGTAAGTCCACGTGCAGGTGGGGGTTTCCGAGAACTGAGGTTCTTCTGTGTGTTTTGTCCTGTCTCCTGTGTTTCAGGTCACTGGAAACATACGTTTTTTAAAGCTCCTTCACAGTGTTTGTGTGTGGACGGGAGAACCAGGTTCTGGCTCGTATCGTCGCTCTGCTGGTTTCTCCTCTGTGTGATGTCACTTCTGTTTACATGAAGCCGTTTGTGCCAAACTGCTGGTGTTTACGTTGTTGACTGGACTCTTTCCTGTACACACACACACACACACACACACACACACCGCCACTGTTAATGTTCCAGAATCAGTGATGATGTTTTGTCTCTGTTTCTGATCGGCCAACACGGCTGTAGTCAGTTCTATCGCCCCCTGTTGACTTGGCAGCATTTTGCAGTACTTAACGGTGTGTTTTTGTGTTTCCATGTGGACGAAAATGTTTTGGAGAAGTGAGCGCGTGGGGACGGGATTTTCTTTCACGCCTACATGTTGATGAGGCATAAAACTGACAATATGTCAGAACATGTCAACAGCTTTAAATAAAGTCTATAATCTCTGTATATATTTATTGTAACTGGTGTTGGATTTTACTTTTGTCTTGATAAATAGTTGTGTGTATGGTGTTTGTAATTACTGGACAGGATTGTGACTCCCTTCAGACCTTTGTCTCTTCATCAGAACAGAGAGGTGAGAACACATTGGTCCACTGTTGGCTGCCCTGCTCTGACAGCCCATAATATTTACAGTAGATTTTACGATTACAGCCCTGAGCAGTCTGGGACCCAGCTGCTGGTTTCAGCCGAGGGAAAAGTGGGACAGATTTCAGAGGAGCCAACTGCCTCAGTGAGCTAAAACGTTAGCATTCCACCAGCTACCGGTTTTCACATGCAGGCTTGAAACCTGTTTGCTTTATTTGAAATGGATTTTTAAACTTTAAATAGTATTAATTTGATATTTTATCTATTTCAGCTTATTTTTGCTTCTCTTATGTTTTTATTCTCCATCTTTATTATTATTAGGTTTCCTTTCTCTGTGTTTTTTTATGTGAAGCTCTTGGTCGTTGTAATTGGTCTGTTGTAAATATTGAGCATTGAACTGTATTTCTTTGAAAGTTGTAGCTACACCGCTCTGATGGAAAAGATGGCCACGAATCTCGCTGACGTATTTTCATGTTTTATTTGACTCAATCTCTCTTCCTTCAGCGAACACCATGAAAACTAAAAGAAAATAACAGACAACATGTTCAAACATGCATCTCTGGCTTTTTAAAGTCTCTCAAGAGTCCATCAATAAGGAGGGAAATCCAGGCAGCCTTACAGAAACACACTGAAATCACGCAGAAATTACATACGTGCATCGGAACGCGGTACGGAACCAAACAAAGGCAGTTACAGTGTGCAGGATAACATTAGAACCATGCGTCTTGTGACCCACAATGCACTTCACTCAACTAGTCACGTGATCTTATTTAAAGAGCAGAAAGGATGTGTTGTTTTTTTTTAAATATTGAATATTTTTTTTCAATTTTTTACATCCTATTTGTTTCATTTTCTCCCACATTTTAATGGCTTATTTAACTCAAATAACCATGAATTTATGACAGACACAGACACAGATTTGAACCCTAACTGTCATAAAAGGGGTTGTACAGATACCATTTAGTCCCCTCAGGACTGACCGTGCAGCTGGTGCCCTTTTAACAGTTTTCGCCCCTGAACCCCAAACATCCCGAGTCCGCCACTGACTCCAGCGACGTGTCGGGCCGTTGATCATGTTTCATGACCAACAAGCACAGAGCCAACCAAGGCGGCTTTTACTGTATTTCCCCAAACACATGCAGATGAGCCATGACAATAAATATAAAATAAAATGCAGCAGCTCTTCCGCGTGACTGCTCATTCTGCGCGCCCATTGGCTGACGGCAGGAGGAGAGGGCTGGATGCAGCTTCGCCTCATCCTTGCATCCTCCCGGCGGGCATGCGCCGTGCGTCATGACGCCGCGGCTGAGGCAGATCCCCGTTATGTAATTGATGGGTTCGGAGTCACGGGGGAGGCTGGTTTCAGAGACCAGGCAGCGTCGCGTCTCGCTGATTCGGGACGAATAATCGGTTTGTGTGCTGTCTGCAGGTGCCATGAGACGCGCGCGTCGCCGGAGCGCACAGTGATTGAGGCGGCCTCTCCCTGACGTGCACGGACGCGTGGAGCCTCTCGGATTGTGAGCTGAGCAGAGGCACGTCTCTGTCTGCATCCGCACATCCGTGGGAACAAACCAATGCGGGTTGGCTCCGGACACCAGGCAGCTCCACGTCTCGTCCCGTCGCGCTGGTCTGAGCCCGCAGCAGCTGAACAATGGCGGGGCCCGAGCAGCAGCAGCAGGTCGGCGTGAGGGCAGAGCTCCTGGATGATGCTGAGATGGCCCTGCAAGGCATCAACATGCTGCTCAACAACGGATTCAAAGAGAGCGACGAGCTCTTCAGGAGATACAGGTGAACCTGTGATGTTATCGTGTGGCTGCACAGAGTGTAGACCGTCCTGTTAGCGCACCACCAGCCTCCAGGCTGTGGTAGTGTGTTACACTGCCAAGCACAAGTAGTGTGTGTGTTTTGAAGTCAGCAGTCAGAGTTCTGTTGCTGCCTGTGAACATCACGCATGTGATCCATGTGTCTCGCTCCCCTCCGTAGGTCCCACAGCCCGCTGATGAGCTTTGGAGCCAGTTTTGTCAGTTTCCTGGTGAGTTTCCTCTCAGCTGCTGACAACATGTCGGGGGAAATCGAAAAGAGAGCAACATGGAAGCAGCAGCGATACTTGCACAGCCAGTGTGGAGCCCTGAAATAACCCGATCTGTCAAATTAGGAGCGTCATTGTCACTGCTGGCATCCTTTTCCATCCATTAACATAATGGGTGCATCTTCCTCTCAAAAAGCCGCGTCGCTCTCACAGAGAAGTGCTGTAACGGAACATTTTAAACACACACACACACACACACACACACACGCTGTCACAACCCCTCCTGACCACACATGATGTCACTCTCGGAAGATGCAAAATGGCCCCGAGGGCAGTGGGGGTGGTCGCGTCTGACCATTACTGTGGCGATAAATGTAGCGTGAATGGAGAGAACGCCTCCGCTGTGCAGGGAGACGTCAAAATGTCAACCAACAAAACTTATGTCTAATTGTCCCCTAAATATCACTGCTTGTTGTTTCTGTTTTTAAATCCTCCTTCAGGTTTGTGTGTCGTTTCCTCACCGTTAAAGACACACTTTGTGTCAGCTGCACCGGTGTCACTGTCTTCCTCCGTTCATTGTTATGCAGAAAGAGCCCTTTGTCTTTTTTTAACTGTTACATAACAGTCCTTCCCCTCCTCTCGTACCATGAGAGGTTTCTGTTTCTGCACTGTAAAACTGTAACATTGGAATCACAACAGCCACGTGTCAGTTTTGCTGCGCCGTGTTGCAGAACGCCATGATGACGTTTGAGGAGGAGAAGATGCAGATGGCCTGCGACGACCTGAGGACCACCGAGAAGCTGTGCGAGAGCGACAGCGCCGGCGTCCTGGAGACAATCAGAAACAAGATTAAAAAAAGTGTGAGTGCGAAACTGTGGACAATTCACACTTTGGCTGGGACGATTTTATTGTTTCCCAATACTTGGGTCCTGGGGGGGCGGGCGTCTAGAGGATCCGGGTCCTTCAGGAAACTCCTGCCAGCAGTACAGGGTGTGTGTGTGTTACAGATGGACTCCCAGAGGTCGGGCGTGGTGGTTGTGGACCGTCTGCAGAGGCAGATCATCGTCGCCGACTGTCAGGTGTACCTTGCCGTGCTCTCCTTCGTCAAGCAGGAGCTCTCAGGTACCCGAGTCCAAGCAGTTTGAGCAGTTTTGTGTCAATAAACTAATGGAACCATGATGTGACAAACTTCCTCTAAGGCTGAACAACCCCCCCAACATGTTCATCATTCACAAGTTTCCCTAATGGCGACATTCTGGGTTTGATTATAATGTATCTGGTCAGAATTTCACCTTTTTGTAGGGAGACTGGGAGATGATTGACATTTAGTGGGCTCTAAACTGGGTCGAGACACACTTTTGGTAAATCCACCCAGTAGGTTTTGGGTAATCCTGCCAACAAACAAGCAAACAGCCTCCCTGGTGGAGGTGATAATACAGGATGGTGGATGAGGAGCTTGTGCAATATTGTGTTTAAATTGTGAGAATGGAGAAATTCACGTAGTTGTTTTAAGTGGCTGAACACAACTCGCCATCTGACAGCTGTAAAGAATTTAGATGTGATGATTGTCATGATTTTGATTAGATGGGTGTAAATTAGTGATATAAATGTTTGGGCCAGATCTCCCACTGCTCACTGCTCAGAAACACATCGTCACACATGTGTAAAGCAGATGATGTGAGTTTATTTAAGAGCAGTACTTTAAATGATGTGGCAGGTCAAACTAATCAGGAACAGTTTTAAAAACTGATGAGGTTGTTTTTTTGTGTCATTGTAATTAATCTGAAGGTGTTCGAGTCTCTGTGGATCGTAACTACACATTCAAAACTGAACAGCTTTGAGGTGTAGCTACAGTGCTTCCACAACAGTGTTGTAGAAATGTTCACGTAGCTTCAGTATCACAGCTGTTACTGCTTGCAGGAACATTCAGCAGTAACATTTAATTCTGGCAGATGTGCTGGTTTCAGACCGGTTTTGCTCTTGACAAGTATCTGGTCTCCACTCAGCTTATATCAAAGGAGGCTGGATCCTTCGAAAGGCCTGGAAAATGTACAACAAGTGTCACAGCGACATCAGCCAGCTGCAGGATACCTGCCAGCGGAGGTCCTCCGTCCACCAGGAGACAGACAACGCCAACCACAACGCCCCCGTGGAGAACGCCGTGACGGCCGAGGCCCTGGACCGGCTCAAGGGCTCCGTCAGCTTCGGCTACGGCCTCTTCCACCTGTGCATCTCCATGGTGCCGCCGCATTTACTGAAGATCATCAACCTGCTGGGCTTCCCTGGAGACCGTCTCCAGGGCCTGTCCTCCCTCATGTACGCCAGCGAGAGCAAGGACATGAAGGCGCCGCTCGCCACGTGAGTTCATTCAGGGCGCCTCAAACACTGAAGAACGTTCACGCAAAAGCAAATCCATCCAGTATTTTCTGAGTCATCCTACTACTAACAGAGGGAAGAACGTGACCTCAGAGGTAATAAAACGGAGTTCGGTCCAGAGGTATTTGGACAATGATGCATTTTTTTATCGTTTTGCCTCGGTCCAACACCACAATGGATTAGAAATGAAATAATTGAGATGTGATCGAAGTGCAAACTTTGCTTTAATTTAAAAAGGTTTAACAAAAATATTACATTTACTGTTTATGCGTTATAGTTATTTTAAACAGAGTACCTCCATATACAGGAATGCACCTCACTGACCTTCCCAGTGTAATCGATGTCACAGTGAAATGCTCTCGTCACATTGGGAGCCTCAGATTGGCACTTTGAGTCCCGAACAGACTGAGCTCAGTCCCCCGTTGTGTTGCTCAGGTTGGCCCTCTTGTGGTACCACACAGTAGTGCTGCCTTTCTTCGCTCTGGACGGCTCGGACACTAACGAGGGGCTGCTGGAGGCCAAAGCCATTCTGCAGAGGAAGTCGGTGGTTTACCCCAACTCGTCCCTCTTCATGTTCTTTAAGGGACGGGTCCAGAGGCTGGAGGTACGTGACGCCGGAACATAAGCTCATCGTTGACTAGTCTAATAGAGCTGTAAATGTTTTTTCTGTGTCTAGCCAGACGCCAAATACGTAGACAAGTCTTTCACACGTTACTGTGCATGTCGGATTGTCCCTAGTGCCACATCAACAGCGCTCTGGCCTGTTTCCATGACGCGTTAGAGCTCGCATCAGACCAAAGAGAGATCCAGCACGTGTGTCTTTATGAGATTGGTACGTGTCCACTGGTCAGGTCAGCCGTGACACGCCGGCACACGGTGTGCAGCGCGGCGAGGCGCTCACTCTGTCCTGTCTTGGTGTCAGGTTGGTGCAGCATGATCGAGCTGAACTTCGAAGATGCCTACAGGTCGTTCGAGAGGCTGAAGAACGAGTCGCGTTGGTCGCAGTGCTACTACGCCTACTTGACCGGAGGTAAATGCGCGTACGCTTGTCGGGATCGTGCCCTCTGCATCCCACGTCATCTGTTTATTTTTGTCTTTTCACAGTGTGCCAGGGCGCCTTGGGTGACCTGGACGGAGCGAGCGGCGTTTTCAAAGACGTGCAGAAGCTGTTCAAAAGAAAAAACAACCAGATAGAGCAATTTGCGGTCAAAAGGGTGCGTATTTCTGCCCTTTTCCCAGCTCTGGGAAGCTGCCTCAAGTGTGTGAGCGATGTTTTCCCTCTCTGTCTGCAGGCTGAGAGACTGAGGAAGACCTTCCCCACCAGAGAGCTATGCATCCTGGGAGTAATCGAAGTGCTGTATCTGTGGAAGGCGCTTCAGAACTGCTCCTCATCTAAACTGCAGATAATGAATCAGGGTAAATGCAACCGTCATCCTGCTGCGGTCATATTGCTGAGAGTTTAATTTGACACAGTTCTGGTCACTTCCTCTTTGATCAGTCTTACAGAGTTTGGACGAGGCTTCGTGCAGAGGCCTGAGACACCTCCTTCTTGGTGCTGTTCACAAATGTCATGGAAACATCAGGGACGCTGTTCAGGTATCATCATCAGCAGCAGCAGCAGCTTTTCACTTAACGTACACACAAATTAAAGAAACAGCAGTGTTTTCACTGTATTCACTCTCGTCGCGCAGATTTAGAGGAGCCATTCAGCCGACAGATACATTTTTTAAAAGAGTGTGAACGTGTTGACTCCTCGTTACACAACATGTCACTCTCACCGCACCACCTTTTACCCAGACAGTCATTAAACGCAGCCTGGAGCTTATCGATGTTGGCCTCTTTAACTTGGCCCGCAAGGCCGGGGGTGTAAAGACAAGTGCCACAGACTTCTTACAGTTTGGCAGAGGAAGTATAGTGGCCAACATCCAGCCGCAGGCCCGGAGCACAAGGTCATCAACCTTATTACTTATACTTAATAAAACGTGATAATTAGACAATTTAGTCAGCGTCCTAACCCCAAACCCCAAAAAAAACCTGTCAGAAACGGACATTTTGGTGCCCGTCACTGACAGAGGTACACCGCCACTTCTGCTGGCAAAGCAGCACGCAGCTTTAAAACAGGAAAATGTCCCAGTCAGCATATTAGCTTGGGAATTTAACATTTGGCGCTGTGTCAACGTCTCCTCGCCAACTGATCTGTTACGAAATGTTCTAGATACTCGATTTCATTCTGAGCAGACGGCGCTCGTCCTGAAAAACGTCGTGGAGGAGCACACAGTTCGTTCAGTTCGATGTGCGACTGCTTGACATACCTCCTGCTCGTGACTCCCACTGTGTCACCGGTGACCGTTTTGACCACGTTGGAAGAGTCTTAACGCAGCAGAATAATGTTGCTTCCGCAAAGATTCAAGTGTAACACCTCTACATTTTATTCAAAAGAATCCGTTTGGTAACAAAAACTTACTTGTGCATCAGTGAGTACGTGTCTTTACATAGATGTATAAATCTGTGCGGGAACACTCACCTTTCTCTGCGTTCCCATGAATTTATCAGTTTAAGAAACCATCAAATAGTTCATTTTTTATCTTTTTGACATCAGACAAATAATATCAAGAACTAAGGGTTAAATTGCCTTCCATCTGCATCAGCTTTTCTTTTCTTGGACATTTTTTGCACTATTTAGACTTTTTTTTTTTCCCCAAGCCATTACTTTAGTAGTGGCTGATATCGAAACACCGCCATCTAGTGGCCGAATGCCGTGCAGCTCACAGCTGATTGGGAAACGTACGATGCTGTTGCGGTCCAGATTCACCCTGTGGGCCTTGAATTTGACACGTGTGGCCTTCATCAGGCACAGAACGATCCACATCCCCACTTCTGATGTCCATATGGCTCCTTTCTGTTGTGTCTGTGGTCCAGGCGTTCCAGCTGGCCGCTCGGGATGAGTACGGACGACAGATCAACTCATACGTTCAGCCGTACTCCGTCTATGAGCTCGGATGTATTCTCCTCGCAAAACCAGAGGTCCTTCTCCTGCACACGGCGCTCAAGTTTTTATTCCTCTGACCGTGTTGGATGTACCCACATGCTCAGTTTCCTTCTGTTTGCTCCCTTTCAGACTGTGGCGAAAGGGAGATCGTTTCTGCTTCAAGCAAAGGTAAATGAAATCAGTGTTGGTTTTTAATTCCTGTGTCAGAAACTCTCACGCGCCTCCGGATTGTCCATTTATGTGTCTGTTTCAGGAGGATTTCACAGGATACGACTTTGAGAACAGGCTTCATGTGCGGATCCATTCGGCCCTGGCGTCTCTGAAGGAAGTGGTGCCTCAGTGAGACCGGGAAGAGACGCTCCAATGGCTCAAATCTACGCTCCCGTCTCTTTACAACCGGTTTTAGGCCAGTAGCTGAGAAATGGGTCCTGAAGTCTTGGATTTGGGCAAATATGTTTTATTTGATATTTTGCAAACAGGGTCCGGGTCCAAATTAGCCTATCTTAGCATGAAGTACATGGAAGTGGCTTTCCTAGTTACGGCTAACAGGTTATAAACTAGTGTAAACTTACCTTGTTAGCCAGCAAAGTAGCCTCCAACACGCATAAGAACTGATGAACAAATAGCTGTAAGTGCTTCTAAAGCTACGCAGTCTAATTTGTGAGTTACTGTTTCCTGGCGTCTCCATTACAATTGTTGATTTTATTGCTGAAAAGTGTTTTTGTTTTACTTTTGTTTTGTTTTGTTTTACAGGGCTAAGCTAGCTGTCACCCATCGGTTCCCACCTTCAGCATGTCTTACGGTACGGAAGCCCGACGCAGCCAAGGCTGAAACTTACTATTTCCTCCGTTTCCCTGCAGTGACGACTTCAATGTAATTTGTTTTCTTGAGGTAACAAGTTATTCGTGTAATTACCATATAATAAACTGTTGGATTCTCGATATAATGAGTTAATTAGGCATAATTAATTATAATTTAAGCTCACACCTTCGTCTGGTATTTAATTACTTAAAAAGATAACTTGAATTAAAGCATAAAAGCGTAAAGAACACTTGCAGGAACAGGTGTAGCTGCAGAAATATATTTCTTTTAGCAATAACCAAGTAATTCAACGCACAGCGATTTTTGTAATATTACGTCATTTACGGTACATTTACACTTTTTGTCTTCTACGGATGACGTGTTCATGTGTTGCTACTGTTGCGGTGCACTGCAGACGGAGGGGTGGCACATGGTTCAGGCTAACCGGCAGGCACTGCCCCCTACTGGACTTGAAGTGAACTGAAACTGTTCATTAGCTGCTGTTAAACGACCGTCTTTCCTTCAAGAATGCCTACATGTTTGTAGTTTATCCTTTATTCTTGTAAAGTTAAGGCGTAAATAGTGTAACTTGTTACCGTACGGAGAACGTAATGATGTAAGGTGACGTCTCCCCGCCCACAGGAGCGTTCAAGTCATCCATCTTGTGAGCTCAAGTGAATTATGTTGTCATCGCGGGAACAGTTGTTGTCATGTGACAAAGTTCATATTTGGGAGATTTAGGCAAAATGATCTCATTTTATTGAGATAAACAACAGTTATGACGTGATAATGACACGAAAAACAAATGAAATTGAACTTGTTATTGCTGGAAAACTGAGGAAAAGTGGCTGTTTGGGGCTAAACGGCTGCTCAGAAATAGCCTGTGTTTTGTGTAGTTTTGGTAAAGTCTCTGTAATTATCAGTAATTTATTAGTCACAAAGTAGGCAACTGACTTAATTCTGGTCATATTTCTGTGTAATTACCAAATAATTATCAGTATTTTCCCAATTATTTTACTCCTGTAGCTTGTCACTTTGTATTTTACTGTAATTTTTCTATAATTTCCTCACATTACAATGTAATTAACGGCCGGTAAAATTAAGAGTTGCAATGAAATTTCTATCCATCGTTGACCCCGAGAAAAAAAACAAAAAAACAAGCATATTTTCCCAAATCTTTCCTTGAAGTGATTCCTGCACCAAAATGTGTTTTCCACATTCCACAGAATGTCCTGCATTTTGTGAATCTGGAGGATTTCAGTCACGTACACCTTCAGTGCAATTCAGCACATAATACTTTTTAATGGTATCATTTTTCCCCAAATAGTAACTTTGCATTAAGATAAAGGTACTTTGTTTTCAGATGAAATTTAAAATTAACACAGAATTTATGGAACAAGTTTTTTTCTCCACATATCATGAAAAAGATCTCAAGATATCAGATCAAGGAAATGAAAAACTGATTTTATAAATTCTGAAGGACTCCATGCATTGTTATATTTCAGTAGTCATTTCATAAGTGATGCTTCTTAAATTTTCAATATCAGCTTGTTGAATTGCAAACAAAGACACAAAGGAAAGAAAATGAGTGACCGTCAGCGAGTTAAACAACACTTGAGATCACACGTAGTAACAACTCTGCTGCTGTGAGTTAGTCTTTCACATTGACGTAGTTAGACACGACTTCAGAAATCACCAGGATCGGCCTCTGTTGATGGTGTGCACCATGCACGGAGCAGCAGGGTAACAGTGGCCGTCCGACCGTGTGTCCGTGCCTGCTGACGCGTTGCGGTGTGCTGATCCAGGACACCTGCTACTCTAAGATTACCATCCACAGGTGCTGCTAAATGTCAGCAGGTATTCTTAGTGGCGTCTGTTAACAGTGTTTCAGTGGTAAAAGCTTTATTATCTGATCATTATTATGGAAGCCTGTAAGGGAAATCTGCAAATTTCAGCATATACGTGTGATATTTAAGTAAAAAATGCAATAATCCAATTGAAATTGGCATTTTCCCACACTTGTAGGAGCATTTTGGGACCATCTTAATATGAAAATGAAAACAGCGTTTTGTTTTTAAAGAAGCTAAACTGTTTGACTGCGAACACTCTTCAAGTCCAACATGAGAAACATCTTTTGCATCTACAGTTACGTGTCGCTGCGCGTCTTCGGTATCAAAATGAACATTAAAATGCCATTTTATAATATCTGGAAAATTAAAATGAAATTAGCATTTAACTCATCCTGCTTATCAGTGGACAATATTTTAATGCAATTTTTTTAGCAACATTTCATTTTCCAACCTGCTTAAATCGGCACCACAGTCGACCGTATTCACTGAGGTAAACAGCGCCCCCTGTCGGCTGTTTCACAATGACACGTCATCGTGCTCTTTTGAGGACAGAGGAGATGAAAATGTGATCTGTCCATCCACTGTTTTGGACGTTAAAGTTGAGATGTCAAATGCTGTTTTCATTTTAATATGTTCCTAAAATGCCCATGAAACAATGCTAACTTCAAATGAATTATTGCATTTTCATTTTAATTCCATTTTAAAGTCCCCTATAAGCTTCCATACATAATAGTGACAGCCTTTTCTTAAAATACATATCAGAAGAAAACATTTCTGACATCAGTTGTTTTAGTTGAGTGTCACAGCGTCACACGGTAGATGAGCTGTTCTGTGCAGGCTGTCGCCTTTTATCATGGAGCATTCTGCGTGTTTTTAGGGTTGTTTTTTTTTGCTGAGCAATATGAGAAAGCGGAGGGTGTCTGTGTTCCTCATCCCGTCTTCATGGTTCTGCTCTGACCCCCCGTCCCCCCGTGGATGTAACCTGTGTGTTAAACTGTGGTGACCGCGGTGCACGTGCTCTGTATGGTCCAAGTAACGTGACAGTGAAATGTACCAAATACTTATGTCACTGATTTCTTTGTTTCTGTCATGAAATGTCTGGATGAGGATTTCCAACGTGTCACTGAGCTCTACAATAAACTCTTCTCATGAATGTGCGGTTTCCTTCCTTTGCAAACTCTGGGGGGGTCAAGGTCAAATTTATGGCACGTTTAAAATCACCAACCAAAAGTTGACCAAAGGGGTTCACAAGCTGAAAATCAACAAAACACAAAATCGCATCAAACCAACAGGACAAACAAACAGTTACAATAAGGCAGCAGAGTTGTTCTGAGAGCAGGTCTGACTCCCAAAATCATTGTGAGACAGATTTTAAAGTCCAGTATGTGAACCAATAGAATTTGGTTCCGAGCTTCAGTGTGTGGCAGTGATTTCTTTTTTTTATTCCACTAGGGGGCGCATTTCTTTCACTTTGATCATGATGGCAGCAGCACAGGTGCCACAAAAATGATATTAGCTACATACTTACTATATAAAAGTAATATTAATATTACATAAATTCATCAGGCTGCCAATGAAAATAATTTAATCTAAAAATGTACAGGTCAAGCTCTAAAATAACTCACAACTTCAGTTATTTATTTAGTGGGTAAGAGTACAATATTTGTCTCCAAAAAGTAAACGAGCATAAAAGTGTTTTCTGCACTAAAATATGTCAGCAGGCCGAACAATTGCGCAAAGCCCTTCAGTGCAACTAAGCATGAAATTAACTTTTTAATTTCCAAGAAATGGTAACTTTGGATTTAGATATTGAGATGTAGGTAAAATAAAAGTGTTATGTTGAAAAAAGAACTAAAAAAAAAGTTAAAGTCATCCATCTAAAACCTGATTCAGTGAAAGTTTTAAAGTATCTGATATTAAATGGCCAATTTTCAGCTCCAATATTCAACATTTTTCTCTTTTTTCATAAACATTTGATAAAAAAAATTAAAAATGTACCACTTGGTTGTAAAGCAGAATGTAATCTGCAATATTTGATTCCATAATGTAAGCAAGCACATTCTCCCACATGTCAAACAAAAAATCTTTTCTGCACCACAATATGCTAGCTAAGCAGAAGTTTCAGTAACATACCCCTTCAGTGGAACAAAATTAACTTTTTTATATCATATTTCAAAAAAAAAAAAAGTAACACTGGAGCTGAGTAAAAGACTTAAAGTATCTGATATTAAAGGATCGATCATCATGTTCGATGTTCATCAGGATCAGTAATCTGGCTGCAGGTGAAGATTAGAATCAAACTGATGATATAAGTCCGTCAGTGAACATGATGCTCGCACGCTGCACGTGATGGTGTCTCTTTAAGACAACATGTCTGTCACAGGGGACTCTGGGCAGCAGCTCCCTCAGCCTGTAAATTATTCAGACGTGGCAGAGCAGAGCTGGGAGGCACAAACAATAGCAGCCGTCACCAAACTGGGCCTCGGGTTTGGCCTACTTTACTTAACAGCGTTCATGTGCAGGTTAGTATGTGGAGTTGATTCGCTCAGTGACATCATCCCCCTTTAGATGATGTCATGTTTTCCCCATAAAGCTGGTTTTTCTTTCTGCCCTGTCCTGAATAGACCTTGAAATGTTGATGCTGATGAATTGAATAAAGCATCAGGTGGAAGTGGAGGAGACCTGAGAGACATGTTAGACATCAAGCATATGTGAGAGTGGGGGTTTGTTTGGCATCAGGACTGGTAGGTCTGTGCAAAGAGCGAGGTCCAAAAACACAACTGCGCTGTGTTTCTCTCAGGCTGGAACATGAGCAGCCTCAGGACCCTAAAACAAAGAGAGAGAGAGCCGCTGCAATATCAGCGATGATAAAGGAGAACGCTGGTGTTTTTTAACCTCAACCCCACTTCCATATCTTTCATACAAAACACATCACTGTTTGAATGCAACGACACGTGAAAACATCTCAAATAAACCATTTTTTTTATCCACTAGCTGCACCCAAAATATTCCTGAGGTGTCTGCTAACGTGGAGCAGACCCCTGCAGTAAAACCGCCGTGCGTTTGTGAATCGGTAACTGAAAAGATTCTGTACAAAACGCATGTTTTGCTTCTTGTCTTTCATTCTGGTACATTGTTGTCTGAAGCTTTTCACTGCCGACAAAAGACAAACAAACTCTTGTACATTTATTCCAAAGTAATGTCTGATTATTGGCAGAATAGCAAAGCACTGGAATAAATCTCAATTTGTTGGTCGTTTTTGCTCGTAAAGCCCCAAAATCTGCCCCATGAAGAGCAGGTCGAGGCCGCGGCCTAAGAGTTACCCAACATGTGACCACGAGCAGCACGTTGTGGGAGCGATGAGGAAAAACTGTCCTTTAACAGGCAGAAACCTGAGAGAAGACCCCGCCCTGCCTCGACCGGTGGGGTCAATAACAAAAACAACAGCTCTGACAACATTCAGGACCAACATTTACGTGTGTTCTGCATCGGAACATTTGGAGGAGCAGAGGAAGAGGCAGAGGGAGGAGCTCCGTGGATTGTGGGACGTCCCCTTGCCACCTGACTGGTCATATCTGAGAGCTGTGTTTTACACAGGAGCTTTACAGTTATTGGATCACAAACACACAGCTGCTTCACTGCAGGCACCTGCTCCATGTCAGCAGACATTTTGAGTGCAGCTCGTGGAGGACGGGAGATTTGTTGTCATCGAGCGTCGTCGAGCTCATCAGTCCTCGTGACCGGACTCATCGCTGGAGTCATTTTCAAACATTTTCCGGCCTAAAGAGCAGAAAATAGTGATTAGGTTAGAAGATGGGAGTGACGCAAAGCAGAGACTCAAAATCTGACAAATTGCTCCTTTAATATATGCAGGAGCTCATTAGCCCGTTCAGACTCTCCGACTCATTTCCACTGAAGGACACGTTTGGAACAGTGTCTGTGAAAGGGAAATGTACTGATCCGACAGCCTCTGACGTCACAGGACTGGTCCTCAAGCAGCTCAGTTCATCTTTGTCTGCTTGCACCACATTCTTTAAACATTTACACGGGCTGAACTAGTTCTATCGATATTTTCACCTTCAGCACAGATTTTAGCTTTAATATAAGACAGAATGCAGCGTGAGAACAGATTTCTCAGACTGAGCTGCTCTAAAGCATCGAAGACTTTGGAGAGCAAAAAGCATTAAATATTTATTAACTGGCTACCTGATGTGTTTTATTGATGTTCCTTATATTGGATATTTTATTCTATTTTCATATTTTATGTAGATGCTATTTCAACCATCTATATGTCACATATCTGGCGGAAGTAACAATAAAGTTGACTTTCTTTTCCCCTGATTTGTTTTAAAGTGAACCGAGTTAAATGGATTCAATCTGAGATCATTATTTAGTAATTAATCAATTCAGCCGATAAAACAACCACATTGTGCCAGCTCTTTTTTTCCAGTGTAAAATTCCTCGGAATCAACAAATTCACACAAAGAGTTTGTGTTTTTCATAGCAGAAGTTTTGACTTGTGATGGTATTAAATACACCAGTGTTACTAATAACACACCAGGACCCTGAAGGCATCACGCTTGTTATCATTTACACCTGTGTTTTTCCTGCTGTGAACTATCAAGCTGTCCCTGACACAAGGACTCAGTGCCTCCACGATGACAGCATAGAATCATTAATAAAACACTGACACGACTCATTATTTGTTCTTCATTTTCACCGATGAAGATGTGGTTCACAACTTCATTAGACAACTCGTGAATATAACAAACTCTGTTCTGTTTAGCTGTTTTGCTGTCAGTTTCCTGGTAAAAAACATTTTTCACGTCACACAAATTGGACTGAAATCACAAGTTACTGCAGGTGTGATTAATATAATGTTTTAAGTTTTGTTTTTTTTTTAAAGGCGTTTGATGAGCAGAACATTAACTCTGTTCGACCTAAGTGGAAGCAAACCTTAAAGGAGAATTCTGGCATTTTTCAACATGAGACCTACGTCCAGAACTTTGAGGGTCTAAAACGTCTCAAAATCCATCTTTGCTTGAAAATGACTCCAGTGTTGGTTTGGTCACTGGGACTAATTTCCTCCATAAGGTTCTTTCTGTGTTTCTGTGCCGGGAGATGTTGGATGAACCGTTTCCACGATGCACAGATCTGCTGAGCCAGTTCGTCTCCTCTCAGCTTGACCCAGTAAAACCTCACGTGGGATTATTCTCCTATTGTCCGCTGCATTCCTCACATTTCTGCAGGTGGATTCGGTTCGGGAAGACACGCGGATCGTGTGTTTGCTGTGAGCACATTAATGTGCAGATAGGAGGTGCTCGGTGCTCGGAGGGATGCTGCTCCCTCTCCTCCCTCCCTCTCCTCCCTCCCTCGGTGATGATGTCACCGGCTCCGCTCAGCTCGAGCATCCTCACCACCGACGCGGAGGCAGCAGAGCCATTTTGACCGCTCCGGAGCGCCGAGAAGCGGCCGAACCCGTCCGCGCAGAGCACCACGGCGGGGACCTCAGCCCTCCCTGGCCGTCGTTCATGGAGGGGTGCG
>KV751319.1:20821352-20834071 GCA_001698575.1 Mola mola | reverse complement strand
GGGGAGGTAGAGCGGAAACACGGTGACATTGCCGCGGTTCTCCACCAGGCATGTTGCCTGCTGTCATGGGTTTATTTCCCTTTTATTGTCCGGTACCGTGTTTTTACCGTCACGACGGGGGTAATTAACGGGGAAAACCGCGTCATTTCGGTTTACGGTAGCCTGAACCCCGTCAGCATCATCCAGTTATCCGTTTTTACCGGGACCGACACGTGACATGACAAAGAGCTGCTGGTGAAATGAAAACACGTGACGTGTGATGCCGTGACAAGTGTCGTCACGCTCCACGGACGTTAGCATCGTTAGCCTTTGTCACCGGGAAAATGGTGGCCGCCCGTCCGAGCTGCATCCTCGGGACGCTGTGGCCATGGATGGAGAGAGGCGCAGCTCTACCTTCTCAACACTTTGAACTGTTATTTAATCAATAACCAATATCAACATTGATGCCTTTATGTGTCAGAGAAATAAAGAATTCCTTTAAATGCTGCATTCATGTGATGTGGGACGGTGGGAGTTCCCGAGTTGGGAAGGGATGAGAAGAACAAGATGTCCATTGAAATGCTGAGAGCGAGTTTAGGCTCTAATAATCTGCTGTTAACGTTTATATCATACGTCACATCACATGTGATCAATAACTGACATTCAGGTCTGAAATAATAAAAAGTTTCTTAACCAAATATCGACTTTTGTCCGCATTATTTATGCATTTATGATGTCAGTTGGCAACTCGTGTTATAAAATTTCTCCAAGTTTTCCAAGCGGTTTTCCGACATGAAATGTCACGAATTGTATTAGTTGTATTACATGAATGACATGAATGTTCACGTGAATTTTCCTAATTGGACGTTCATTATTCTCATTTCTCCGGCATCACGTGAATGCAGCAAACTTCCACAGCCCCACCCCCGGAAGTGGTCTTGATTGGTTCCTGAGGTTTTCTCCGTAGAAGACTCAGGCTGCCAGAATGTGGGTTTTTTTTCAGATTGTCATTGGTGGATTGAGAGCAGAACTTGCAGCTACGCTTGATGCCTTTCTCCGTCACGATGTGTGTTTCATGAAAACACCACGTGGACACGTAAACAAGTTAAAAAACACAATTTTAATTGGAGGGGCTCTTTAAAGCTGCAGCCAGGTGCAGGGCAGGGACGTAACCATGACGACAGATTACAGTTGATGAACGCCACCTTAGTTGCCTGATTTGTTTTTTTTAAAAGGGATTTTTTTCACACTATGTTGCTGTCATACGCCTCATAAATGAGGCTGTGAAGGTGCCAGCTGGAGAGGACGTACCAGGAAGCAGGGTGACACAGCACATTTACAAAACTCAGTTATGATGACAGATATCTCAGTCACCCAACCGCCGGAGCGTACCCTGAATATTGGTACGATGTCCAGCAGGACGTGCATGGAGTTAAAGAAATGACTCCATTAACCTTTTAAGTGACTTAGTATGACATAAAGGGATGTTATGGTATTCACAGATCCGAGACATGCAGTAAAAACTAACTGCACCATCAGCGCTCAGTGCCGATGCTATTGCTGAAAACATTAAAACATTGAAATTTGATACACAGCCCGATGAGTCACGCTTCCCGTCGACACTCCCACCACGCCAAAATCACACAGTGATGTAAAGTTCCAATGTAGTCTTTTAGGAGACGAGTTCTCCATGAAGCCCAGCTGCTGAGTCGGGCAGGACCCTGGATTTGTGGCTGATTTCAGTGCCATTGTCATCCCAGGAAATTGCCTGACGTTTAGCTGCTGCTGCACTTCTTTTGTTACCAGCAGCTGTATTGTCCATCTCCCCGGGCTGAAGCTGACCATGCATGGTCTTTTCATGTTACAGACACGCTGCCCTGCCCTCCTTTCATTGTGCCCATCATGCCAACCATAAGGGCTTTTACAGTTTGTAGCACAAATGTGAGAAATGAGATCTCGGGGTTGTCATACTTGAAAACGTGTGGAAGGAGACATCTGTTGTAATGTGTCATTCGTATACTGATCATTAATGTTAATAAGAATTCACCATCTTCTCCCCTCTGCAGACCTGCAGGCGCTTCAGTCGGCCACTAGAGAAGACACTCCGAGGTGTTAGGAACACAGCACCATGGCGGGGGCCTCAGTGAAGGTGGCGGTGCGGGTCCGCCCCTTCAACTCAAGGGAGATGGCAAAAGAAAGTAAATGCATCATTCAGATGTCTGGAAACACCACAAGTGAGTCGTCTATCGGATTCAGCTACAGCATGTCTGTTACGTGTGTTTGACATGTGTTTATTGTCTAACACTGAGGAATGAATATAGACAGAGTTACACTAAGTGTTGGAGCATTGACAGCCTTCTACAACCAAAGGTCATGGTGCCACGTGACAGGTGAAATCTGAAAGCTTTCTTAGGTCCCGTCCACACCAACATGGATTTTTTTCCCCTCAGTTTAAATTAAAAAATGCGTTATTTTACACTCAGACAGCATTAGCCATGCCAGGCCAGTAGGTGGCGACACATTTCACATACCAATATGTCAAATGCCAGACAAGAGCCACGCGCTGATAGAAATTTGATACAATTACTTGATTAAACCATTCGATGGAGATGTTAAATGAGTTGTGATACACATTTTAAACAGCAGATGGCGGTGACGCTGCATACTGTGACTTTGCTTTAAGATTTTTTCACAGTGCGGTCAATCGAAACTTCCAGTCGTTTCAATGAGGGAAGCGCAGCAGGAAGGAAGCTGTTTAGACCGTTACCAATATGTAAAAACAACTGTCTCAAGGGGAGGGGCGGAGCCTTGGAACGGAAACCGGAAGGGGAGGGGCAGCTGAGTTGCTTCCAAACAAGTCTCATGCCTGATTCAAGGAAGTTACAAACCCCAACTTTACAACCATTAGGCGATGTTTTTAATTTTCTGTGCATTGTTTTTTCTAGCTTGTAATCTTGATAACCTCCCGACCTCACAAGTGAAAAGGATTCTTTCATTTTATAAAGAAAATATGCAAAAAATTACAGCATTTTGTCATTTTTACGGTTATTTTTCCTATGAGAAACAACAAAAGGACGAATTTCCATTTATAGTTTGTCTTAAATCTTTTGAAAAAAAAAAAAAATGATGATGATTCTTGAGTGACTCGTGAATTTTTTCGAGTTGTTACGTCCTGAGCAGAAGTGACTGAAAACGTACCAAACCAAACCAGAAGTAAAAGGTTGTGGATTGGTGAGCGAACAGACGACGTGAAAGCGACGCAGTGTTGCTGTTGTTTCTTGCACATGCTCATTCCTGAACACAGTGGAGGTGCTTGAATTGTGAGGTGTGATGCGATCGTCCTCCCCGACGTGCAGGATACCGTGTAGATTCTGGGCTCGCTGCGTAGCCAATCAGAGCTGGGTTCTTGCACGATCTGAGCGGCTGTCACTTATTTTCACCTGTTTAACCATCGTTGCTCTCATTTGGAACCTTTAAGCTTCCAGTTTGGAGGAATGTTAGTTTTGCTACTTTGAGTCGAGCTGTTGTTTTTGTTTGTATGGAAGTTCCAAAGAGGAGAGTAATAGTAATTTTCTGTGAAGATGTGACGTGATCCAGACGAAGCCTTATTGTTGTTTTCAGCTTCTTGAAGTCCTGCAGCAGCCGATTGGATCTGCTGTAGAGCAGACGTCACCTTGTTGCTCTTGTCTTGAAGACTGACGTCCGTCTGATTACCGCAGGGTGGATTTTTCCAGTTACTAAACAGAGCAAACAGTAGAACAATTGATCCAAATCTCTTCAACATCACGTTCTAGGTGATATAATCTCCTGCATATTTGAGCTGATCTTTATGCAGGTCAGTGCCTGTTATTTGTGTATGTGGCCAGATTAATCCAGATTAGGAAGCGGGTCCTCACCATTCACCCATTTATAAATGTTTTTCCAGTCAAATCTGCCACCAGTGCAAATTTTCCAACGAGCACAATGTGAGAGGTGTAAAAAAACTGTTCTTTTTGTAGTTGCGGCCACCACACGTCATCAGGTTAAAGAGTGCACAGAATGAAGACTGTCGAGATGAGACTGGAAAGACACTAGATACGTAGGCTGCTTAGCAAGGTAAAGCCGTTCGTCAATAATGGATGAGGCTTCCTGAAATATTTACTATTTGGCCTAATTTAGCCACCTGCGCCTCCTTCCTCATGTCATGGGTGACTGCACGCCGATCTGGGCGGCTTTTCTGGTCCGTCATACTTAAACTGTGGGGTTTTTGTCATGTTGTTCCCTGCTGGCCTGACGAGTGACAAGTGTTATTTTTAAAAATCTCCATCTGTTCATTTTCTTACTTTGGATAGGGGCAGATTTCATGGCACGGTGGTGACTACATGTTGATGAAGCTCAGCTTCCGTCTGCAGCAGCGGACAGTCACCTGTGTCTCCTTCAGCAGAGAACACTTAGATAATCCAACGTGGAATATATTTCCACTGTGGGTACCACTGAAACGCTCCTTGGAGATTAGATTAAAAATATTTTTGCCTTTAATTTTGCAAATTAAGTACACTTGACCTGGAATGTCAGTGAATTTCACCCACGTGCTGCCATGATAATAAGTAAAGTTTTACTTTCTTCTTTATATGTGCTCATTCAGACAGTTCCTGTTTATTCACTGCATCATTTGCTCCCCTGTTCTGATTTGTTTGGACACCTCTGGAGAAACAAATTAATCTGTAGTGTGGCTCCTTCAACAGTATAAAGCCATTAACCGTCCTGTTAAAGCACCTTGTAACATGTGCAATACTTCTTTTCATATCGGAAATAGTCAAATCAGCAAATGTGAGAAACAGAAGAATCTTATTAGATCTACGTCCAGTTAAATCTGGGAGCTCCTGGCCTGACTTCCACGATTTCCATACTAAAGAGAAACCGCTTTACAGAGATCTCTGTGAACGGAACGTGAAAGTCCTGATTCTGTTACAAAATCTACCTTAAAATCCAGAGATTTAGCAGGAGAAGACTTGTGGTTGGTCTGAGCCACACAGACCACAGAGCTGCTTTCAGTCGGACTGTTCTCGTACTCAGCGAATCAATGGCCCCGGATGTGAGCAGACTGGCGTCATGAAAAGCCCATTGGTTGCAGTGTCTGGAGGGGGTACAGAGAGGCAGGGTGTAAATGCCCCCTTGTCTTTTTGCAGTCTAGGCTGTAGAAAGGAGGAAGAAGAATGAGTCGTGGTCGTCTCTGTCTGTGCTTTGTGCTCTCTGACACTCATGGGTGGTTCAACAGCCCAGTTCCCACAAAGCAGGAGAATGGCGGTAAACTTGTCGTCTAAGAGCTCTCCCCTCCCACACCGGCTTTAATTCAGATGCAGCGGATGACCTGAAGGAAAAATAGGCCCCTCGTCAGAATGCATTTTGGGTACTTATTCACAGTGGAAAGATTGAAATTTTTTTTGCAGCAATTAGAAATTTTGTTAAGAATTATCAATAAAAATTAAAATTTATATCGCCCCTCACTGATAAGTTTGTGTTGTGGTACATCAGTATTCTGCTGCTGCTGAATGTAGCATCCATGAGGCCCCCCTCCAGCCTCTGTCAGTGGGTTCATGTCCCCTCTGCCAGACCTGCTGACGCAGCCACATTTCCTGTCCTGTTGACGGGGTCACGTCAGCCGTGATGGCCGCACCAGCATCACTCAGTCACAGTTCTGAACCTGATCATCATCCTCTCTGTGATGTGAACGAGTGATGAGTGATGAGAGATGTGGACGCCACCGACGGTCGTAATGATTAAAGAACAGCAAACTCTGATCGTTGAACCTCTTTTCTATTAGAGAGGCAATATTTTATTAATAAACAGAAAACTACAACCATAAACCTGCTGAATTCAAGTTCACCTCTTTCATCCAATCCAAAATTCTGCAGAGACAGAAAAAAAAAGACATAAAGCGTCTCAGTTTGTCTTTTTTTCAGCAATCAACTCAGCAACTTGGTCAACATATGTATGGAAAAATAGTCAATCAGTGGCCTGCAGTTAATCGCCTTACAAGAGATGTTCAGTGAAAAAGAATAATTGCTCTGGACCAAAAATAATTAATCGACTCACTGATCGAAACCAACAACTAGTTTTAATTTAATAATGTTTCAGTCTTGTTTTGAGCAAAACATTTGTTGGTTTCAGCTTGTTAAATATCAGGATTTTCTTTGTCACTTCTGATAGTAAATGAAGAGTCTTCAGGTTTGGTTGGAGTAAAGAAGCAATTCGAAAACGTCACTTTGGGCTCTGACAAAAATGCAATGAGCATTTTCCACTTTTTTTTTTTGACAGTTTATAGAATAAATGATTAATTGATTAAATTGTGAAAGTAATCTGCAGTTTAATTGATGTTTAAAATAATCATTAGTTTCATCTCTAAAATGCTAATTTCATACATAACTAAATACCAGCAGCTGGTTACTTAGATTAAATAAGTTTCGCGTTGCTTGTTTCTACAAAAAAATAATCTACTATTCACATTATGTGCTCTTAAGAATATAAAATTACATATTTTAGAAATATTTGGCACCTTCCTTTTGCCAAAAGTATAGATCCAGTGGGCAGGCTGCACTGGTTACAGGGTTTTAAGTGCCAGAAGAACCACGTGCTGCCATTGTATCGTGTTTAATGAAGCTCGCCTTCCATGACACGACTTCCAGACCCGCGTCATCTGCGCACGCAACAGCAGCTTAGTGAGAAGCATTACCGTCATAAAAAGAGAAGACAGGTAATAAAAGTGGAGTGTGGTGAGGACGGGAGACGTGCTCTGTGTGCTTAAACGGCTGCTGAATCGGCCCTCAGCTGGAGCTTCTTCTGAAATGTGAAGCTGCGACAGCCAATGACGTCACCAAAGCCCCTGAGTTCAGTTTAATTTTATCTCACTCCTGTACGCCAGCCGGCCACTGCCACTTTCAAATCATTTCCTTATTTGCTTTTTCTCTTGCTTCTCTCATGGGATCTTCAAACATAGTCAGGCTGTATCACACACACATTTATATGTTTATGTGTGTTAATGCTGCATATGTTTGAGGTCAAAGACACTGTAGTGTGAGCTGAGCTTTAGGGTTGGGGAAATACTGATTATTGTAGATATCACAACTTTTATGGTGTAGTTTTTAAAAAATTGTCTTTCTTTTCCCAAGTTGCAGTATCTCTATTGATTTTATGGTAGCGCACTCATAAACGATGCAACAGTTTATCTGTTTCTGGAGGAAACAGCCAAGGTGCGCTGAGCTGAGCCGAGAGCAGCTGACACACACTTCCAGGTAGGGCGGAGCTGCACATGACCAAAGCTGCAACAACCAACATGACTGGTCACCTTAACTGTTACCATCCGGGGCCAAAAATGCAGGGAGCTAAACGGACAGCCAGAGAACTCTGGTTGGGACACTGAAAACACCGCCAAGGGGTTCAGAAAAGCCAAAACAAATCAGGAAGTCAATCTCACTCATTTTGTCAACCAGGACCTCTGCCTAGATGGTGTGGAGGAAAATACCAGGTGTCCAAACATGAGAGGACTTGAGATATTCTTTCTAGACGTGTATGATTTAAATCTTGTATTTCTTTAGGATGAAAATGAATATCACAATTATCAAAAAATATGGATTCACAATACTTGTAGAATCACAGTAAATCTGAATCACAATGCGTCGTGTCGAAACAGTCGAAAGGGACAAAGGCAAACAGCATTTGGTTAAAAGACTGGTTAGTAGTTAGAACTGGACCATAGCCGTAAATCTTATCTCAGTTTCTCCCCTGTTGATTAATGAAAGCTTGTCATATTTTGACTTTTATGCCGTAAATAACTGAGCAGTGCAGCTTTGAACTAAACTGAATCACTGATACACAAATGTAATGAGTGGAGGATTAATCAGTGTTTGTTGTCTGTCTACATATTCAGGATGTTCTACTGCTGTTTGATACTGTTGCTGAAGACTTTTAACAGATTAATGAAATTCATTTTTATAGCTGAGTTTTGAGTTCTAAGCAAATGGACTTATTTTAGAAGCAGCGCTTGAATAAAGGTGAGACAGCACTTTGTGAACTGTGGAGCCTCTCTGCTCATATTCCTGCAGGGCACCTGGACACACCTTTGTGTCATGGTGAGGAGTGGGTGTGAAATCCAAAACCTTCCACGCTGGCCTATATTTCATAGCTGGACACAGCGTAGCAGCGTAGAGATGAAATAAGAGAGTGTACACACACTTGAGAGCGTACTTAGCCCTGGGCCTCTCCTCTGTTATCGACCGTCTCTGCATTAGCAGAGAAAATGGTGCGTGGGGCCTTGGATCTGGGAGGAAGTGTTTTCAGAGCTGGCATCTCTGCCTCACACCACCAGATGTGTTGTCCCTGTGTGGGCACACTCGCTCAAATATTTAGAAAAAAAACAAGAGTAATGTGCAGTCTGTATCTGATATTTTACCATTAACAACTTATTGTAAAATGCTTTTTCTAAATCGTAAGTCGGCCAAAACACCCCGTCGCACAGGCTTTATTTTTCTGAAAGCATTATAAAGATCTGTGCTGTTGCCGTTTTCAGTGAATATTTGTTTGTGGACCTCAGCTTGTTGTTTAGATCTGGAACAACATCTGGAAAAAAAATACAATTAGAAATCGCCAATACTAGTGCACCAAAAAAATTAGATTATCATGGAAGAGTTGATCTTTTTCATAATCTAATTTAAAAAATTGGCCTTTCTGTAGCTTCAGTGATTAATCAATTAGTCGAATGAAAACAAGTTAAGAGACAATTATTTTGATAATCGAGTAACGATCTCGAGAAAAATGTTCAAATGTTTGTTCCAGCTTCGCAAATGACAAGATTTGCTGCTTTTCTTAGTATCGGTTTTTAACTATTGGATCAGACTGAAAAAGCAATTTGGTAAAAAAAAAATGTGATGAGCATTTTTCACTATTTTGTTTACATTTTATAGAGTAAATGATCAATCTATTAATTGTGAATAATTGGCAGGTTAATCAATGATTAACATAATCGCCAGTTGCAACTCTAAACCTTCCATATAGTCTATATTCTATATTCATTGCATGTTAAGTGAACTATTTCAAGCCTTTTTTGTGTTTTTGATGATTTTGATTATACAACTCCTGTGAAATATTCAAATATTTCGAGAGGTTTTTTTTTAATTATTTTATTTGTAGACCAATATTAGCTAAATTAAAATAAGCTTGAAACATTTTAGTTTTCAGGTAATGAGTCTAGGATATATTAAATGTTCACTTTTTTAAATAGCTGATAAAAAAGATCATGATATCAACATTTTTTGAGACGTCCTAGTTTATCAAAAAGTGAACCATACTTATATATGAGCCACAAACAAGCCCCATCAGACACACTTCACTCCAAAAATCCTGACAAAGCATAAACTGGTTGAGTGTTCCCATTTTGTTTGTATTGTTTACATCAAGCAGCTGATGGCAGCTGACATAATTCGATGTGTTTCAGTCCCTGCCGTCACTTCGCGAGGAGAAAATGTTTTCTCAGCTCTCTGTTGTCCAAAAGATGCCAGCAGGTTTCTGTCCCAGGACGTCTGCGGCGTCTGGCTGCAGTGCAGAAGGTGGAGGCGACAGAGGCTTCCCCGGCTCTGCAGGCTCAACGTGACGCCGACGCAGCTCGGTTTCACCCTCCCTCTGACCCACGATGCTTGTCCTGTCTTTCAGCCATCATCAACCCCAAGCAGGCCAAAGACAACAAGAGCTTCAACTTTGATTACTCCTACTGGTCCCACACCTCGGTAACCTCAGCCTCTCGGCACACATGTTTACAGACACCCCAGCAGGGGATCTGGGTAGCCTTGTGTTGCATTGTGGAGGTGGCTGATCATTGATCTCTCGTCCGCAGCCCGCCGACGTCAATTATGCCTCTCAGATGCAAGTGTACAAAGACATCGGAGAGGAAATGCTGCTGCACGCCTTCGAGGGCTACAACGTCTGCATCTTTGCTTATGGGCAGACCGGCGCCGGAAAGTCCTACACCATGATGGGCAAACAGGACGTAAAGGATCAACAAGGAATCATCCCCCTGGTAAAGACGTTGACTCCCTGACTAGATCACTTTGACTTTCTCCGCTGTAACATTGGTGTTCTTTTGTTCACAGCTGTGTGAGGATCTCTTCACGAAGATTAACCACAACACAGACAACAGCATGTCGTACTCTGTGGAGGTAAGCCCTCCATCAGCTGCTAATGCCATGAACAAAGGTACATGCATGTGAGTCTGATTCAAGGAAATGTTACGATTCTGAACAGGTTAGCTACATGGAAATCTACTGTGAACGTGTGCGGGACTTGTTGAACCCCAAAAACAAAGGGAACCTGCGTGTTCGAGAGCATCCTCTGATGGGACCTTACGTGGAGGACCTGTCCAAGCTGGCCGTCACCTCCTACAATGACATCCAGGACCTGATGGACTCTGGCAACAAGGCCAGGTGACGGGGCTAACCCTACTTAATCTCCTGCTGTTGTAGAGGAAATGCTGAAATACAGTGTGTGTGAACCATTTTGGCTCCTTTTTACACTAAATCTATTGCAGAAACAGTGCTTCAGGAGTTTAGATGTTAAGGTCTGAATTAAACATCACAAATACATCAAAAGTTGAAGGAACAAGCAACAGATCACAGCTATTTTTTTTTTTAAATATTATGTCTATTTCTAGTAGTGTTTAGCTTCGTCTTTCTATCTGGACTCATGTGGAGCATCTGAACGAGTTCACTGTGTGTGCAGGACTGTGGCTGCGACCAACATGAACGAGACGAGCAGCCGCTCACATGCTGTGTTTAACATCATATTCACTCAGAAACGCCATGACGCCGAGACGGACAACACCTCCGAGAAGGTAGAGTCTTATATAGCACATGGACCTCTGCTTACCCACTAGCTGCCTGACGATGCTGATGTCAGTTTTGTCATTGACAGCGTGAAGGTCACAGCGTATAAGGCAGCGGTGTGAAAACGTATTTTTCATGAAGTCGGTCTGAAGTCACTGAAGTTTAACAGCTCTGGTGTCGATATCTCCTGTGTTGCATGTCCTGTTTCAGGTCAGTAAGATCAGTTTGGTGGATCTGGCCGGCAGCGAACGGGCAGATTCTACTGGGGCCAAAGGCACCAGGCTGAAGGTGAAGTATTTCCTCATCACATGCATGTTTAAAAACTCAGGGCTTCGCCTGCGTGGACAACAATCAGCAGAGTTAATCAGCGTGTTACTGTCTGTCCTTATCTCAGGAAGGAGCCAACATCAACAAATCTCTGACCACTCTGGGGAAAGTCATCTCTGCTCTGGCAGAAGTGGTGCGTGTCCCATCTGTGTGTTTACGTTAAACTTTATATGTTTAGATTAACATGTTAATTTTACTGTCTTCATATTTTTAGGACTCTGGGTCAAATAAGGTAAAATATTTAAATTATTTATAGTTTGAATTTACCTATTTATCATTTCTCTTTACCTAAATGCAATGAAATACACAGATTTTTTGTTTTAAATGTATTGCATAGAATAAAAAGAAGAAGAAAGCTGAAAGCTTCATCCCCTACAGAGATTCAGTTTTGACTTGGCTACTGAGAGAAAATTTAGGTATGAACGTCTTTGTTTCACATTTTTGTAGTTTTATCTGAACAATCTGATTAAATTATTTTCTTTTCTTCTGGTGTCAGGGGGGAATTCTCGCACGGCGATGGTGGCTGCGCTGAGTCCGGCTGACATCAACTACGATGAGACCCTCAGCACACTCAGGTAGCGAGCACACAGACACAATCTGCTGCATCTTGTTCCTCCCACACAGCTGCTGAACGCGGCTCTGAAGGACGCTGATGCCAGTGAGACGATACTCCTCAGCAGGCTGCAGAACCGTGTGCATGTGTGTTGTCGAAGAGGGGGAGGGGTCGTGAACGTCAGCATGCCCAGTGATCCCTCCCTCACGCCCACAGGTACGCAGACCGAGCCAAACAGATTCGCTGTAACGCCGTGATCAATGAGGATCCCAACAACCGATTGGTGCGTGAGCTGAAGGACGAGGTGTCTCGCCTGAAGGAACTCCTCTACGCTCAGGGCCTGGGCGACATCATTGAGAGTAAGGGCTCATGTTTTGGGTTACAATTGATAAGGTTTTCACATCTCTTGTTAGTGTGATATTTGCTTCTGACCACATAGCCTCCTAGCATCACAAGCACGGCAGTTTTATTGTCCCTGTGCTCGCAACGCACGTGTGTTCATTTAGAACGAGCACAAAATGAGTTAAGGGCCAGGGCAGAGGGTCAATGTGCAGACTAATCCTGTTCAAGCATTCGACAAATTCCTTCTAGAGCTACAAGATGGCTAACATTATTGTTTATTGAGAGGTCAGACACAGAGTTTCCAATGAGAAGAGGCTGGTAGACTGTACGTCATCTTAATCATTGCATCGTCACATCGTCGTGAGGCTCCAACCATCAAGTATTTCAATAACAACACAAGAAAGATGACATCAGATGTAAACAGACAGTTATTATTACAACTAAAAAGATTAGAATATTGTGGGGAAAGTTCAGATTTTCGTAATTTAACTAAGCAAATGTTTATATATTCAAAATCGATTACACATTAAATGAAATATTGTAATATTTTGAGGTGTATTTTGAAAATGCTTGAAATGTTTTAGTTAACATGAGATGAGTCTAGAATATATGACATGTTTATTTTTTAAAGAACACTTAACGAAAATCACAAAACTTACCGTTCGATT
>KV751319.1:20801707-20821237 GCA_001698575.1 Mola mola | reverse complement strand
AGAATAGACCAAGAATTGACTGATTATCAAATGGTATTTATATTTTTCATTAACAATATGATTATGCAATATAACTACAGTTAGTAGTTGGAGGAAATATCAGAATATTGTGATAGTAATGAGCGTACAGTATTAGTAATGTAAATGTATATGTAATGTGAATAAATAGTAATGTTTAAATCCATGAAGGTTTTTATAAAAAGGTATCACACTGTCTCTCTTTGTCTCTTCCATCCTCTGTCACTCTTCATCTTCTCTTCTCCCAGCATATCGAGCCTCTGGTGCTGACATAGAGGGTTTGAAATGTGTGTTTTACAGCTCTTGCTTTTGTTCTTCTGGCAGCTCAGCATTCCCGGTGCTTACTGTTCTCTCTGCAGCACCACAATATAATAAAAAGATGTTCAGCAAGTTTTAGGCGAGTTGTACTGAAATGCATGTTGCTAATAGCTCATCGCACAGGTCTGTGACCTGTCATGGTGCTGCAGAGATCTGTGAATGGCTTCGTAGCTGTCAGCGGTCGGACTGAGCTTGATTGTTCACAAAGCAGCAAAGCAGAGCAGTATAATAAGTAAGAATATGTACCATTGTGAAACACGATTCATCCCAAACTCTAATTTCCCTGATGCAGAAAGTGCAGCTTTCCACTCCCCTGGCAGGTCTGTCTGGCTCTGAGCAGCTATGACAGGCAGCAGAAGATAATAATGCAGACGGAGTATAATCACTTCATAACGTGGCTCTTTTAAGAGCGTCAGCTCACAATGTTTCATTTTCTCTCTATGATGCATGACTTTATCAACGGCACTGCAGAGGCAATTCTATGTGATCCATCTTGGCAGGCAGCAGCCTGTCCAGATGGATGGGTGTGATACACTTTCCCAATTTATTACTCTGTGTTGCCATAGCAGCAGCTGCAGGGCTGCTATTCTTTATTTTGTAGAATCTTCCACAGACCCGCAAGGTGCCGGAACAAAGGCGAGATAAAACTGTGAACAGAAAACAGGGAACAAGATGTAAAATCACATCTGTTGGGATACAGAGGTATGAATTTTGATTAAAAAATGTCCAGTGAGGATAGTGAAAGTTTCTGCCAGAGGACTGGATTTCAGCTCTCAGTAATTTTGTTTGACCGTCGAAAGCACACTGAGCATTAAATTCAGCCGCTGTGTTTAGATTATAATCTTAATTGAGCGTTCTGGATGCTCTCTGCAGGAAATGTGACCCTTTTACGAATGTGCCGTTACGTCTCTGCACCAAAGACGCTTTGCTTGTGTATTTTAACGTCTGCACTTGAAGTTTGTTCCTGCTGTGTGACACTAAATTGGTGGTGAGCCTCAGTGCAGTAGACAGTGCGGTTTGTGCAGTTGTCTGTATTTGACATGTTCTTGTTTTTGAATTTTCCTGCACTTGATGCTTTGGGCTGCTTTTTTTTTGTTTGGTCATGGCTGGTCGGCCTCCGTGTTGCATCCTGTGATTTGGTCCTCTGCGCGTGGCTTCCTGCTGGTGCTGCCCTCGCTTGCACACTGTTTCTCTTTCTGACTTCCTGTGAATTGTCTCAGCCTACATATTCTCTTCTCCTTTTTTCTATTGTCTCCTCTCTTCTCTTCCCTATCTGTGTGCATTTCTCCATTTCCTTATTCCCTCTTATCGATTTCCCCAACTCCACTTCCTGTACACGCGCCGCGCCCCCGACCCACCCCGACAGACCAATCCGATTACAAGAACAATAACGGTAAAGGCCAAGCTGTGAATCAAAAGGATGATCTCTCCGCAGTGACCAATGCCATGACGGGGATGAGTCCCTCTCCGTCTCTGTCGGCCTTGTCCAGCCGTGCAGGGTCCATCGCCAGCCTGCATGACCGCATCATGTTCAGCCCGGGCAGCGAGGAGGCCATCGAGCGGCTGAAGGTGAACGCTCTCATACTGACAGAGGGACTGAACAACACGCGCACAATGCTGCACTTTTTCAGATGTTCGCAATATTTCATAATTCTTAATGTGTACGTATGTCATTGAAAGGACCAAGACAGCACTACTGTCCGACTCCTCCATATGGATCCATTTATTCCTGTTGCAAATCTCTCAATCAATAGGAAATATTTGACAGGAAGGAACAGGGGTGACGGGTTATCAATTACAGACAAATTCTTAAAACGTGTCTTAATTCAGTTTTTAACAAACATAACTGAAAATTGTACTGTGGCGGGTGAATTTGGTGACACCTCCATAGAACGTCTCCGTTAAAGAACATCGAGCAGTTAGACGCTGTCTCTCATTGGTTGTGCTTTTATTTGCAGGAAGATAATTAGGAAGATAATACATCCAGCTTTGGCTACAAAGGCCACTTTTGTTTTTGGTTTTAGTCTTTTTAGTGAAATTGTAGACAAAAAGATCAAAATAAAACATCATGTTGGATATGTTTAATGACTGTGCTGCTGTCTTTGGACATGCCAGGAAACAGAGAAAATCATTGCAGAACTCAATGAGACCTGGGAGGAGAAACTTCGCAGAACAGAAGCCATTAGAATGGAAAGGTCAGATATACATTTCATATACGATATTTTACTTTATTTTAGTTTCATAGATGTATTTTTTCTGATTTTCTCTTAAAGGAAACAGGCTAACAAGACAAAACTGTTTAAATGCAGATGCAAATATCATCATAAAATCAAAAATAGCTGAGATATGGAAGCCGTGGATGAAACATTATTGTCATCAGTTTTCCTGGGATAACGAGTTCAATTTCATGTGTTTTCTTGAGATAATTTTGTTGACATCTCCCAATAGCCAACTTTGTTTATCACAATCAATCATGTCATAGCAACTGTTGTTTTCTGTCATAACAAGACAAGTTATTTGAATTTGTAAGATGGACGTCTTGAGCTGTATGGGCAGGAAATCCTTTTTCTACATTTGTACTTTTATGCTTTAATCTTAATTATTTTTGAGTGACACAAAGGTAACATGAGTGTTCAATCATCCATTTAAATTAATTTAACTTGTTGGCACAGGAAAACAACAGTGGTAATTTGAAAATTTAATTGAGATTTTAGAAAAATAAAGTTTATAATTAGGAGATCTCACAAAAACATCTGGTTATATTGGGAATACAAGAGTTGTTATTTTGTGGTAATGACATGAATAAACTGTTCTCTCAAGAGAAGTCACTGAAATTTCAGTCGTTATCACAGGAAATCTGAGGAAGTGATATTTGGCCGTTTAGCGCTTCCATACCCATGTGGAAGGAACCAGGTTTTAGAAATAGCATGCACAACTTTTCTTCTACACCTGAGGTTGTAAGTATGAGTCAAGTTTAAGTTAGCAAACAAAGAGCACTCATGATGGCCTGTCATCCATCCACAGAGAGGCCCTGCTGGCAGAAATGGGTGTAGCAATGCGAGAAGATGGTGGCACAGTTGGAGTGTTTTCTCCTAAGAAGGTAAGAAAGTAGTAAACCTCCTAAAATCAGCTGTGATCCAGTATTCGCTATTGAAATTATTCACTGAAATGTTAACTTATTCACCCACAAGCCCTCTGATAGCCCTAGAAAGCCCCAGCCTGTGTTTATCGACACAGTCGGGCTGTTTTCACCAAACGAGGTTTGTAGCTGTGAAGTGGTTCAAGCTGTCTCCTCTGAGTGCTCTCACCTCAGCGGCAGTCGCGCCGAAGGCAGAGCAGCCAAGGGTTTATTTCTTCTCTGTTAAACGTTATCTTAAATCTGTTTCGTTACTTACTTCAGATGCTGCCTGATGGCAGCGTTGGCTGTAAACATGGGGGAAAAGATAATGGGAGGCCCCTCCCCGTCTCAGTGATTCTTAACTGGCAGCCTCATAACATGGTCTCCGTCAGACGCTCCTGCTGCGAGGCTGTGGGGAGTGATGGACTGCATGGTTTTACTGATTAGTGTTTGTAACTGGGGGAGCTGTTTTTAGCCCCCCCGATGTGCAGTGTGTGCTTATGTTGAAATTAAACATTTGAGTAGTGAATGATTAACTTACGTAATTCACCTAATTTCCCCAGTTGGTAAATGATTGTTTGTTCTGTGTCAGACGCCTCATCTGGTGAATCTTAACGAGGATCCTCTGATGTCTGAGTGCCTGCTGTACTACATTAAAGACGGGATCACCAGGTCGGATGTTGTCGGACATTTTGTATAAACTCACATCGGGGTAACATTGCAGGACGTTCTTCATATCTGATTGTTGGGTCTGTTAGTTGACTCTGTCCTCTTTATTTTTCAGGGTAGGTCGTGTAGACGCCAGCAGCCGTCAGGACATAGTCCTCAGCGGCCACTTCATCAAGGACGAGCACTGCACCTTCACCAGTTCTACTGGTCCGATAGGAGAAAGTGGGTGAAGTTCAGCTGCCTCCACAGGCTTGTCAGTGACAGAGGTTCATATTGTCAGATATGATTGAAGTCTCATCTCACTTTCTCTCCTCATAAGCAGCAGTTGTCCTGGAGCCCTGCGAAGGAGCTGAGACTTACGTCAACGGCAAGAGAGTGACGGAGCCCACTGTCCTCAAGTCAGGTCAGTTAGCCTGTTAGTTTCTGCATGCGTATGGTGACAATTTTCTCTTCATGTTACACATTCAGAGTCTGTATTTATCCCGCAGGTAATCGCATCATCCTGGGGAAGAGCCACGTGTTCCGGTTCAACCACCCCGTGCAGGCCAGGGCTGAGAGGGAGAGGACCCCGTGTGCCGAGACGCCTGCTGAGCCCGTGGACTGGGCCTTCGCCCAGAGGGAGCTGCTGGAGAAACAGGGCATCGACATGAAACAGGAAATGCAACAGAGGTAGTTTTGGGAAGCAGTGACTCATTAAATACAACATATTGTAGACAGGAGTAGTAGACAAGGAAGCTAAGAGGGAAACAAGCAGTAATATTAATGGTGAATAAAACCAAATGATTTCTTTCTCTGAGGTGGTGTATCAATTCTCTCAAACCTGCGTTGTTTACATTTGTTTATGTCGTCAGGCTGCAAGAGTTGGAGGATCAATATCGCAAAGAGAGAGAGGAGGCAAACAACCTTCTGGAGCAGCAGAGACTGGTACAGTGATGACTACTACTAAAGAAGCTACAGCTCACTCATATTATGTTGTTTGAGGTTTATCTTTAGCCATATTTCATGCATGAATGAATGACACTAGCACATCTCTTATTAAAGAAAGTGAAAATGTATATATTTTTGACTCATTACATATAAACTAAAATGTTTTTTACTATTTTCCTTTTGACAATAATGGCCAACACCTCAAAATTTAAATAAAAATAAAAAATCTTTGCATATTGGAATATTTCTCTGTACCTGTATAAACCATAGTCAAAATAAAAACAAAAAAATACCTGAAATATTTTGCTTAGATGATAGATTTAATGTAGAACATATGAAGGTTTATGAAAAAAAAGAAATTCTCCAAAATATTTATTTTTTTAGATGCACTAAAGTTTACTGTATTTAAGCAGATTTCATTAGAATGGAAAGAAGCTACAATAAACAATATTTTTCAATGTTTTGCACAAAATTTCTGTAATAAGCCTTTTTCTCCGTGGAGCTGTTGTGGCTCGTTGACATGCTGTGATCTCGTGTATTTGACGTTGGTCTTTAATAATCACCTGTCCAGGATTATGAGAGCCGGCTGGAGGCTCTTCAGAAGCAAGTGGACCGATACTACCCAGATGCCCCTGAAGAAGAGGAGGAACCAGAAGAGGAAGGTAGTATCAATCACTGGACACGTACACATGTTCTCACTGGTGGCGTGCACATCCTCTCTTACCTGTTCCCACATGCCCTTTTTTTTTTGTGTGGAGCTTCCGTAAGTGGAGGTGCTACCAGTTCACCTCGCTCCGTGACCTGCTGTGGGGGAATGCAATCTTCCTTAAAGAGGCCAATGCCATCAGCGTGGAGCTCAAGAAGAAGGTACACAGAATCATGTGGATGATGAATATTCTGTACAAAAGAATCCCTCCATCATACTGATGCGTTTGGTGATCATGCAGGTCCAGTTCCAGTTTGTGCTGCTGACAGACACCCTCTACTCGCCCCTGCCTCCAGACCTGCTGCCCCCAGAGGCCAGTAAGGACAGAGAGATACGACATTTCCCACGAACTATCGTGGCAGTGGAGGTGCAGGATCAGAAAAATGGTGCCACCCACTACTGGACATTAGAAAAATTAAGGTACCGAGCATCAAATTTACACAAAACACAGCTACTCAGTCTTTACACTCAGACAGAGTCCATACGTAGCTTATTAATGTGACGAACGCCGGTGTGAGCATTCAATACTTGTGTGCTTGTGTGTCTGCGCCGCTCTGTCAAAACTGGTGAGCTGGTTCCTTCTAGCTGTACTCATTCCCGTCCCTGTAAACCTGGCGACGGAGTTACAGCCGTCTGTTAGTCTTTGTGATGCTGTTGTGAAGAGTCGCACAAATGCAGATATTTGCTGACTTCAGCCAAACTCTGGATTTGGATTTGGTCCATGTTTGTCCCATAGAACCAGGACATAAAACAAGAATGTGAAGGAGGAAATACGCAGCAACCTGCAGACCAATCACAACTGTTGTAATGTTGTTACATTTTTTTGGGCAGGTGCCCGTCAGGCTACGTCGTAGGGTTCTGCGAGGGTTCAATGCAGTACCTTCTGTACAGTGTAGATCCAACACATGTTTGGGCTAATACATTTTTCTGATATGCCCGATCTTCATAAAATCTACCTTTTTTTCACATGTAACATCTCCTTGCTTAATTTTACCTACAAATAAAAATCTATAATGTCCAACCCTTTGATAAACAGTGGGCATAAAGCATGTTTACACTGTTACAGTGAGGAAGAGCTTGCTGTGACTTGATGGGGCACCGGTTGCTGCTTCTTGCAGGCAGAGGCTCGATCTCATGAGGGAGATGTACGATCGTGCTGCTGATGTGCCCAACAGCACCACTGAAGACTGCGAGAACGTGATGACTGGAGGGGACCCCTTTTATGACCGCTTCCCCTGGTTCCGCCTAGTGGGCAGGTAAATCCTGAACACAGCTGATCCTCTGATCGTCACACAGAGGAGGGAGGTGGGTGGAGGGCACGAGAACGTTGGCACAAATGTGAGGAGCAGCGAGCGAACAGAAGCCCAACTTAAGTCAGGCTTACTCACAGAGGATAATGGGCTGTAAGTGCCATGTAGGGTGCATGTGGTTGGCTAATGGTCCACGAATAGGGAGGAAGGAGACGCCCACTTAATTATGGTCTGTCATTATACAGCAAAGTGAAGTCTGGTCTTCCGACTCATTGTCACCATACAGAAAATGTACTTTGATGGATTTATAAAATAAAGTCTTCACAAATTTGCACAGATACCTTTGAAAATTTTTAATTGAGCTCATTATTATCCACGATAAACCTTCTAATAATTGCCTAATCTCAGTATATTGCTAATTTTCAACTTTAGAATGCTGCATGCATTATCTATGAATCAAGCATTTCATCTGAACTTGCAGCTTTTAGACAAACAATAGATTTAACAGTGGATTGATGGGAACGCACTCGTTGATACAGATCCTGTCGTCAATAATGGGCTGCAGAATGTTTTGAGATTTCTTCAGTCCACCTACTCAAAACCTGCTGTGTCTTTCTTTCTTTCTTTGGCAAACCGCCTCTCCAAACCTCTCTGCCAAGCTCGCTCTCATTCTCTCCCGTACACAGTCACATGGTCCTGTTACGTTAGATTCAGCACATCAAGCCTTTAATGCCGTTTAGCTGGTGCAAGAGAAGAGAAAGTGATCAGACACTAATCTGAAGAAGGTGACTTTCAGATATGCTGGTGTCAGGCCGGTTACATTTTCTATTCCTACAATAAATGAGGAGTGCTCATTAATGTGACCAGTAGAGACACAGCTCAGTGAACTTGTGTTGGATGACCCCTGAGTTTAACACCAGGAACGCTGGCATTGTGAATAGTTTGTGGTGTAATGGATCACACATCTCACATTATGCCCAGCATTAAAACAAAATCTCAATGTGTTCAAATTAAAAGTATATTAAGATTTAACACTGAATTATTGAAATAAATTACAGGGTGACTCAATGCAGCGAAATATACCTCCTTCATTTTAACATTAAATTTATACGATAAATTCAGGCTATTGAGGCGTTAAAGTGCAACATGAAGTGTTCTGGTAATTCTTTTAAACCGGCAGCAGAGGGAATGAATGAACCACCCTGACAACTTTTCATTCTTTTTGGCATTTAGGCTGATGTTGCTTCAAGTCAATGTATTGCGATGCTCACATGGTGTTTTTGCGCCACAATTCCGATACACCTGAAATTTAAAAAAAAATATTATTTTAATTTTTGTCTTTATTGTTCTGGGATCATTATATGCAGAATGCTGTCGTATGAATTTGATGTGTAATAAAAGTCGGAACAAGCTCAAATTAGACGATACGGTTTACTGGGTTCCATAACACCCCTAAGATGTACGACACAGTGAGACCCCCTTGATACCTGAGGGTGAAAACCACAAGAAGAAGAAATGCATAAACAAATAAATCCAACCTTATCTAACAATGTCCGACTCCTGTGTGACATACAGGTGTTCGGCTTGTTCTTCTACAGGGCGTCATCGTCAACATGTGGCGCTGCTCATGCACACTCAGCAAAGGCCGTTTAACTATTCTGACAACATTTTGTCCTCTGTCCTCTGTGTCTCCTCTGTATATTCTGTCCACTGACTCACACAGTGAGCAGGTTTTCTCCTGCAGTGCGCTCGGTGCGCTGCTCTGCTGCCCCTCTCGTTTTAACACCTGTGTGCTCTCTGTCGAACTGTACTAACCTGCTCCCCATGTCTCTGGCTGTACCAGAAACCCCCTTTTCGACACGTGCATGAGCGATCGCATGAGTGACCCCACCCCATCCCCGACCCTCTCCTTCTCTGAAAGCACCGAGCTGGCCGACCTGCTGCAGGAGGGTCGGGGGGAGGAGGAGGAGTTGGAGGAGTTGGACGACCTGGATGATGATATCTTTTTGGACGAGCCGTGCTTGGAGCTCGGGGGAGAGGATGATGATGATGATGACGATGATGATGATGATGATGATGATGATGATGAGGATGAGGGAGAGCTCTGCCGAGGCTCCTGCGAAGGCCAGGATCCCTTTTACGACCGCTCACCATTATTCAGTGTAGTGGGAAGGTTGGTGAGGTTTCGGGAGCATGCTGGTGGAGGAAACTAGCTCTTTCACGCTGAGATGCAGGCGTCCATTTCCCTTGACACATCGGCACACATGAAATTGCATTTTTGAAATACAATGAAGCACAAGAGTGTGTAGATCATGAAATATCCACATGTTTCTGCAACAAGCGTGTATCAGAAGACTGAATTTCCAGCGGGGGCGAGTAAACTGAGCATTAAACATAGTGCATTTCAGATGCTCCAGTGGAGATTTGAACACATTTACTTTTATTCTGGTGCAGATTTCATCAATTCCATCTGCTTAAACAATTCATGCTTGCTCAGTGCACTAAGTCAAACTTGAGTTCCTACTTCCTGTCTCAGTTTTCACTCTCACTGTGTCTCATGTGTGAGACACAAATTGCGCTGCACAGATTGCTTTCATGAGCACTTCGTGGATGCTGGCCTAGACATTTCTGGGCTTCAAAGTTTATCTTCTGCTCTAATCTCATCCAATCTGACCGTCGCTTGATTTTCTTTGATTTTTTTTGCAAGCTGTTTTTCCTTCCCCACACTAACTTCGATAAAAATCCTTCTCCTTCATGTTGCAGTTCTACATATAAATCAAGTCCTTTATGTCACTACAGGGTGGGTCCATTCATTAACCTTTGTTGAATCCAAGCAAAGTTGAAGCTCAACGGCTGCTTGAGGTGTGTGTCCCACTCAGCTGTGGAGTGTGTTCAGGTCGGGTCCGCCTCACACAGGAGCCCACAGTCAAATGTTCTCACCACGCTGTGAAACCTGAATAATCAAAGTGGCCTTAAAGCAGGACTCGAGGTCTCAAGATGAAAGAGCTGGTTTCTACTGCAGCTGTCTCTTTTGGGCATGCCAGAGCACAAGTCTTTTTCATTTTGACCTTTTTGTCGATTTTGACTTGATTACGTCTGATGATGAACTAGTGCCCCTCCCTGCACAAACTATCATTTTGACCCAGGAGGTGTTCTTCTGATGTCATTTGTTGGTTTTTGGTGTAGCGTACAGTATATCAAGCTGTTTTTTGTTTTTTCAAGCTGAGCCATGTGCCGTATGATTTCTGTTTCATTTGCCTTTACTTTTGAGTCGAGAAGTTGAAAGCATTTTTTATTCACCCCTTTTTTTGTCCTGAGCATGCCTTCTTTGCACCTCACCAATCTTGTCGTAAGCTTCCCCCGTCGTACACGCTCCACCCTTAAATGTCTACCCTTATGGTCCTCCTTGACTGCAAGATCACGTAGCGAAAGGCTAGGGATTCAGAAATATTGGTAGTGCAGCTACTCCTACATTTCTACTATTAAAAATCAGATTTTCCAAATCTCATCCTACTACAAAATGCTAGTTTTGGCCCTGTACATTTGATATGTAAGCTAGTGTTTTCATACTGAGGCACATTTCTGATGCCCTAGTTAGTGTAATATGTATATATAACCACTGCAAAAAAGAGAAAAAAAAACAAATAAAAAAATGAAATATCCTCCAATGTCCCCCTTGATAATAAGCTGTTTTTTTTAAAAATTTTTTTCTAATTATTTAAAGTTGACTCTCGCTCTTATGCTCCATAGCCTCACCAAGCTATCACCAGCACAGTACAGATGTTATTAATTCTGCATGCGATTGTCGTAATATTGTCAACAGTCACAGATGGAGGAAGATGGTGAGGAAGAGCCCCTACAAAGCAATAGTAAAGGGCAGCCATGGCCATCGCAAGAGCAGTCCCAGCTTCTGTTTGGTTGCTTTGCAGCTCTGTGTTCTGTTGTCCAGTCCAGTGAAAGTTGATCACGTGTGAGACGTCTCCTTCACCGCATTGTTTCAGCGTCATTGTCGCTGTCTCATTTTGTCCAGGGCCTTCGTTTACCTGAGTAACCTGCTGTACCCAGTTCCCCTGGTCCACCGCGTGGCCATCGTCAGCGAGAAGGGGGAAGTGAAGGGCTTCCTCCGCGTGGCGGTTCAGGCCATATCAGGTAAGGCTCAGATTCGCACAGATCTGCTGCGGACATGAAGGGGTTTGACAGGACGGGCCATGTATGACTTCCTGAGGGAGTGACGTGAAGGTTCTCTATGTTTCCCTCCAGCTGACGAGGAAGCTCCCGACTACGGCTCAGGAGTGAGGCAGTCCGGCACTGCCAAAATCTCATTTGAGGACCAGCAATATGAAAAGGTCGACAACACTATACACCACTGACATAAAGAGAGATGGACGACGCATTTACATTTCCTCTGTTTGTACAAAAATGGAGCCAAATGTGCCGCCATCTTGAGGTGGTGATGTCATTCGGAGTCAGAGTCTGCTCAGTAGAACCAAACATACGCCCCTCCAAATTGCAAGCAGAGCTCAGCTGTCAATCATGACGTTTCGCACACTTTTTATAGCATCAAATAACTCATTTAACCTGAGCTGGGAAATTTCTTTTGAGAAGTACTTTGTCATTTTAGTTTGGCCCAAGTTCTGCCTAAAATAGTGGAGGAGGGGCTTAGGACACATACTGGTACCAGCCACCAGGGGACGATGGAGATGCTTTGGCTTCATTTTAGGGTGCTCTCATGTCGTCCATCTTTACATACAGTCTGTGGTCTACAACAAGCAGCTAAGAGCGTTTTGCTCCTTGCCTTTGCAGTTCCAGTCCGAGTCCTGCTCTGTAGGACTGTCCCGTACGGGGATTTCCCAGGAGGAGCTCCGTTTCGTGGAGGGTGAGGGGCAGAACGCAGAAATGGGACCCTCAGCTGATGAGGTCAACAACAACACATGTGCGGGTAATCGTATTTTAAGTTTGAGTGGATGTATGATTGGTGTGTGTTCTAAGCGTCCGCTTGGCACAGCAGCATACTCATTCTCACAAAGTTTCCGGTCCGTTCCCCCGTAACCAAGTCCGTCCTTAGCCAGATCTGGTTCATCCAGGGTCAGTGGTGCTGGGAAGAGCTTTGACCTGTGTCTGTTTCTGTTCGGTCAGCTGGTGCGGACGAGCCGGAGAACCCACTGAAGACCTCCCTGGACGGCGTGCCCGACTCCACGCTGGAGCACCTGAGGATCGGTAATCTGTTCACCTTTCGGGTGACTGTCCTGCAGGCCTCCAGCATCTCTGCAGAATACGCTGACATCTTCTGCCAGTTCAAGTGAGCAGCCCATTAAAATGTTGTCACCGCACTCGACCACCGATTTTGATCAAGTTCTCTTAGCGGTTTCTGGTGTAAATATTTAATAACACATATTGATTCCAGTTTCATCCACCGCCATGACGAGGCCTTCTCCACTGAACCCCTGAAAAACACAGGCCGGGGGCCTCCGTTGGGCTTCTACCATGTGCAGAATGTAAGGAGTGTGAGGCCGACCCTGCACAATGACCAGAGTGTCCAACCTTAAAGCGCCTTAACATCGCTGTGCTTTGTTTTTTTCTAGATTGCTGTTGACGTAACAAAATCCTTCGTCGACTACATCAAGACACAGCCGATTGTGTTTGAGGTGTTCGGACACTACCAGAAACAGCCTTTTCTTCCACTCTGTAAAGACGTCATGAGGTACCTGTCCCACGAATTCTGCTGATTCGCCGTACAGACGCAGATTTACCGTTGTAATTTCATAGAATGACACCCAGTATGTTATTTTCACAACCAGTCCGCTGCGCCCCTGCAGAAGACAGTTCCCACGAGTGATGCCTCTGTCCAAGCCAGGTAACCTCACTGCATGTCAAATTCTGCCATTTATTGTCTGTCGCACTGTCTTTGTACTGGTCTCCCTGCAAGTCTTGTCATCTGAGCTTCATGTTGTCGGTGCGAGTAGCTGACTGTGACGCCTCCTCGCCGGACCGGGAGAAATCGCTGGAGCTCATCCGACACCTGGTCCCAGACGTGTTCAATGGGGCGCTGGTGGACTCGCTGTCAGACCACGCACTGTCTGCCGCTGGCTTGGCTGCTTCCTTCATACTGGAAGGAAGCGAGCGAGCCTGGCTGACAGCCCCGCCCACCTCAATCTGTTCGGTTATCAAAGCTCAGAAGCCGGGTTGGTTATTGTCGTCAGATTCAACAGAATCCTGCATCTGAAAACCTTTTCATATCAAGTGACTTCAAAAATCCTCCTCCATTATTTAGTTATTATGTTCTGTGTATGAAGGGATCTCCTGCTCACAGACGAGTATCAGCTGAAAAGAGTAAAAGAAGTGAGACAGTTTGATATAAAAGAGAGTTTTCCTGTGTCAGGGTTCAGTTGGATTGGCTCTCTGGTGTCCCGTGTGGTGGCTTCTCCTTGCAGTTCCTTCTTCCAGTTCTTCTCGAAGGGAGATGTTAACTTTACATCATATCATGTATATTTATAACTCAAACAAAATAAGACTTTATCGATCCTTAGAAGGGATATTCACATGTTACAGCAGCTTAAGAGACGAGGTAGAAAACTTCTGATGAAATTTTACAGACAAATACGAATATATGAATTAAAGAAATGACGTTTGCATCATCCAAACATACATACACATGCAGACTTATGTAACGTAACCCCAGCACGGCATGTGAATGTTTCTTCATTCTCTCTCTCGCTCTCAACTGTTTTTGGGGAACTGCCTTAAAGGACAATTCCTGTATTTTTCAATCTAAGCCTTATTTCCTGAACTTTAAGGGTCTAAAACTCCAAAAGACACTATGATGGATCATCAGAAATGAATCACTTTTTTGTCACTAACATTGCAGAAGCTGTGCTGTTTTCTACTGCTTTCAGATGTTTATGAAAGACAAACAAATTTGAATTGGAATAAATCTACTTAAACATCAGAAAGCAGCAAAAAATAACAGTCAACATTTATATTATATTATGTTATATCATATCATATCATAGTATACTACGTATTGCACTAACTAACTTGTACGAACTACTATGAACTACTACTATGAACGAACTACTTACCATGAGAGACACGAGAGACACTGTACGTTAAACCCCATTTTATGGTCTTTAGGAGTCGAAAAGTTCAGAAGCTTGACAATGTTATGCGATACAGTGGTATAAATCTCATTGCCACTAACTATGCACAAAATGTTATTTCAAGTATTTGGTAAGTTAGAGTAGATACCTACAGTGTCTTTTGTAAACTTTGGAAAGCAGCAGAAAACAGTATCGACGGCTGGTGTCTGTGCAGCTCCATCAGTGACGGTAACGGGACGCAGAAACGTGTGTTTTATACAGTATCTTTACAGTTACTGAGTCAGAAACACGGCTGTTTGACTGAGGGTATCTTCTCCACACACTTACCAAACACTCCAGGGACATTTTGAGTGACGTAACTGGTGAAAAAAGTGATTTATTTTCGATGTCCTGTCATACCCTGAGCTAATACGTCCTTCATACTGGAGCACTTTTTTAAAAAAAGATGCCGTTTGTGAGGTTTGGGAAATAAAACTTGTGTTGAAAGATAAAGGAATGCTGTTTCCTTGTAGTAAGACTTGACTGATTCACAAAGCAGTGAAAATCAGCGTCTTATACAGCGTTAAAGGGTTTGAACATACGTGCACAGGATGCTTCATTGTGCATTTGTTACTGTGCAGCTCTACATGAGTGTGAAACACTCAGAACCAGCGCCAGCACAGCAAAGCAAGGATTTGGTGGTATTCTCTTTTTAAAGAGGACTGCAGAAGTGCCTCTGAGTCCGCTGAAGGACAGAAGCTCGGTGGTTCCTCTTTGTCCCTCCACTACTGATGTCCTGTCTTGTTCCCTTTTTTTTCTCCTCGGTAGGGTTAGAGCAGCTCCCTGCCGTTAGCCACTAGCCCTGTCTCTGTGTCCCCTCAGCGTTTGTCACACTCACTGTCTCCTCTCCAACACAGTTCCTGCCACCAAGCTGACGGCAATGACCCGCCCGCAGGCGGGCCCCTGCCACAGCAAGTACGATCTCATGGTGTTCTTTGAGATCTGCGAGCTGGAGGCCAACGGAGAGTAAGTGTCCTACTTCATCTCTTCAGCCACCAAAACAAGCATATTCAACCTGTAAAAGCATCCTGAAAACCAAACTATTCAGTGACGCGGACCTGATTAGTGAAGGTTGCGTTTATCTTTCAGCTACATCCCTGCCGTAGTGGACCACAGAGGAGGAATGCCTTGTCATGGCACATTCCTTCTTCACCAGGTATGTCAGTCTGACTGTCATATGATATTTACAATATGTTAAAGGTGCTGAAAGTGCATTTTCTGTCTTTATTTCTTTTCAACCACAGGGCTTACAGAGGAGAATCACTGTCACCATCGTGCACGAGTCAGGAGGAGACCTGGAATGGAAGGACATCCGTGAGCTTGTTGTGGGTATGTTTCGCAATTTCCTGCCCTGAAACAAAAAACATTGCACGGAGCCTTGCGTGCGCACGGTTCTGACTTTGGCTCTTCTTTAGGACGTCTGCGCAACACCCCCGGGGCTGACGAGACCATCATTGACCCCAACATTCTGTCTCTGAACATCCTGGCTGCTGGATATGTCAGGCCCATGCAGGATGATCGGTAGGTTCCCAAAAAAAAAAGCGGATCTGGTATTTGAAGTGTAAATGTGGCTCAGTTTGTCTTTTTTTTTGAGATTTCATTTGGTTTTTAAAATTACACTATGCTGGTATGCAATGCAGCATTAGAAATGTCTAAATGCCTCAGAATGTTTTATTTACTCCAACCATTAGATTCTTTAGGCACAGCTGTGTTGCACTCTGGCTGTGGACATTACACTACATTGGTGACTCCTATGGTAGAAACACAAAACTCTATGAAAAAGCAACAAAGCTAGGAGCTTTAAACTGCTTCTAGCGGGATATGGAGCCATGTGGAGGATGCAACAATGCCACGCCGCAGCCGGAACACAGCACAGCTGTACAAGGTTGCAGCAGCTCTGTTGAATTTGGAAACTGCTCCATTAATTCCTATTTCCAACTTGTCACTGTGTTACTGCTGTGGCAGCTCCTTCACTGGAACACAGCTGACGGGCAAATGCACATCAAAAAAACAAAGCTTGGCTGCAGATGAGGCACAACTTGACTGTTTTAACAGACCTGTGAATTGAATTCCTTTTAGAGTCGAAAACCAGCAGTTATGAACTCACATGTCCATGCTGGCTGTGTGACCCTCCTCGTTAATCTGTGCTTTATGTTGTTTGCATCATGTTGCACCTCATCTTGTTCATCACCTCGAACACGTCTCGTCTGTCAACCATCATTTGTTCTACTCACCCTAACACTGATGTGCTTATACGCTGGTTTTTACCCAGTCACCCTTATTTTACTGTTGTATAACATTGGATGAAATGAACATTCTCCTGAAATTACCGGCTAATGTGCATGTTACTCTAACTTAATCAGACATATGTGTCACTGTGGGTACTGTAAAATCACTAACACACCTTCAACTATCTGCGTACAGATGATCTCATACATTTAACATTTCATCATCACTTTATTGAAGGCCCTGATTAACTCTTGATACTAAGAGAAGATTGTAAATTAGTCATTCACTAACCATGTCATGACTTATTTGAACTTGAAAATGATGCCTCTGGTTGTGCTGTGTAACTCCACTCTCTTTTGTAGAGAATCACTATGAAAAGTCACAGCTGCAGGAAACAAAAATCCAGCAGAACAATGATACTATGACACTGAAATGCATGCAGCATCATAAAGATCACCACAGAACACAATAAATGAAGTTGCTCTTTGTTGGACACTGGTCTCGAAATGAACTAGTGGTGTGTTGTTCTGTGATCAGCCTGTAGAGGCCAGTAGATGTCTTTTAATCCTCCTCGTGCCAGAGGGAGAACTTGTGCCTGGTAATTGCTGACAATGCACCAGAGGATGGTGGCACAATAACTCTCCCATCCGCCACAATAAGCCCTATTTCTTCGTCTTTATGGGTCATAAATTTCTAAAACCTGACAATTTTACGAAGCAACGGCATTAATCTTTTTGCCAATAACTATGCTTAAAATGTTACAGGAAGCAGAAAAGTGTTTTATACAGTATCTTTACAGTTACTGAGTCAAAACCACACGGCTGTTCCATTGTAGGTTCCATTGTAGGTACTCCATGCTACCAGAACATTCTGAGTGTAGTTAGTGGACAAAAAGTTATTTTTGCTGTTGTATTATACAGCCTGATGGAGCTACTATAATCCATCCTAACGAATGAACTCCATACCGGGTTTAGGTTGAAAAATACCTGAATTCCTTTAACCCCTTAACGCCCATCGTCGCAAATTTGCACCATACCGCTTGCATTCAGACTGCAGCCGAGATAGCATCAACTTGAAAGCAAAAACACAAATAATACATTTTTTCATATAATTGTAAATAAATTCAGGCATCAAGGGGTTAAGGTGTTGCAGGTATCATACGGTATGTTTTCCCTGTATGTTTATAATTTATCAATTTATAATTTAGTCACATATCCAGCCAAAACGATTATATGATCCTCTGTTTTTGGCTCTTTGCCCGCTCTCCAAAAGGCCTAACAACACCAGCACCCCCGTCCCCCACACCCAGTTCACTAAGTTTCAGTCCAAAGCAACCAGTCGCTTGGTGCAGCACGGTCCAGTACTTGACCTGCCTTTCTCTGACCGCGCTGCTGCACCCTTGTGATTTTTAGTCCTCACTGTTTGTCCTCTTGTGGCCTTAGTGGCCAGGAATTGGGTTCGATGGCTGAGCACGGGGTCAAGCTTTGGTCCGGTCTGGTCTTTGCTCAGTCCTGCAGAAACTAACATCAGAGTATATATGGAATCTAACATTTTTCTCCCTCCAGTCCACTAACGGAACATTGTGTTTTGCTTTTACAGCCAGTTTCTTGATTCGGACATGCCTAGGTATATCGTTTTGCCTCTCTTCTCATGCTCTTCAGTAACACAGACACATCTTTCATCAGTCTAACATTTCATCTTCTGCATCCCTCTCTTCTCCACTCGGCCTGATTTTATCTCTCTGTTTCTTACTCTGCCACCACTGTCAGCAATTCATTCATGCCTTTTTGTCCCCCCCTCTGAGAAGTGACAGGGTGTGGCTCTGCATGTCAGCCATTGTGTTGCTGTGCTGGGTGTGCGTTTGAGCTGTTATCAGGGTGCAGTCTTCGTTGGGGGTCTGCATGGCTCGCTTTGCTTCATGTGGTCTGTCCTTGACTATGTCTCTGCTGGAGGTGTCGTAGGGCCAGTATCTCTGTGTCTCCACTTCAGCAAGTACTGCAGGGACTGTCGAGTAGCCCTCGTTACAAAGTGCATAGATAATTGGTCACTCTTGCAATCAGGGTTTTTTGAAGTGCTGTCAACATTTTAAAGAAATATCTTTTTACTGTGTTCACAGTGTTTGAGCTTGAAGATTTCAGTACGTGTAAGAGGTATTCGTGCCATATGCCACCAGGGGGTGGTATTGAGCCTTTATTATGACAAGTTCAGTTGAAGCAACAAAGTATATTCATGAAAAGCTACAATTTTCCCATTTCTGTTTTCCTCACTTCACTTTGCGTATTGTTTTCACATTGACCTTTGCAGAGAAGCAACTTTTTTTTTTTTTGATCCACAAATATGTTTTTGTGCATTACCCCTGATCCCAGGAGGCAGAGGAAACTTCCCGTCACAGCTACAGATTACAAACAGGAACACTCAAGTGTTACAACACAGATGACATCATTTACTGTACTCGCTCTGGCACGCTATTCACATGGAACTATTAACATATAATCCAGTGAACCGTTAGCTCACCAGTAGTACTTTTCTCAAAATTGTCGCAAGGTCGTGAATATTTTTAAATCTCATTTGAGCTTCAGTGAAACGCAGCCAGAACACCAGAATCAAACGGCCCCTCACATTTCAGGCCAGCAGCATGATTCAGTCCTGGCTCCCACACTTTTTGGAGGTAGTAAAACAAAGCAAAGTACATGTTGATGTAGCACAAAGAGGAAATTGCTACCTTGTAGTGTAAGCGAAGGGTTTTCTACTCGTGGGAAAGAAGTGTGTGTTAATGCACTTACTGTTGGGTTAAAAAAATGGGCTCCTTCTGCGCTGAAGCCCTTTTATTTCAACATTCACACAGAGAAGCAGTGAACTCTCTGAACTAGAGTCAGCTAAGTCCCTGCTTGTTTGCTTTCTATTGGGTGACACATTGTTCACATTCCCACAAGGTCAGTCCAAGACCAGCAGGCCTAGCAACTGAGCCTCATGAGTCCGTTCAGCCTGGTTTTTACGGCTTCTAGAAACATTGGTTTCTTTTGCAATTCTTGCTTGTATTTTCTTCTTTTTTTTCCTCTAAATTTGAGGCCGCACTGGGATGGAGGCCAGAAGAATAGCTGTTTTGAGTGTGTGATTATTCCCCCTCAGGATAAATGGGAAAAATCTTGTACATTAACA
>KV751319.1:20786082-20799606 GCA_001698575.1 Mola mola | reverse complement strand
TTACTGTGCGCCCTGCCTTTACACATGTGATGTGACTTGTGTTTCTAAGAGGGTTTTTTAACTTTCGCCGCCTTTCACAGTGCACTTAGCCCAGTATTAGAAGCATTTGAACACTCTTTGCCCCAGACGAAGGAAGCTGTTGGCCACAGGTTCAAATCTTTCACAATGATACGATCCTGTCTCTTTTCAAGTCTACAGCTTGCTGGCTGTACTAAAGACAACAGTTAGCCTGTGGCTGACACGGTTTCCCCCTCAAAATCTACTCAACATGGGACTTAAGAAAACAAACAATTAGAGAAAACAATCATGCAGTGTAGATTCTGTCACAGTAGATAAGGATGGATATAATGAGAGAAGTAGCTGGGACCCAGGACTGATCCCAGAGGAACTCCATTGGACAGAGAAACACAGTCACAGTCTGGCCTGTAGATAATGAAAATAACAGAATCATTTAAATGTTACAGTATTACATATCCCAATGCATTTCCTTAGACTGTCTAATGAAACAATACGATTTCTGGGATATGTGGGGCCTCTAATGGAAACCAGACTGAAATTTGTCAACCGATCTGTCTTCTATAAGTCCGTCAGTTCAGTATAAGCAAGAAATGTTTCCTCTCAGGTGGAGAAGACCAAACATTACCTCCTGCTGAGGGAAAAACTGGAGTCGACCTTGCTCACGGGCCAGGAGGCCCTGCTGTCCTGTGTCGCCGAGGAGCTGAGTGAGTCTCCTCAGCCCCCCGAGGCCGACCAGGAGGTCAGCTCCAGCACCCAAATCACCACTGATAGGCAGAGGGAGCTCGCTGCCAAGGTCAGCCACCATTACTGAGCAAGTTTTAAGCTGAGTTTTAAGGTTTAGATTACTGTGAGTCACTGTGATGTGGCTGAACGTAAATTCATTTATGGCACATTTCCATGTGGTTACAGATGTGATTTTTTTGTCCTCTATCTTTTCACGCAGTGTTTGCGGCTCCTCACTCACTCCTTCAACCGAGAATACAGCCATGTGTGTGTCAGTGCCAGTGAAAGCAAGGTAGCACTCAAAAGCTCAAATTTACACACATTAAAAAAAAAAAAGTGGATTAATGAGCGTTTGTGTGTGTGGCAGATATCCGAGATGTCCGTCACAACGCTGAGAGACTCTGCTTCAGTCTCTGCTCTCAACACAATCACACCCTCCTCGACCTGCCCGTCGCTGGTGGAGGGTTATGGCAACACTGAGCTCAGGTCAGCACTGAGGTTATTCACGCGTATTATAATCCTTGGTGGCTGAAAAGCAGTTTGTGTATGCGAAATGCCGTGTTTCCCACAGGAAACTGGTCAGTTAAGGTGGTCTTTAGTAAGTGATTATTAAAAACAATGCAGCAGAAAGACAACTTAAAAAAATTATAGACTACAAAATGGCAAAAATTCCATAAAAACCTTTGAGAATCAAGTGGTCTGAAAAAGATCAGAGTTCTGCAGCTGCTCTTTGCTCTGTATTCAGGCTTTACTGAAATCCACCCCTTGACGACACTTTTTGGCCAATCACGGGTTTTTCAGAGAGGCAATGTGTTCCTATTGACTGTTCTACAAAGGCAGATACCTGCATGTCCCCCGTAGATGGTGAAAGGCCGATGCAACGCCTGACATCGCAGCAAGACAAGTTGCTCTTCTAGCATTATTATTGAATCGCATTAAACAGCTGCTTACATGGAAAAGAGCTAAAAACGTGGAGGAGAGACATATCAAGATGACTCTCTGACAGGGCGGGGCGGGGCCACAGAGCCCAAGCAGGGAGGGGAGGGGTAGCGGAGTTGCTTCCATAGAGTCTCATGCTTGATTTCCAGAAGTTTCAAACACAATTTTTAAGTATGAAGAGCGGGTTAATGAACTTCTTTATTTTAGACCACCTCTGTGGCTGTTTGTGAGCAGATTTCTGGATTTATGAGGTGCACATGAATGCACCACGACGCCCCTGTCGACACACATAGTGCTTTGCCGTATAAAGCAAGGTTTCAAATTTACAGACGTGCACCTGGATGCACCATGAAGTCCTTGACTGTGTACAACTCCTGATAGCAGAGGAGAAAAACAGACAAATATACTAAAACACAGCAGAGCCTCCAAACGACTGAAACGACTTCAGAGCTTCGTCACATTTTACACCTTCATTTGCACTTGACGGACTGATTATTCTTGTTATTCCTGACATACCTTAAAACTCACATTATATCACAATCACACCGATGGAAGCTGTGTGGGCCTGCTGGAGGATTTCAGACGATTTCAAACGCTCCCTCACGCCTTCACTCTGTCCAACAAGTGATGTGGCTATAATGTCAGAAAGATCCAGACTTTGTTAGGCCCTGACCTGTCTGTACATTCACAGACACTGTTGGTCGCTGGTGCGTGTTGAACTACAAACGCTGCAGGAAACCCTGAACCATCTGTGGGATCATGAGTTCTACTCTTCATGGTGAAATCCTCCACTTGTGTCTTTGCCACAGGCCCCCTGTGCCTCGCTCCCGTGCCGTCAGCCCCAGTCCTGACACGCCGCAGGACGCAGACGCCAAGAAGTCCACCGGCGGAGCCTCCGAGACCAAACCTCGGATCCGCAGATTTGTCCCCGACATCCAGGAGATTCGTGTCAGGTAAGTCGGGAGTCGGTGCTGCGCTGTGGAGACGTGGCTCTCGGCTCCTCGCGTGCTCACCTTACCCCTCTCGTTTACTGCAGCCCCATCGTGTCAAAGAAAGGCTACATTCACTTCCTGGAGCCACACACCAACGGATGGGTGAAGCGCTTCGTTGTGGTGCGGCGGCCGTACGTCTACATCTACAACACGGAGCGAGACGCCGTGGAGCGGGCTATCCTCAACCTGTCCTCCGCTCAGGTGGAGTACAGCGAGGACCAGCAGGCCATGCTGAAGGTCGGTGACTCGCCAAACGTCCCTGAGTCCCTTTCTCTCCGCTCTCCTTCGCACTATAATAAGCTTTGTTCTCGCTCAACAGACCCCAAACACGTTCGCCGTGTGTACAGAGCATCGCGGGATACTGCTTCAAGCCGCTAACGACAAAGAGATGCACGACTGGCTGTACGCGTTTAACCCTCTCCTCGCTGGAACTATCAGGTAACTCTGACGGGGAGAGTGAACGACGGTCCGCCAGGCGCAACTTTATTCTAAACCCATTTTCCCTCCCGTGTCTCAGGTCAAAGTTGTCGAGAAGACGAGCCGGACAGATGAGGATGTGACTCTGTCGGCACGCGTGTACATAGATCCTGGCCCCGCCCCTTGTGCTGAGTCCCCACCCTCTCCTTTCCACCACAGCCACAACAACCATCGCCCCCGCCTCCTCCGTTTATCACTAGCGTCCTCAGCACCTGAAGCGCCGTTTAGTGTCCTCAGGCCTATGCTGGGCCTCCTCAGCGAGCGGACAGGAGGGATACGGAGGGAGAAGCGACTGTCTCTAATCTCAGATTATGGTAGTGCGTCTGGTAATGTACTGTAGTTGTTGTCAGTGACACATCGAGCCTTACACGTTTACTCCTTAAGAGATGCAGTTTGTTTGTACGTGATCTCTGCAGCTGGAGAAGAAGATGACAGCTGAGTGTAGAATCATCCATGAACGCTCCCGACATTCCGCCTCTTCCTCCTCCTCTCGGAAACTTTAGCACACACAGCCTGGCAAAGGAATGGCGCATCATCGTAGACTTCCTGTTCTCGTGGCGTTTTGGTCCATTTCATGTCGTTTTAGCTGCTTGTAGGAACACCGACGGATATCTACATTCACACAAGTAACCATCACCTGTAATACTCTCGACTTTAGCCTTTTCTTTCCAAATGTGATATATTTAGATATTTGACAGCTCTATTATTTATTCCTGCATGTATTTATTTACAAAGACATTTATATTTCTAAAGTAGTAGTACTGTGCAATTTCTGCACACTGCACTTTTTAATATGAGTTCCTTAAATGTTCGGATGGTACGACCTCGTCCCCGTGTAGTCAACACTATTCAAAGGATTTCTGATTGGCTGACAATTACTTGAATAATACCCTCCCCTTTAAGACTAGGATAGTCACTCCTGACCTTTGACCCCACTGACTCGTTAGGTAGAGAAATACTAACGGTGGTCTGTCCATCCTCGGCTGACAAAGCTGCTACGTTAAACAATAAAAAAATACGTGTAAACGGATCCTCGCAGTGCAGAAGAAGAAGAAGAAGTGGGTTTTTTTCCTGAATGAAATGTATATTGATTAAATGTAGTGCCTCTCTCTTCAGTCAGACTGTACAGTACGCCTCCGCGCGCCGATTGCTTTGAATCTACATCCTCCATGCTGCTATAAAAGTGCTCTGGAAGTGTCTGCAGATCCTGTCACACCGGACAGGAAACAGGTATTATTTATGTCCCGTCGTGTGTTGGCCGGGATCAGAGCGCGCTTCGTAAACAAACGGCGACCCTGTGAACGGAAAAAATATGTCCAGCTGAAAGGTTTTCATCTGGATTCCTGCAGCTTCTACATGCTAAACCGTGCTAAAGATGCGATCGATGCGTGTTTGACGAGCGGGCCTCAGGTCAGCCAGCCTGGACGGCGCGCTCGGTGACAGAGGTGACATCTCACACCGCATTAAAAGTTCAGCACGTTTCGTGAAGGGAGCCTGGCAGTGATGGAGATCATTTGTGTGTTGTGGACGTATTTTAACGCAACCAAACCGTTCTACAGTCATACGTGTCTGTGCAGCTGTCCGACCTTCACCGAGACCGCAGTCGTGGAGAATCTCAACCACGGGACTCCTGTTTTCTCTGGGCCTTTCATGTGCATCACATTTGAGCCAGCCAAAGTTTGTTTTGGTGCAGAAAATCACAGTGAATGTATATCAATATGTGAGACGACGTCTTCTGCAGGAGGGGTCGAGTCTTCTGGGTTTACGGTCTTTACCGGCTGCAGGTGGGTTTCTGTCAAGGAACCAAGTGTACCGACGAGGGGGGGGGGGTCTGTAAGGTGTTACGGTCGCCATCATGCTCTGACAGCCTTCAAATCAAAAATCTGCTTTTTGAATCCTTCTGCAGCCCTCTGACGGACGTTCATTTACACTTTTGTGCTTCCACATTGTTTGTTTTTTGTTTTTGTGTTTTGCACTATCAGATTGCACCAGTACATTTTTCTTTCTTCCCCTCTTCAAATGATTTTTTTTCTTTTGCATTGTATATAAACATGATTGCTGTGAACAGTGTATTATAAAGTTGCACCCATTTATAAACTCTGGAATGGGCAGTTCAGTAGTTCTGTCAGTGTCTCTGAGTGTCGGAGTTCAGCGTCCAATGTTTGTGTACACTAAACACATGTCATATATTAAATAAACATGGAACTTATGCAACACAAAGTGATGGACTCTTCTTCACGGGATCTGTATGACCAAACACGGACGACAGCAGACCTACAGGAAACATGAAAATGAGTTTATCCTAGTGCGTCGCAAAATATTACAATATAGGAATTTTTCATTAAACTAAAATGTTTCAAGCATTTTTACTGCTTTAGTTTTGTCATTATGGCCTAGAGTTTAAAAGAAAACCACTGAAAAAGACTGTTAAATTCTGTTCTAAATCTGTGGGACTTGGCATTTATTGGGCAGACTCTGAATAACTGGAACAGAGTGTGCACACTAATGTGCACATTAGAACACAAAGAACCCAACAGTCATTAACCATTTATTAAGGGCAGGTGTTCCAAGATGAAATGGAGGAATGGAGGTTTGGATAGATGGTTGTATGGATGATTTTCTTGAACAATGCATCCAAGAACTAGCTAGAACTGAAGTCCAGACTAGAACATTTACTTTTTATCAGAAGGAGTACAATAACTCGGGATATCAAATGACAGGAGCTGAGGACAGTGACATGTTTCACATACACAACAGTACATCTCATAAAAATTTGAATATTGTGGAAAAGTTAAATTTTCATCCACCTCCCTGTAAACTGGTGCTGCATTCAGTGCAGTCGGAATTACAGAATTCCCTCTAGAAAAATTCACATGAACAGTCTTGTCTGAAAAACAAACTCGGAAATATTCTTTTTAATAGGTTGCTGGCTTGACGTCATAAAAGCATAAACATGACGGCAAAAGTCAATGTTTGGTTAATGGCATTTTTAGCATAAAATCTGATAATTACGCTTTATTGTAATGGTGTCATCTGTTTCCTTGGCTCTTCACTGTCATGAAAAACTGAAAACAGCTATCAGCCTCTTGCTTAAACGTCCTCAACAAAAAGCAAAACATCTTAGATGTTCCCAGTTTACCACCTCAAAGCAGAAGAACGCAACCAAGAGGGAAACTCCGACCTTCCCACGTCACTTGAACGCAGGATGTTCAGCTAGCCGATGATTGACACTGATAACTAGCAGTAAATCCATTTAGGAACTTTGGCTTCACTTCACAAGGTCAGACTCGAAACTTACATTTCATAAAGGAGAACTTATATGACTCTGTGACAGCTTGACAGTTAACGAAGTTAATCTTGTTAATAGTTAGCCAGCACCACCACTTAGCTTTAGCCCGGGTTAACCTGCACTGTATGTGAGGGTTAACGTTAGCTGCTCTCAGTCTCATAAAACAGTGCCGGTTATGAGACGGGTTGTTTTAACCTGCCAGTTAATTGTCTCCCCCCGTTTTTTAATTGAAGTGTGGCAGTGATTAATCTGCACTGATGTAACGTTACGTTAGCAGAGAGACTTAGCATGCTAACGCTAACTGCTTTAGGTGTGCGAGTCATTTATGCGAACAAACGTCTGTATTGTACGAAACACCCAGCTAGCATCAAACTTCCTTATTGACATTCATTAACAGGAATAAATCCTCAAACATAAAGTTTACATCCATATTCCTGCTCTTATATGTACGGTAAGGAGACAAGAATGCTATTTATCCATCCATCCATTCATTCATTAAGTCTAATCGATAAATGAACTTATTATTACTATTCTAGTCACAGTCGTGAAGCAAGTTAGTAGAAAAAAAATACAATTTTCATCCAGGCCTGATATGTTTGTGAAATTTTACCATTTTGATGCAACTGGACGTCTGCTGTGGTTTTTGACCAACTGTAACTGTAAATTTCATGCACATGCTCACCATTCATGACACCAGCATGTTTACTGTTTCCATTTTTGGCTCATTATTGTAAGTTTTGATATCAAAATAAAATTTGTTTGCCAAAACCCATATTAAAAATGTCATAAATCTGTAAAACTACACAATTTTGTCGCAACCAAAAAGTTATTGAAGTCAGCCACTGTTGAAAAATGACCCAAAATGTGTGTTTTTCTTTCCGTGATGGCTCTGTAATTTCCATGCTATTATTTGACAAAACAAAAGTATCAGATAGTTATTCTGTATCTATGCTGATATCGGCCAAAGAAAAGAAAGAAATAACTAAGAAGAGGAGAAGTTTATGTCAATGTGACTTCCGCCTGGAAACAGGAAACAGCCAGTCCTGGTGCTTTTTGTGCTCATTGGAAGGAATAAAATTCTAATTTCCCAGCATGTTATTGTGGACTAACTTCCTCTTGCGTTTATGTAGTTTAGACCTATTTTTAAAATACTTTATAATAACACAGCATTAATGTTGTATAGTTGCTTTAGATATTCTGAAAAACTGTAAGTCTCACCTTTTAAAAACATTCTGCTGTTTTCATCTTGTGTTTGCTTTCCTGTGTATTTTTCTTAACTTCATAACTAATTAATTTTCTAATATTACACATGTGTGCATAAATACTGTATATACAGTATATAGGCATTGTTTCACTCTTCTGGGAACATAAAATTCCTTTAACTGTCACCCAGCATTCAAAACACATTATAATCATAACAAGAGTGTGTTTCTGTCCAAATAAGTCCAGTTGAAAAAATGATTATTCTTTAAATTTCCAAAGTGTTTGTCTGCGAACTCTGTGTTACTGTGGTAAATCCACTGTGACGCTGCTCTAAATGTCCTTTTATCGTAGGATTGTCATGTCCAAACAGTCTGCTGACTTCCCCCCGGGGGAGGGTCCCGTCTTCGATGGTCACACCTTCCAGATCTATTCAGAGATGAATCGAGACAGGTAGGAGGCTGTTTCGCTCATTCGCTCTGAGTCTAACTCAGTAAAAGTCCAATTAAATGGATGCTCGAACACAGGATCTACATGGACTACAACGCCACGACTCCGCTGGAACCAGAGGTGATCCGGGTGGTTTCTGAGGCGCTCCAGGACGCCTGGGGGAACCCGAGCAGCAGTTACATCGCAGGTGAGGGACGCTTCAACCAAGAGACACTTGATAAATGTGGTCAATGAAAAACATGTTGTCTCTAAATTAGTTTCTGAATGTTGCTTTTTTCTCACTGGTGTGTAAATAATCTGTGTCGTAGGGGCTAAAGCCAAGGCCATGATCACTGAGGCCAGAGAGAACGTGGCGAGGATGGTGGGAGGGAAAGCAGAGGACATCATTTTCACATCAGGTGGGACCGAGGTAATTTCTTCTGTTCGCTCTGGATCTATGGAGCTGGAAGCAGGCGAGCAGCTGTGCTTCACGGTGAACTGCTCTCCTCTCAGGCCAACAACCTGGTGCTCCACACGGCTGTGGAGCACTTCTGGAGGAGCTGCGGCGACTGGCAGCACGACGGAAGCAGAGGTCGGCCTCACATCGTCACCTCTAACGTGGAGCACGACTCCGTCAAACTGGCAGCGGAGCAGCTACAGCGCGACGGCAAGGCAGGTCAGAGGTCGCCGAGACAGTTTCTTTAATTAATCCCCGGAAAACGACACTTTACTCTCCCTCTCTCCACCTGCTCTCTGTCACAGATGTGACGTTTGTGTGCGTGTCGAAGCTGACGGCCCGTGTGGAGGTGGAGGACGTGGTCGCCGCGGTGCGTCCCAACACCTGTCTCATCTCTGTCATGCTGGCCAACAACGAAACAGGAGTCGTCATGGTGAGGAGGAGACGGAAACATTCACTGTGTTCGTTCTGTATATCTGACGTGTCTGTGAATCAGCGCCGCGTACGCAGATCAGTGACAGCGCTAAAACAATCCGAGGCCGCACCTTAATTTCTGTGCCTCCAGCCAGGCCTTTTTGTTTTCACGTTGTCCGTCTGTTCTTCGTCTCACAAACACTTAAAACACTCATCAAGAATCACGTGACTCTCTTCACGCTCTGTTACAGTTTGACCCCCAAACACTGAAGCAGCTCGGTGATCCAGACTTTATTACAAAACAGCAGCACAGACACCAGCTAGCCCTCCTTCTGGACCCCCGCTGGACTCTCCCTGTCGCTCCGTGTGTGGAGGAATAGAGTTTCTCTAGTTTGAGACGAGTGGATATCAATGAGATCTGGAGCTTATGAGGTTTTCAGCGTTTTCTGACATCACTTATCTGCATGACCTTGAGTCCACCCTGAGGTGTCTCCTGCTGTGCGGCCATCTTTGCTGTATCAGGCATTGTCGGGGACAGACCCCTGTGGTTGTGTGTTGGCCAAATTGGCTAGTTTATTATTATTTCTCTTTACAGTAATGAAAATAGAGAAATCCTCTCATGAAAGAAGTACAGTAGAAGAGACTCCTGTACAACTCCTGCAGGCGTCTTCACATATCGACTGCGGTTAACAAACGTGATGTTGAGACGTTGACATATGTGTTACGATATCTCATCCTTTGAGTAATAGACTGAAGTAAACAGGTTTCTGCACAGCAAACAGAAGTCTAATTCAGTTGTCGTCCTAAAAACGTTTCAGCTGTCTAATGTACGAGTGATTTTCTATGATTTATTTTTAATAATAAAAGTGTGCTTCCTGTTGCCAGTAATGAAGCCGTTTTGATATGTTTTTTTCTTCAGACTGCTGCACTAATCAAAAATCCTTCAGCTCTGTTTCATGGGAAAACTTGGACATTAACATTAAAATTCAGCACCTCAAAGGTCTTAAACAAGTTTTCACCAAACCCCAAGATGGCTGCCTTTCTGTTGGGAAACATTAACAACAACAGAAAGCTTTTTTTCTGAGTTTTCTAGTGTTGTAAAGTCTTCGAAAAGAAGAAGTTCCGTCTGATTAAAAGTCAGAGCTGTCCCCAGACAGCCGTTCATCGCTCATGTTTAAACAGGATCCCAGTGTAAGAACAGGCTGTTCCTCTGTGCGCAGCACCGTTTAATCCTGCTTTTCCTCTCGTCAGCCGGTGCGAGAGATCTGCCAGAGGATCGGCGCTCTCAACAGGAAGAGTGACCGGCTCAAGATCCTGCTGCACACCGACGCTGCTCAGGCTCTGGGGAAGATCCCGGTCGATGCCTGTGAGCTGGGAGTGGATTTCCTCACCATAGTGGGACACAAGGTACCTGCAGAATAAAGTGTCTGCTGCCAGCGTCACAAAGGAATGAGGAAAACATTCGACTGTTGTACTTCCAGTTCTACGCCCCCCGGATCGGAGCCTTGTACGTGAGCGGCCCCGGGACGAGAACGCCGCTGTACCCGATGCTGTTTGGAGGAGGACAGGAGAGAAACTTCAGACCAGGGTAACTAATTCTCTTGTTTTACCAGAGAAAATATCAGTGAATGCTTAACATAGCTGTCTGTTTCCTTTGTGAATGTTCCAGCACAGAGAACACGCCGATGATCGCAGGCCTGGGAAAGGTACGTTTCCTGCTCCGTGTCTGCCGCTGGGATGTTCACTTGGTGGCCCGGTTGTACAAGAAACACTTCACTGCAGTGCTTTTTAGCCGTCTGGATAGTTTTTTGGTTTTAAAGGGACGTCTGCCTGAAAGCGGATCATCTCGACTGACTGTTGGGGAGTTTTTCCCAAATGAGATTTTTGGCTCTACGAGCCCCACAAGCAAAGTGCCATCGAGTCCTGTTGTAGCTGAGACAAGACAGACATCCCTGCAGCTGATTTCTCCAAAACTGAGCAACTCACACGAAACGGCCCCGATGGATAAATAGCACTAAAGCTAAAATATGTTTAGCAGAAATTAAACATAATTTACAGACACTAATTTATAAAATTACATGTTTTGTTGCACAGTGACCATCTTTTTTTTATAATAATGCAAGTTTAAATATCGGGAAATATTCATTAAATGCTTTATTAACAAATTTGATCTACTTTGTTGGAAGGCAGAGTTTTGTCCTCTCAGTGGGTTTTAGCTGCTGACCAAACACACGTTGCATTATATCAGAGAATGTGATTGACTTTGAGCGAAACCAAATTAATACTTTTTCTTCGGAGTCTGAATGTGCAGGAATCCCAACTGGAGGAGTTTTGATATCATTTGGTACTGCGTTATGCAACCCTGACTCCATGAAATCTGGGGGGAGCCTAAACAGAATGTGATGATTTGGAAAACAATGGAACCTCATAGTTATATATTAAATGCCCATTTTGAATTTGATGGCATCGACACATTTCAAAAAGTTGGTACAGCAGCAACAAAAGACTGTACAATTCTTTGCTGCGTCCACACCGGCTGAAAGTTTTAGGAACTGCCCGTTTGTCTGCCATTTAATTTTTGTGATAACAAGTTTGAAGGAGTTAGCTGGTAATCGTTACTACGAATACTGTTGATAATATTATGTCTTCATTTGGACGTGTGACGTTGGATTATGTCTCACAGCTCTTCGTGTGTTTTGTGTCTGTTAGGCTGCAGAACTGGTGACGTGTAACCTCTCCGATTATGAGTGTCACATGCGAAGCACCAAACTTTACCTGGAGGAACAGCTGAAGGTCTGAAACACGTCACGTCAGTGTTTTTCAGGCTATTGGATGTTAAACGGAGTTAGTTTGGGGTGAACAGAGACTTTTTGTTCTTTCACTTTAAAAGGATGAGATGCATCTTTCTGTCGGGTAAGTTTTACATTACAAGAAAACAAGCCTCCAGTGTGTGTTCCTTTCCAGGCCGTCTTTAAGGACAAGATCCGCTTCAACAGCCATTACCCAGGTTCTGATGTCCTCCCCAACACCTGCAACGTGTCCATTCTGGGCCCCACATTACAAGGTGATGTCTCTCACCGTGTCTCCTAACACTACACCGATGTTTGTCAGAGACACTTCGTGACCTTCGCTGGGCTCTGAATGATTCATCCGTCTCTGCTGCCTCAGGCTGGAGGGTATTGTCCAACTGCACGAGGCTGCTGGCCAGCGTTGGTGCTGCCTGCCACTCGCACAGTGGAAACAGGTATGAAGAGCTCCTGCTGTTTTTCTCTGGCCGCTATGTAACTCTAACCGTGCGCCGCACCGCGCCCGTCCAGGCCCTCCCACATCCTTCTGAGCTGTGGCGTCCCGTCAGAGGTGGCGGCTAACGCCCTGAGGCTGAGCGTGGGCAGGGGAACCACGACAGCGGACGTGGATGCAGTGGTGGAGGATCTGAGGGAAACCGTGCAGCTGCTGGAAGAAAAGGACTGACAGTATAAACAGTTGTGTATATTGTTACACATTAAAGGTCCAGTGTGTTGGGTGGAGGCAGAAATTAAATACAGTATCCAAAATTATATTTTCATTGGTGCATAATCACATCAAGATAAAAAAAATGGTTTTGTGGGTGCATAAAATCAATGTTTTATACATTATTTTCACACAGGCGGATCGTCCTCCGTGTTGAAAACATAATTTTTTTTAAAGTTAACTCCTTGCTAAGTTAAATTTTAAATCTACTAATATAGTCTTTAAACAGATTTATGTTATTGGAATTTTGGATACCATATAGACTGTTAATCTTCCACCAGAATTCACTCATATCAAGCGATAAATAATCTAAAAATTGAAAATGCCTGCTATATTCACAACACAATTTCCACATATATAATAGAAAATATATAGTTTGACATACAGAGGGCTGCAGTGGTTCTGTGGGACCCCGTGCACGCTGCTGCTATTGGATAAATTCATTTTTTGATGATTTAATTTTTACAATGGCTGTCCACCTGACAACCATCTAAATCATGAAATTTAATAGTTTTTAGAAATTCTTGGTTAGTGTAAAATTTTCTCCCTATTTTACAAAAAACATACATGTGTTATCCATCTCTTTGGCCCCACCCCAGGGGCCCCAGTGCAGCTGCCCTGCCTGCACGGTCTGTATTTAGGCCCCTGGTGAGAGGTTTTCAGTGTGCAGCCTTTTCTCTAGATTGTGTTTAACTCCACACACTGGACCTTTGACGCATCGTGTGAAATGGATGAATAATAAAAGGGATGAGACTGAAGTGGTCTGAGGGCTGATGTTGTGGGGAGGCGAATGTACTCAGCTTCCATCACGTCATGTGAGCAGCCGTTCAGCTCACTGCGGTCATTCGTGTAAGTAAGACAAGCTTTGATTACATGTTTATGAATCAGCTATAAAATCTATGCAGATGATGACCTCAAAGGTGGTTTAGTGACTGGAATGAACTTGTCACATGATGGTAAAAAGTAACGATCATTAATCCACCGGGCCTTTCCTGCGGCTTCTCCCATTACTTCAGTTTCCCTGCTGCTCCAGTGAAGCGTCGGAGCGTGTGCCAGCACAAAGCCAAGCGGGAGGC